>OY728158.1:966964508-967401877 GCA_963277665.1 Viscum album | reverse complement strand
AGACGGCACCTCATTCGGAGGTGCCGTTTGACCGCGGCGGCCGGAAACGTGTTTCCGGCGCCCTAAAACACCAAAACGGCGTGCGGCGGTCCAATTCGGAGCAAACGTGCTCCGAACGACCTGAAACCGCACGGGAACGATAGAAATATTATTCCTGAGATGCAGGAGGAGGCCGCACGTCCATCGGACGTGCGGTGCGCGCGGCACGTCCGATTGTGTCGTTTTCAGCAGCGCGGCGCGCGATGAAATGGCGCGTTGGGGGTCAAAACCACCCCAACGACCTCCGAATGCCACGAAACCGTACGAAAACATCCGGGGTGTGAATTGTGAAATGGTCGGCCAGACGGCACCTCATTCGGAGGTGCCGTGTGACAGCGGCGGCCGGAAACGCGTTTCCGGCGCCATAAAACACCAAAACGGCGTGCGGCGGTCCCATTCGGAGCAAACGTGCTCCGAAAGACCTGAAACCGCACGGGAACGATAGAAATATTATTCCTGAGATGCAGGAGGAGGCCGCACGTCCATCGGACGTGCGGTGCGCGCGGCACGTCCGATTGTGTCGTTTTCAGCAGCGCGGCGCGCGCTGAAAGGGCGCGTTGGGGGGTCAAAACCACCCGAACGACCTTCGAATGCCACGAACCCGTACGACAACATCCGAGGCGTGAATTGTGAAATGTTCGGCCAGACGGCACCTCATTCGGAGGTGCCGTGTGACCGCGGCGGCCGGAAACGCGTTTCCGGCGCCATAAAACACCAAAACGGCGTGCGACGGTCGAATTCGGAGCAAACGTGCTCCGAAAGACCTGAAACGGCACGGGAACGATAGAAATATTATTCCTGAGATGCAGGAGGAGGCCGCACGTCCATCGGACGTGCGGTGCGCGCGGCACGTCCGATTGTGTCGTTTTCAGCAGCGCGGCGCGCGCTGAAATGGCGCGTTGGGGGGTCAAAACCACCCGAACGACCTCTGAATGCCACAAAACCGTACGACAACATCCGGGGAGTGAATTGTGAAATGGTCGGCCAGACGGCACCTCATTCGAAGGTACTGTTTGACCGCGGCGGCCGAAAACGCGTTTCCGGCGCCCTAAAACACCAAAACGGCGTGCGGCGGTCCAATTCGGAGCAAACGTACTCCGAACGACCTGAAACCAAACGGGAACGATAGAAATATTATTCCTGATATGCAGGAGGAGGTCGTACGTCCATCGGACGTGCGGTGCGCGCGGCACGTCCGATTGTGTCGTTTTCAGCAGCGCGGCGCGCGCTGAAATGGCGCCTTGGGGGGTCAAAACCACCCGAACGACCTCCAAATGCCACGAAACCGTACGACAACATCCGGGGCGTGAATTGTGAAATGGTCGGCCAGATGGCACCTCATTCGGAGGTGCCATGTGACCGTGGAGGCCAGAAACGCGTTTCCGGCGCCATTAAACACCAAAACGGCGTGCGGCGGTCCAATTCGGAGCAAACGTGCTCTGAACGACCTGAAACCGCACGGGAACGATAGAAATATTATTCCTGAGATGCAGAAGGAGGCCGCACGTCCATCGGACGTGCGGTGCGCGCGGCACGTCCGATTGTGTCGTTTTCAGCAGCGCGGCGCGCGCTGAAATGGCGCGTTGGGGGGTCAAAACCACCCGAACGACCTCTGAATGCCACGAAACCGTACGACAACATCCGGGGCGTGAATTGTGAAATGGTCGGCCAGACGGCACCTCATTCGGAGGTGCCGTGTGACCGCGGCGGCCGGAAACGCGTTTTCGGCGCCACAAAACACCAAAACGGCGTGCGGCGTTTCAATTCGGAGCAAACGTGCTCCGAAAGACCTGAAATCGCACGGGAACGATAGAAATATTATTCCTGAGATGCAAAAGGAGGCCGCACGTCCATCGGACGTGCGGTGCGCACGACACGTCCGATTGTGTCGTTTTCAGTAGCGCGGCGCGCGCTGAAATGGCGCGTTGGGGGGTCAAAACCACCCGAACGACCTCCGAATGCCACGAAACCGTATGACAACATCCGGGGCGTGAATTGTAAAATGTTCGGCCAGACGGCACCTCATTCGGAGGTTCCGTTTGACCGCGGAGGCCGGAAACGCGTTTCCGGCGCCCTAAAACACCAAAACGGCGTGCGGCGGTCCAATTCGGAGCAAACGTGCTCCGAAAGACCTGAAACCGCACGGGAACGATAGAAATATTATTCCTGAGATGCAGGAGGAGGCCGCACGTCCATCGGACGTGCGGTGCGCGCGGCACGTCCGATTGTGTCGTTTTCAGCAGCGCGGCGCGCGCTGAAATGGCGCGTTGGTGGGTCAAAACCACCCGAACGACCTCCGAATGCCACGAAACCGTACGGAAACATCCGAGGCGTGAATTGTGAAATGGTCGGCCACACGGAACCTCATTCGGAGGTTCCGTGTGACCGCGGCGGCCGGAAACGCGTTTCCGGCGCCATAAAACACCAAAACGGCGTGCGGCGGTCCAATTCGGAGCAAACGTGCTCCGAAAGACCTGAAACCGCACGGGAACGATAGAAATATTTTTTCTGAGATGCAGGAGGAGGTCGCACGTCCATCGGACATGCGGTGCGCGCGGCACATCCGATTGTGTCGTTTTCAGCAGCGCAGCGCGCGCTGAAATGGCGCGTTGGGGGGTCAAAACCACCCGAACGACTTCCGAATGCCACGAAACCATACGACAACATCCGGTGCGTGAATTGTGAAATGGTCGGCCAGACGGCACCTCATTCGGAGGTTCCGTTTGACCGCGGAGGCCGGAAACGCGTTTCCGGCGCCCTAAAACACGAAAACGGCGTGCGGGGGTCCAATTCGGAGCAAACGTGCTCCGAAAGACCTGAAACCGCACGGGAACAATATAAATATTATTCCTGAGATGCAGGTGGAGGTCGTACATCCATCGGACGTGCGGTGCGCGCGGCACGTCCGATTGTGTCGTTTTCAGCAGCGCGGCGCACGCTGAAATGGCGCGTTGGGGGGTCAAAACCACCCGAACGACCTCCGAATGCCACGAAACCGGACGACAACATCCGGGGCGTGAATTTTGAAATGGTCGACCAGAGGGAACCTCATTCGGAGGTTTCGTTTGACCGCGGCGGCCGGAAACGCGTTTCCGGCGCCCTAAAACACCAAAACGGCGTGCGGCGGTCCAATTCGGAGCAAACGTGCTCCGAACGACCTGAAACCGCACGGGAACGATTGAAATATTATTCCTGAGATGCAGGAGGAGGCCGCACGTCCATCGGACGTGCGGTGCGCGCGGCACGTCCGATTATGTCGTTTTCAGCAGCGCGGCGCGCGCTGAAATGGCGCGTTTGGGGGTCAAAACCACCCGAACGACCTTTGAATGCCACGAAACCGTACGACAACATCCGAGGCGTGAATTGTGAAATGGTCGGCCCGACGGCACCTCATTCGGAGGTGCCGTGTGACCGCGGCGGCCGGAAACGCGTTTCCGGCGCCATAAAACACCAAAACGGCGTGCGGCGGTCCAATTCGGAGCAAACGTGCTCCTAAAGACCTGAAACCGCACGGGAACGATAGAAATATTATTCCTGAGATGCAGGAGGAGGCCGCACGTCCATCGGACGTGCGGTGCGCGCGGCACGTCCGATTGTGTCGTTTTCAGCAGCGCGGCGCGCGCTGAAATGGCGCGTTGGGGGGTCAAAACCACCCGAACGACCTCCGAATGCCACGAAACCGTACGACAACATCCGGGGCGTGAATTGTGAAATGGTCGGCCAGAGGGCACCTCATTCGGAGGTGCCGTTTGACCGCGGCGGCCGGAAACGCGTTTCCGGCGCCCTAAAACACCAAAACGGCGTGCGGCGGTCCAATTCGGAGCAAACTTGCTCCGAACGACCTGAAACCGCACGGGAACGATAGAAATATTATTCCTGAGATGAAGGAGGAGGCCGCACGTCCATCGGACGTGCGGTGCGCGCGGCACGTCCGATTGTGTCGTTTTCAGCAGCGCGGCGCGCGCTGAAATGGCGCGTTGGGGGCTCAAAACCACCCGAACGACCTCCGAATGGCACGAAACCGTACGAAAACATCTGGGGCGTGAATTGTGAAATGGTCGGCCAGACGGCACCTCATTCGGAGGTGCCGTGTGACCGCGGCGGCCGGAAACGCGTTTCCGACGCCATTAAACACCAAAACGGCGTGCGGCGGTCCAATTCGGAGCAAACGTGCTCTGAACGACATGAAACCGCACGGGAACGATAGAAATAATATTACTAAGATGCAGGAGGAGGCCGCACGTCCATCGGACGTGCGGTGCGCGCGGCACGTCTGATTGTGTCGTTTTCAGCAGCGCGGTGCGCGATGAAATGGCGCGTTGGGGGGTCAAAACCACCCGAACGACCTCCGAATGCCACGAAACCGTACGACAACATCCGGGGCGTGAATTGTGAAATAGTCGGCCAAACGGCACCTCATTCGGAGGTGCCGTGTGACCGCGGCGGCCGGAAATGCATTTTCGGCGCCATAAAACACCAAAACGGCGTGCGGCGGTCCAATTCGGAGCAAACGTGCTCCGAAAGACCTGAAACCGCACGAGAACGATAGAAATATTATTCCTGAGATGCAGGGGGGAGGCCGCACGTCCATCAGACGTGCGGTGCGTGCGGCACGTCCGATTGTGTCGTTTTCTGTAGAGCGGCGCGCGCTGAAATGGCGCGTTGGGGGGTCAAAACCACCCGAACGACCTCCGAATACCACGAAACCGTACGAAAACATCCGAGGCGTGAATTTTGAAATGGTCGGCTAGACGGCACCTCATTCGGAGGTTCCGTGTGACCGCGGCGGCCGGAAACGCGTTTCCGGCGCCATAAAACACCAAAACGGCGTGCGGCGGTCCAATTCGGAGCAAACGTGCTCCGAAAGACCTGAAACCGCACGGAAACGATAGAAATATTATTTCTGAGATGCAGGAGGAGGTCGCACGCCCATCGGACGTGCGGTGCGCGCGGCACGTCCGATTGTGTCGTTTTCAGCAGCGCGGTGCGCGCTGAAATGGCGCGTTGGGGGGTCAAAACCACCCGAACGACCTCCGAATGCCACGAAACCGTACGACAACATCCGAGGCATGAATTTTGAAATGTTCAGCCAGACGGCACCTCATTCGGAGGTGCCGTTTGACCGCGGCGGCCGGAAACGCGTTTCCGGCGCCATAAAACACCAAAACGGCGTGCGGCGGTCCAATTCGGAGCAAACGTGCTCCGAACGACCTGAAACCACACGGGAACGATAGAAATATTATTCCTGAGATGCAGGAGGAGGCCGCACCTCCATCGGACGTGCGGTGCGCGCGGCACGTCCGATTGTGTCGTTTTCAGCAGCGCGACGCTCGCTGAAATGGCGCGTTGGGGGGTCAAAACCACCCGAACGACCTCCGAATGCCACGAAACCGTACAACAACATCCGGGGAGTGAATTGTGAAATGGTCGGCCAGACGGCACCTCATTCGGAGGTGCCGTGTGACCGCGGCGGCCGGAAACGCGTTTCTGGCGCCATTAAACACCAAAACGGCGTGCGGCGGTCCAATTCGGAGAAAACGTGCTCCGAACGACCTGAAACCACACATGAATGATATAAATATTATTCCTGAGATGCAGGAGGAGGCCGCACGTCCATCGGACGTGCGGTGCGTGCGGCACGTCCGATTGTGTCGTTTTCAGCAGCGCGGCGCGCGCTGAAATGACGCGTTGGGCGGTCAAAACCACCCGAACGACCTCCGAATTCCACGAAACTGTACGACAACATCCGGGGCGTGAATTGTGAAATGTTCGGCCAGACGGCACTTCATTCGGAGGTTCCGTGTGACCGCGGCGGCCGGAAACTCGTTTCCGGCGCCATAAAACACCAAAACGGCGTGCGGCGGTCCAATTCGGAGAAAACGTGCTCCGAAAGACCTGAAACAGCACGGGAACAATAGAAATATTATTCCTGAGATGCAGGAGGAGGCCGCACGTCCATCGGACGTGCGGTGCGCGCGGCACGTCCGATTGTGTCGTTTTCAGCAGCGCGGCGCGCGCTGAAATGGCGCGTTGGGGGGTCAAAACCACCCGAACGACCTCCGAATGCCACGAAACCGTACGACAACATCCGGGGCGTGAATTGTAAAATGGTCGGCTAGACGGTACCTCATTCGGAGGTGCCGTGTGACCGCGGCGGCCGGAAACGCGTTTCCGGCGCGATAAAACACAAAAACGGCGTGCGGCGGTCCAATTCGGAGCAAACGTGCTGCGAAAGACCTGAAACCGCACGGAAACGATAGAAATATTATTCATGAGATGCAGCAGGAGGCCGCACGTCCATCGGACGTGCGGTGCGCGCGGGCACGTCCGATTGTGTCGTTTTCAGCAGCGCGGCGCGCGCTGAAATGGCGCGTTGGGGGGTCAAAACCACCCGAACGACCTCCGAATGCCACGAAACCGTACGACAACATCCGGGGCGTGAATTGTGAAATGGTCGGCCAGACGGCACCTCATTCGGAGGTGTCGTTGGACCGTGGCGGCCGGAAACGCGTTTCCGGCGCCCTAAAACACCAAAACGGCGTGCGGGGGTCCAATTCAGAGTAAACGTGCTCCGAAAGACCTGAAACCGCACGGGAACGATAGAAATATTATTCCTGAGATGCAGGAGGAGGCCGCACGTCCATCGGACGTGCGGTGCGCGCGGCACTTCCGATTGTGTCGTTTTCAGCAGCGCGGCGCACGCTGAAATGACGCGTTGGGGGGTCAAAACCACCCGAACGAACTCCGAATGCCAGGAAACCGTACTTCAACATCCAAGGCGTGAATTTTGAAATAGTCGTCCAGACGGCACCTCATTCGGAGGTGCCGTTTGACCGCGGCGGCCGGAAACGCGTTTCCGGCGCCCTAAAACACCAAAACGGCGTGCGGCGGTCCAATTCGGAGCAAACGTGCTCCCGAACGACCTGAAACCGCACGGGAATGATAGAAATATTATTCCTGAGATGCAGGAAGAGGCCGCACGTCCATCGGACGTGCGGTGCGCGCGGCACATCCGATTGTGTCGTTTTCAGCAGAGCGGCGCGCGCTGAAATGGCGCGTTGGGGGGTCAAAACCACTCGAACGACCTCCGAATGCCACGAAACCGTACGAAAAATCCGGGGCGTGAATTGTGAAATGGTCGGCCAGACGGCACCTCATTCGGAGGTTCCGTTTGACCGCGGCGGCCGGAAACGCGTTTCCAGCGCCCTAAAACACCAAAACGGCGTGCGGCGGTCCAATTCGGAGCAAACGTGCTCCGAATGACCTGAAACCACACGGGAACGATAGAAATATTATTCCTGAGATGCAGTAGGAGGCCGCACGTCCATCCGACGGGCGGTGCGCGCGGCACGTCCGATTGTGTCGTTTTCAGCAGCGCGGCGCGCGCTGAAATGGCGCGTTGGGGGGTCAAAACCACCCGAACGACCTCTGAATGCAACGAAACCATACGACAACATCCGAGGCGTGAATTGTGAAATGGTCGGCCAGACGGCACCTCATTCGGAGGTGCCGTGTGACCGCGGTGGCCGGAAACGCGTTTTCGGCGCCCTAAAACACCAAAACGGCGAGCGGCGGTCCAATTCGGAGCAAACGTGCTCCGAACGACCTGAAACCGCACGGGAACGATAGAAATATTATTCCTGAGATGCATGAGGAGGCCGCACGTCCATCGGACGTGCGGTGCGCGCGACACGTCAGATTGTGTCGTTTTCAGCAGCGCGGCGCGCGCTGAAATGGCGCGTTGGGGGGTCAAAACCACCCGAACGACCTCCGAATGCCACGAAACCGTACGACAACATCCGAGGCCTGAATTGTGAAATGGTCGGCCAGACGGCACCTCATTCAGAGGTGTCGTGTGACCGCGGCGGCCGGAAACGAGTTTCCGGCGCCATAAAACACCAAAACGGCGTGCGGCGGTCCAATTCGGAGCAAACGTGCTCCGAACGACCTGAAACCGTACGGGAACGATAGAAATATTATTCCTGAGATGCAGGAGGAGGCCGCACGTCCATCGGACGTGTGGTGCGCGCGGCACGTCCGATTGTGTCGTTTTCAGCAGCGCGGCGCGCGCTGAAATGGCGGGTTGGGGGGTCAAAACCACCCGAACGACCTCGGAAAGCCACGAAACCGTACGACAACATCCGGGGCGTGAATTTTGAAATGGTCGGCTAGACGGCACCTCATTCGGAGGTGCCGTGTGACCGCGGCGGCCGGAAACGCGTTTCCGGCGCCATAAAACACCAAAACGGCGTGCGGCGGTCCAATTCGGAGCAAACGTGCTCCAAAAGACCTGAAACCGCACGGGAACGATATAAATATTATTCCTGAGATGCAGGAGGAGGCCACACATCCATCGGACGTGCGGTGCGCGCGGCACGTCCGATTGTGTCGTTTTCAGCAGCGCGGCGCGCGCTGAAATGGCGCGTTGGGGGTCAAAACCACCCGAACGACCTCCGAATGCCACGAAACCGTACGACAACATCCGAGGTGTGAATTTTTAAATGGTCGGCCAGACGGAACCTCATTCGGAGGTGCCGTGTGACCGCGGCGGCCGGAAACGCGTTTCCGGCGCCATAAAACACCAAAACGGCGTGCGGCGGTCCAATTCGGAGAAAACGTGCTCTGAAAGACCTGAAACCGCACGGAAACGATATAAATATTATTCCTGAGATGTAGGAGGAGGCCGCACGTCCATCAAACGTGCGGTGCACGTGGCACGTCCGATTGTGTCGTTTTCAGCAGCGCGACGCGCGCTGAAATGGCGCGTTGGGGGGTCAAAACCACCCGAACGACCTCCGAATGCCACGAAACCGTACGACAACATCCGGGGCATGAATTGTGAAATGGTTGGCCAGACGGCACCTCATTCGGAGGTTCCGTTGGACCGAGGCGGCCAGAAACGCATTTCCGGTGCCCTAAAACACCAAAACGGCGTGCGGCGGTCCAATTCGGAGCAAACGTGCTCCGAAAGACTTGAAACCGCACGGGAACGATAGAAATATTATTCCTGAGATGCAGGAGGAGGCCGCACGTCCATCGGACGTGCGGTGCGCGCGGCACGTCTGATTGTGTCGTTTTCAGCAGCGCGGCGCGCGCTGAAGTGGCGCGTTGGGGTGTCAAAACCACCCGAACGACCTCCGAATGCCACGAAACCGTACGAAAACATCCGGGCCGTGAATTGTGAAATGTTCGGCCAGACGGCACCTCATTCGGAGGTTCCGTTTGACCGCGGTGTCCGGAAACGCGTTTCCGGCGCCCTAAAACACCAAAACGGCGTGCGGCGGTCCAATTCGGAGCAAACGTGCTCCGAACGACCTGAAACCGCACGGGAACAATAGAAATATTATTCCTGAGATGTAGGAGGAGGCCGCACGTCTATCGGACGTGCGGTGCGCGCGAAACGTCCGATTGTGTCGTTTTCAGCAGCGCGGCGCGCGCTGAAATGGCGCGTTGGGGGGTCAAAACCACCCGAACGACCTCCGAATGCCACGAAACCGTACGACAACATCCGGGGCGTGAATTGTGAAATGGTCGGCCAGACGGCACCTCATTCGGAGGTGCCGTGTGACCGCGGCGGCCGGAAACGCGTTTCCGGCGCCATAAAACACCAAAACGGCGTGCGGCCATCCCATTCGGAGCAAACGTGCTCCGAAAGACCTGAAATGAGATTATTTCTTGAATCGAAGTTTTTAAATTATTATAGCACAATGATTTGATATTATATATATATTAAATATATATTAAAACATTTAAAATATATTATATATATATATATATATTTAAAATATTGTATTTAATAGTATATATATGAATATTTATATATATATATATTTATTTATTTATTTATATATTCAATTCAATAAAAAAAATTTGAAAATTTTTTTTTTTAGAATAGCGACCGCCGTAGGCGGTCGCTATAGGGTGCCCGGCAGAGGGCCTTCAGCGACCGCCAATGGCGGTCGCTAATGGCCTTATTTACAGTAGTGAGGATACTATAATTTTATGCTTTGAATTCAAATGAAAATAGTTGATTTTCAAGAATCTTCCACTAACAGATATTATTGATTATAATGTATCATGTTCTAAAATGTTTTTGTAGAATTAATTTTATCAATTGGTTATTAATAGTTATAATTGTATAATTACTATAACATTTCAACACATTTGATTTAATCTTATATATTCTAAGGGACAATCCCTGATGGGTATATAGTGAGGATAATTCCATCGATAAGGTCTTCATTTTTATCTAAGTCTTCCACTGATTGTGATAAAGGTTTTCATCTACACCCTTCTATAACTCCTATAAGATACTGTAATATCTTTTATTTAAGTAGGATAACACCCAAGCATTAGATAATTTAATCAATACATGGATACATCATGGAGGAGGTTGTTTGTTTATTTCCTATCAATTATTTTAATCAACAATAATTTCTAATGAATTGGTAGAGGCTCTTATATTCATGGTATAATCGAGTTATTAAATTACAGTGTTTATATGATTTCAATTTTATACATATTGACCACTATTTTATATATTCTAAATTTTAAAAATTATCTTTAAAATGTATGATTAAATCCATATAAATATATTTTTGTATAAGATATACACCATGCATCTTGATTTTCAATCTAATTTTCAAAATGATGAGATTTTGATATCTTTTTTCATTTTGTTTTAGATATCTTGAAAAATGATAAAATAACTAAACATTGGATACCCCTTAAATTTTCTATATAATAATATAAAATGTTAATTTTTTTCATTTATTTGTTTTTTAATATGTAATATCATAATCCAAAATGGGGATCACCATGTTTGATATTTGAATCATAAAATATGACAATGCATAAACCTCTAGTATATTGTATATAATAATGTATGATATTTCCTTATCATAGCCAACAATTGTGTTATTATTCAAGGAAAATTAGATTCTTTTACTATTGCTATGATAAATCATATATCACAAAATAATACCGATAAGTTAGATTTATCAATCATAAAGAATAGTATTAATTTTCCACTAAATCTATCCTTATGATGTAAATTATATAATACAATCAAATATATAGAGTGAAATTTAATTTTTCATATTATCACATGGTAATTTAATAATATAATTTACAAATTACTTATAATTTATAGAAAAATATATTTTTTGATAACTATGTAATGTAGAAAAGTGTTGACAAATTAATAAATTATAAATTGTATATAATTGATTAATTATATGTCTATGATGTGTTAATATATTAAATATTGATTGTATTAAATATTAATATTAAATGAAATTTATATATATAGGTAATTTATTAATTTTTGGATATAATGTGTTTTTAAAATAATTATATGTGTAATTTATAAAATGATTATAAAATACAAAATAAGGTAAAAAATAGTTTCTCTTTAATGTTTTGAATCATTTTTAATTACTAATTTGAAATGATCAAATTAAAGGCATTATATACGGAAATATTTAAACCATGTAAAATTTATTTTTGATAATTAATGCATTCAAGATTAAATTATTATTATTTTATATTTAAATTATTTAAATCTTTAACATAATGTAATTCAGATATTAAATGTGTATATTATATTTAATATAATATATATAGAAAGGGTGATGTGAATAGGTTCATAATAAAAATAAAACCAAAGTATTTATATTTATTTAATTATTCAATGTTTATAATACAAAGCTGAACTGGAGAATTTTAATAACATCTTGATTTATGAATTGTTCATAAATAGTTTATCTCATGTAAAATATAGGAAATATTAACATTTATATTTTTTCTTACCTTATTCATGAATATAAATTATTATTATAAATTCTCAAATGTGTTAGTTTATGGAAAAAAACATCTTATATAAATTGGAATAAATACATTTAAGGAATTACATGAAAGGTGTAATTATTGATTTAGTTCTCATCTATATTGGATTTTTCTTGAATTGGGTTATGGGATCCAATTAGGATGATAATTATAATTAGTATTTATTAGGAGTTATAATTTTTTTGGAAATTAGGTTATTCTTGAGTAATGTTACATTGGGTTAAGGGACATTGGGTCTTACTACTCACTCGGAAGGAAGTTTATACATTTTCTAGAAAAGTTGGGGTTGTCTATCTATCACTCTTAGATTACTCTTTTTTGAAAGACTAATTTCATATAAATTTAATGAAAAACATAAATGGATATCATGTACCATAATCATAAGATATATTATGATATGTATAAGTATGTTTGGTCTTACAACCTTAGTTAGTATAATAACATTTGTGTGATGTAAAGAGTTACAAATTATTATGAATTGAACATAATGGTGTGGTAAAAAAATATTTCCAACTATTTCACTCAACATAATACATATATAAATGGAAATACCATAGATAGGATGTCCATATTAAATCCCCTTCAATAATTGAAATTTTTAGATTCACTCTAAAGAAGCACTTTTCCAGACATCGTTTATGCAATTAGGTATGCCATGAAAAAATTAGGTGCCTTAGGATTACCTTGTTTAAATAAATTAAGTAATGAGGTGGACTAAACCATTAGGCACCATATTTGATATGTTGTTTTCATTAAATCTATATGGGAAACCCAAAAAGTGAGGATACGAATGGAATGGAATTGAAATAATTAATTTGGTGGATTAGAAAAGAATTTTTCTACTCAACTATATAATAGAATTTAAGGACTTGATTGACATATTTTCTAATAGATATTGTCATCACATTTTTAGATGATTAACCAATGTAAGTCCTAATGAAAATTTAGATAATGTTTCACTAATTTATATGATTCACTGGCTAAGGGGTCATAATTTTAGTGTTTGTAAATTCAAAAATTGGACCTATTAAAAATTCTAAAACCTAATAATTATTATTTGAAGGAATCTAACATATATATAATAAAACTTACATCATCTTTAATCATAACATTGAGACCAATCCTATGGAAATTATAATACTAGTGTAATCCACATATATAGATATGGGCATGAACATATAAATCATTCTTAATAATCAAGAAATATTCGTTGTTTTAGTGTAATACCTTCCCATATAGCCTATTATCAACATTGTTAAATAATTGAATATATAAGTTTATGGGAATCATAAAATGATTCATTCAAGGTTTAAAAGAAACTTGATGCATAGTAACTGAAATACTTTAGGAATCCACTCTTAAATTCAATATGAATATATCTATTTATGAATTAGAGGGTCATAATGATTCCATTAAGGTTTATTTTAAAAAAGGAAATCATTTAGTATTCAATGTTAATATTTTTTGAAATATATAAATGATTTCTATAAAAGTTCAATATATTTCTTCAAATTTTAGGGTTTTTTTGAACAATAGATACCAAATGAATAATTTAAAACTAGTAAATGTATACTAAAGTTCAAAAACAAGGAAAAATGTTGTGGTGTTTTTAGTTTTCAATCATGTAATAAAGAAAGGGGTTTTAATATTGGTTTTGAATACGAATGATAATTTAATGATTATATGGATCTCAAAAAAATATTTAGAGTTATCTCAATTATCTTATATGGAAAGAGATATTTTTTATTAACAAATGGTCTTTATGAACAATATGATATAGTGGCTTGGATATACATGGTTAATGATTCATCTGAATCTATACTATTCGTGAAAGGAAGACGATGATCAAGGGATTTTTTACTTATGATAAAAAAAGATAATCCAGATATTTATTAATGTTTGAGGGATATGATTCCCTTAAAAATTAGTTGTATTCATTAAAAAAATAATCTTTCCAAAACAATTGTCCAAACACATATAATAACTACAAAATATGGATATGATAGTTATTTTTTAAATGCATCTAGTAATGGAGATATGATTAATTTCCAAAAATAATCGAGTTTTTATATCATATAATGATAATATGAAGAGATTATAATGTCTATGAGGATTGGGATAGAATTTTAGATTAGAGAGGATCAAGATAAAAATAAAATGTTAATCATATAAAAATAATAATTTAAACATCACTAATTTTTTGAAAATTAATTATGTTATATCATTAAATTTATAATTAATGATTTAAAATTAGTACTATAACATAGTGAATATCAATTTATGTCATAAATTAATACATAATATTTTAGTAAATAAAAATTTAAATAATTTCTAAAAATACTCCAATGAAAATTTGGATCAAAAGGGTTCCTAGAATAAAGATAATAATGATGAACATAGAAAGATTTCTAACTGGATAATAGAAGTTATTAACATTTTAGTATTTGATGCTATGAAGTAATAAAGTTATAAAACTATGTTTAATATTTTGAAAATTATTAATATTATTCCTAAAACCAAAAACTATTCAAACTTTCTTATCACATAGATTCTACCCATGAAAGGAGTTTAGTGGGGGTATTTTATCAAACAGCCATATATATATGTTTTTATGATTACAAAGAGACATAATGAGTCTAAAAAAATTATAAAAGTTCAAAAATCATAGGACCGATCTGCTGGTAAATTAAATGTGATGCGATTAAAAATAATATTTTAATGGGTTTTTATTAATAATACATTATTATAGGAATATGAAATTTTTCATATTAATCAAAATTAAATCTCTTCATTTTCATTAATTCATGCTTTGAATTTATAGTAGATGATGGAAATGGTAATTAATATATGAAATTGTCACATTGAATTATCCCTAAAAGTTTTTTGTCATGAAGTATTATAGTTTGTGAGTAAGTGTTAACATTCTAATCTATAAAATTTTATATATCGATATAAATTATTCTTGTGTGGTAAAAAAGTGTGGTGTATGTCGGATGACCCCCATGTATGCCATAGGGACTGATAAACACATTTTATTTTGTATATAAGGGGTGCATGATTCATTTTTTTATATCCTCATACCTAATGATGTAAATTCACTAT
This sequence comes from Viscum album, assembly GCA_963277665.1. Taxonomy (NCBI): domain Eukaryota; kingdom Viridiplantae; phylum Streptophyta; class Magnoliopsida; order Santalales; family Viscaceae; genus Viscum; species Viscum album. The sequence goes on along the minus strand of OY728158.1, from coordinate 967,386,889 downwards.
AGAGGATAATATTCATATATTTATACCTTCCTTTCACAATCATTGATCTTGTTCAAAATCCGGGGGGATTGGTTATGTTGTTGTTCATGTCATCAGTTGAGTCTTAAAAATGTATGGACATGTCCTCTCGTTTGATATATATGAAATATTGACCCTGAAATGAAATGGAATGAATGAGTTGACAACTATACCTATATAATATATGTGATGCTATTACCTATTCATTGTGGGGAGTATGGAATTATCATTGAAAATAGAAATAAATTCATTCAATTTTATCAATATTAATGTAATTAAATTCTTTAATATTTTTTAATTCCATGTGATTTTGGAAGTGTTATAATTACAATATCATTTACTTAAATATGGAATATGGTGTTTGAAGATAAAAAATATTTAAATTAATTTTTTTTCATTCATGTTTAGTATATAATGACCATATTTGAATTGATTTTAGTTTATTATATCTCTTTTTTTAAATTTTACTAAATCAACTTTTTATTTTATAAAAAGGGGCCTAATTAATTCTGGGTATTAGGGACCCCATTATATAGCCCGAAATCCCATGACCAATATGCCTAATATGAGTGGATTGAATTCCCATGGGAATGAAGCCCTGATACTGGGCTCAAAAATCCCATTTTTGGCTCAAAGGACTCTTCGGTGAATAATACTACTACAATGAGGAAATATAAAAGAATTTCCATAAATGTTTTAGAGGAGAGGATCATGGCTACGAATAAAATACAATAAAAATGGAAATTTTATAAAATTCAAAATAGAAAAGGTCTTCGAGGTTTGAAAGGGGTCTATGAAGGATTATATCACATATCTACAAAAGAAGGAAGAGGCTAAAGTTGAGTGCATGTTGGAGGCTATAGAAAGATGTAATTATAGTTATATCACTAATAAAATTTTATTCTATGTTTTCTTATATTTTCAAGGAAATATTCTTACTCATTCTTATTGGTGACCCTTCAAATAGAAGGGTCATTTTTGAATTATTGGGAGAGGTATGACTAACCATTTTTAATGCTTGAGTATGCACATCCTAATGAATAGATTTTTCCTAATTGTTAACTATTTACAATATTTTGAAGTAGCTATTATTATTAGAAGAAAAAATAGTATCTATATATGTTTACGATTTATTTTCTTTTTGGATTATCTATAGTCTCCCTCCACGCATTCATAGTCTATAAAGGAAGTAATATAATAGTCTTTGTGGTGAAGTGTGTTGTGATAGATAGAACTTAAAAATGGGGTTATTTTCAATGTAGGGGAACCAAAAACCAAATAACCTAATTAATATATTTCATATTTTAATATAGAGTGATATATAGTGATACTTTCACACATATTAAAAAGGTTATATGGTGAAATAATATTTCAAATGTTTATCCCCATGCTTCCCATTCTACCAAGGGTAAAAGGAACACTATAGTGAAAACCACTCAACTAATATTTAATAATAATAATATTTAAATAAAACACTATGATACTATTAAAATTTTCTATCCAAAACCAACCCAATAACATTCTCATCATTCTGTATTTAGCCTATTATCATTTATTTATTTGGAAACGTGAAGAAATTCAAAACACCACTTTTTCTATGACCAATATGTATAAAAAATATATGAGATAAGTCCAATATATAGTTAAACCTTTTTTTACCACTACTACTTCATTTAAACTAGGAATAAATTTAATTTTTTACACTAGATGACAAGTCAAGTTTCAGAACATAAAATTATTTCAAGGTAGGTAATGAAAAAATCAGTATTTAAATTTTACAAATAATACCTCTAACAAAAAACTCATCCCTTATAATCCAAAAATTGAGAGAACTCATAATACTCAAAAATAATTATAAATTTCTAATATAGAATTACATACATATCCTTGGTGGTTGTAGGTGAAACTTCAAGAGTTCTTATTGAGTCTACCATTATAGCAACCAAACAGAATTTGACATTGAGAAACCAATGTGCCATATAGTTTGTTAATTTCCAAAGTAAAATTATTATTCCAATTTTATAGAATGACTATGAGTTGAAAAACTAAATAATTAAATTTATTAATAAATTCTATGGTCTTTCAACTAAATACACAAATAAATAAATTAATGAATTCACCATTGAGTACACCATATTGAATCCAATATAATTACTAAAAGAGTTTTTTATACTGAATGAATCAAATTAATAAATTTATATTATACTAAGAAGTATCCATACATCATACAAATAGGTCATGTTTATGTCAGGGATAACCTATAGAGAAGATTATTATAAATAAGTTTTCTTATATTTTCATGCCCTACCATAACAATGAAATATATTCTAACCAATAAGATTCTAGGGAGACTTCCATTAAGTACTGGGAGATTTTTAAGATTATATGTTCCAATTCATCACATTATGATATTGGGGTGAAAAACATGATTTCTTCATTTACCAAAAAAATGTGTATAATTAGTGAAAAATATTTGTTTCATCATCCAGAGGACCCATCATAGAAAAATCAATAGCATATTCTAAGGGATTGATTACGAATATTTATCTAAAAAACTTCTTGGAACTAGGGGTATAAAAAATTTATATAAATGTGCTAATAACAAATGATTCATCACCATTATTTGAATTATAAGTATAATAACTAACCAGTATGGTGATACATAAGTCTTTAAAGAAAACTAGTGAACAAAAATCATCATCCAAGGCCTATTGTTTATGTTCTTTCCCTCATGATTTTAAATATCAATGTGTTGAGACACTTAGAATTGTGTATTTTGTGGTATAATTTAATGAAACAAATTAATGGAATCGAGGACATGTAAATTATAAAATAGTATAATATTGGTTATTCAACCCATAATAACCATTCTCTACCACCATAAAAAAAAATTAGTTCCAACATAATCCTCCTTGCAAGACAAAAATCACCAATTATAAAACCCACCACCATTATCAAAACCATTTAATAAAAATTGTACCAAAACTACCTACCAAAAACCCCCACCCTTCTTGTAAAATAAACCCATTAAAAATACAACCACTGGTATATAGCATCAATTAGTACATTAATAAGATCTTGTATTTGAGAAACTAAAGACTATAGTAGTGGTATTAAGAAACCAACATAGTATTATTGTGAATGACTATTCAAAAAACTATGGAATGATTCCATCTAAAAAAATATCTACACATAAGGATATTTTCAATATGATAAAATAAATATGTGTTAAAGAAAGTTATCCTAATTCCACACCTAAACATGAGAAAATACCACAAGAGCACGAAGGATAATATTATAGAAATTATGGTTATCATTTGAACATCCATACCTAAGAAAACGAGGTGAAATATCATGTAGAAAGGGGTAGTAAAGAAAGAAGTGGCCAAAAACACCACTATAATGGAATTAAATGGAAAATAATGACATTCCTCCCCCATTACCTTCAAGGATGAATCAAATCTTATAATATACAGAATGATCCACTACAAAAATATAATTTGAAGATTTTATAAATTGTGTAGATCATCATACCACTTACTAAAGATTGTAAAAAAAATCCCAAAGTATTCTAAGTTTCTAAAAGAACATTTTATCATTATAAAGACACATTAAGAGATTGAGAGGATCAACCTAGGAATAATTGTATGATCCAAATACCTAAATAATACCATATAGTCTCATTTTCTTCCACCATTATTTCTAAAAAATCAAATGAATTATTCCATTAATGTGCTTCAATAAATTTTATTAATCACTCAGTTTTTATATTCTTATATATGGGAGACTTAATGAATGCATTATCAGCTGTGTAGATTAAAAAATATATAATTCTTCTAGCAATACACCAAGAAGATTATTTGGTTAGAGTCTATGAAAAATAATTCCCAATTTATATATTTGTGATTAACATGGAAATATATAGGATTATATCACATTCACTAATCATTTTGAGGTGATCCTTCTCGATGAAATCCAATAAATCCATCAATGTGCACTAATGAAATCTAGCCACGTTTTTTTGAGAAAACATAGTCTATTTCAAAATATTTTACTTGATGAGTCCTCCTTTAATAACAATTAAATTTTTACACTATCTTTCCTTGATTAGGATAATAATATTTAAGATCTATGTATGTTGTGTAAAATTTTTTACTTTAGGTAAACACATAGTGAATTAAAAATCTTTATAGAATAAAATATTATGTAATTCTAAAAAATATATTTTTTACATTGAATTAAAAGGTATCCCCTTAATAAAATGATTTATTTGATTATTTTCTTGATGTTAATGTATCTTATATGTCATTATTCTTTGTAGGAAATAAGGTAATTGGAAGTAAATGAAGAAAATTATTATTATTTTCTATAGAATAACCTCTAAATATATAATTAAATATATTAACCACTAATATAAAATATTTTTACCTCACAGATGAGTTAATCATCTAGATAACATTTCTAATAACCTGTTACCTAACCAAGAACCAAATTTAATTACTATTTTTAATAAAAATGTACAAGAAATTGGTGGGAGTTTAGATGATTTTCCATGATTTAATACTGAAGTATTATCACATATAAATTCACCATATGAGAATTATAAACCTATTAGGAATATCTAATGGAAGTTAAATCCCACCATAATAGAGGTACTAAAAAGGATATAAAACATTTTCTAGAAGAATGGATATATTAACCTATCTCTGACTAACAATGGACATCCTCATTGATTTAGTTACCTAAAAATCTTCATAATCATTGTGGTAATAAAAAGGATATTATAATTCCTATGATTATTGAAAATAGATGTAGAGTGTATATATACTATTTGGATCTTAATTAGGTCACTATGAATTATCATTTTCCTATTTCTTTTATTGACCGTATGTTAGAAATGATTGAATAGAAAACACATTATTTAATCTCAGATGGCTACTAAAGATATTTTCAACTACCCATTACTCCATAAAATCTATAAAATTACTCATTTACATATTATTTTGGAACCATTTATTAGAAAATTATTCTATTTTTATTATTTTATTTCACCAGTATTTTTTTAATGGGTATGAAAATTATATTTTTTTATCATATTTAAAATTTTCATAAAGTGTATTTTAATTCATTCATAATGTTTGTCAATTAATTTCTAAATTTCATTAAATATATAGAATTTTTAATAATTTTTTTTATAAATATATTGTTTTAAATATTTATAGTTTTTACATCATGGTAGAATTTGGAAAAATCCATAGCCACATCATTTCATAAAAATTAATTGAATTTGATAAATCAGACAAAAATAGAAGCGATTAATAAATTACCTTACCAAAAATCTTTGAGACTTTTATGATCTATAAAATACTTGTTATTATAGGAGTCTTAAGTAAAACATTTGTATGTTTGATCTACCACTATCTTGGTTACATCCTAATAAAGATGATTTTGATTTACATAATCATTAGAGGAAATATTTTGATATTTGGATAAATAAATTCATCAACATTATTAATTGTGTCACTAAACAAGGAGAATCCATTTTAGGTACTCAATATATCTTCCAAATATCCTATAAGAGATTACTAAACCTAAATAATTCAAGAAAAATCTCACACCATTTTCTATGATTCTAGAACATTTTATTTGTTTTTTATGATGCTTTCACTGAGGAATACCGCCTACTTGTTAATGTGCTCTAGAATACATGTTACCCATAATTTCCACTTTTGAAAGGTAGGTGGCATTAATCTCTTTCATTGGATATGTATTATTCTTGATTTAAATGTGATGATGAGATGTTGTTCCCTCCTTCCAAGGATTCCTCCTTAAAACCCATCCCTTAGTCCAATCTCCCTCATAGATTAAGATGTGTTTGTGGAACTCATTATATGTTCTATATCTTTATGGACATTAGATAATTATTATTTTTTATATCTGGACATTCCAAGGAGTCTTGATAGGGTTGCAACTTTTGGTCTAGAGAGTAGTCACATTGGTAATCACTAGAATGTTTGGATGTTGGGTACATTGTTCACCTATATTATTTCTCATAGGATGGAATTTTTTGGGTGTGGAACCCAAGGAATCATGTGCCTATCATGAGGTATCTTATCCCAAAGGCTTATCTTCGAAGGATTTCACCTCAAGAATCCCATGTTTAGAATGAGGTTGTAGTATGAGTCAGGTCGTGATTTTAACATCTTACAAAGATGAAAGTATTTTTATCATAATGCCCCATGAAGGAAGATCAAGGAGTTGTGTCCCTATGATTTAACACCTAGAAGGCTTACCGATGGATGGATCAGAATGCTCGTGGGGTGGATCCAGTAGGTGTGCCATATAAATTGAAGGTTTTGCACCATGAAGGCTGATCATCACACCCCTAGAGGTGGATTAGATATATACACCCTTATGAGGGGGGCACCAATGTTTACCAGTGGATGGTATTGAACCTCAAGGAGGTGTCTTCTGTATCTTTTTTATAAGAAAGTGATCAAATCACACATAGTTCGGTGAAGGATGGTATGGGGTTTATGCATGGGAGTCCCCCATTGTAATATTAATTCTCTTGGTTGGATGGTGTGGGGGTTATGCATGGGATCTTCCCAGGTACATCTAGGAGCAGTGATGAAGTTGATGGAGCTTACTCAATGGACTGACCCAGGTGGATCGCATGATCTTAGGGGGATTTGGTGGCCTAGGTAAAATCAGGATGTATGATAATGGATTTGATAGAGTTGATGGATTGGATAGATTTTTTGGTGTGTTGGGTTTTTCTCTCCAATAGGCTCCATGCATATCCAATTTTATTGGGAATCAAACACCATATAGTTCAATGAATGGTTTGCAGCATACGTAGGGAAGCTACCCATTCATAGGGACACGGTTTCCTATTGAGCATACATGTAGAAGCGGCCCATGGAAGGTGGATACTAGTTGGGGATTACTCTATGTGGTATTCCTGTTAATAGAGATAGATGGGTGTCATGGTCACAACTAACCTCTATACCCATGTGAGTCATGCTCGGTGTGAGAAACAAGAGGAAGAATTTGACCTGATGCTCATGTCATGAAAGATGCATCAATGAGAGATGATGTGGGGTTTACATACGGGGTCATACCAAGGATTATTTCATTCCCTATGAGGAGGATCTCATTCCATGTGATAAATATCTCATTCTATGTCACTCATTCAGAGAGCATACTATAAAGGGTTTGTGTGGCATACACATGAAGGTTTCCTAAGAAGGATCTCATTCCCTGATAGGAGGATTTCATTATATATCACACATAAATGGAGAATCCTATACCTATTTCATAGGGTGGGTCCAAAGTTAAATGTTATACACTGAGGATTTTGGTGCTAGTAAGTTTTACATCATGTAGTGTGGGCATGGAAAACTCACTCCTAACCCATTGGGATTACATAACCACAGCTCTTGCCCCTCTAGGAGGGGCATGGTTCTAGCAACTCTAGGTTGAAATAGTGTGTAGGAGTGGTCAATCACAAGGTCGACGTTATCATCCCCATGCCGAGAAGAAAAAGAGATTTCAGTTCCTATAATGAGAATAGAATGTATGGAAATGAATGCACTAGAGGCATAGGGTTATCTCATAAGGGACCATGAAATTGATGTGCACAAGCTTAGAAGGCTTCGTACAAGAGGTGCTTGCAAGGAATGGTAGGTTCACACAAAAGGGGCTCGAACTTGGTTATTTGGAATAAAGGCAAGCCATGGAGCTTTAAATAGGGGGTGCATGCAGTATTTGAGGCTTGCACATAAGAGGCATTATTAAGTGAAATATTAGGTTGTTCTCAAGACTCGGGTTATGGGGAAGAGGCATTGTTTGAGATCACCATACATAGATTTAATGATGTTGGGTAAGGATCACCAAACTATGGGCCCTCTCAAAGTAGGACCCAAAGGGAACCTATCAAAAAATATCTCTTCTATGGGGGTTCTATCCTTGCGAGATGTTATGGAAGATTGTTGTTATGTGTATTAGAGTGGTGGATCGACTTCCAATGTATCACCCTGATGAAGGCGGTGGGATTATACTTATAGTTGCAATAATTTTTGATGGAATGAATTATATTATTTTAGTACATTCCTCTTTCATTCCTCTTCCTAAATTTTTTTTCATGGGCTTCGTGTAAAGGAAGCAACATACATCATATATGGTGTGAATGAATCTTCCACATGGATTCAATACTTTGTGTGGAGATCAAAACTTGTGTGTGGATTACTTCTCATTATTAGAATGGTTCTTCATGTTGGATGATGGATTTGGTTCAACCAAATCCTAATGTTAGTCACTTTTTAAATAACTCAGCACAAAAAGATTCCCCACTCACAATTTGAACTGAAAGGAGACCATATTGGAAGGTTTTGAAGGAAATGATAAAGTCCTAGGTGGATGGTTCTGGGCGCGCGCAAGATTCATCTATGGGTGAAAATAGAACCATGCGTGCATGCATAAGGCTAGGTCCACTCCTATAAATAATAAACGGGGATTGTGTATGGAACATTGAATTTCTACACTATTTTCCTCCATTACTCTTACTTCATAAGATCAAACATCATGCATGGAAAACTGAGCTTTGAACTCTTCTTCTATGAAACATTTGTTTCGTGTGTGATCCAAACATTGAGGCAGAAACAATATTTTGCACATCCACCATTTGATATTGCATGAAACAATGCATCTTTCTCTCATCTTCTCTAATATTCCAAGCTACATAGTTATACTTTTTAGACACCTTGAAATACGTTTTAAACACATTCTAGATGGTCGATCATCATAATGTTGTAGAGGTTAAATATTTTGTTACTACTCATAGATCCAAGATAACTGGAAACCCCCATATCCTTCAATACCAAAGGCTTGTTTCCAAAAACGAAATTCTTTTGGGTATTCTAACGTAATCACTAAAGTACTACCCACAGAGAAAATATCTTCTAATGTAGATCTTCACACTGATGGGAAAAGTGATCATCCCGAAATTCATGGATGATTCTCCAAGGTCGTGGTTCATGTGCAACAACGACCTTCAATGTTGGAACATCGGCATCCATGATCATGCTTCGAGAGATCAAAGAATATTTTCCATGAAAATACTGAATGGAAGGACCAAGATGGTCATAGGATATGAGCCATTGTCTGAAGATCTTCCTTCCCACTACACATCTACCTTTCAAAGTAACATGTGGAAAAACCATTTGGGATTGTATAAGGATTGTGACTTAAGGTCTGGTAGAAATTTCATCAGTCAATGGGCATGGTTGTACTAGGTTTGCTTCACATTTCTGGAATATGGGGTGAATTTGCATGATATCAGGCTATATGAACCAGTATGGACATCACAATCCTGTTTCTATCATCAATAAGTGTTACTTCCAGAGCTCTTCTACCAATGGTCTTGAAAGACGAACACATTTCACCATTATCATGGGGTTTTCAGCATCATTATATGGTTTATTCATTGCATCAGTGGTATCCCATTGGAAGGGTTCTAGTACGATGAATTCCTTCCTCTTGAGAACACGTAGGGGATAAAAAGGGATCCACAATATTTTCATGGAATATTCTCAAAGAGGTGAAGGAGAATCTAAAGTTCACTCCCACATTCTAAAAGTATATCTTATTCTAGGAATGGTTTTACCTCTCTCTCAAGAACGACCTAATGGTGAGAATGTCAGGTTGAGGGATATAGTTCCATGTGCCACCTCATAGGGGGAATTCAAGATCATGTTAGTTTTTCCTGGAATAAAAGAAGTACCAGAACTATTGGTATAGAATATTAAAAGATTGGGAACTAGTGGTTTGCTATCTCATGTTTCTTTCCACCATCCTGATTGGTTAGATGATTTATGTAAGGTATACGAGGATGGGAATCCGTTTGGGGACATTGGTGATGGTGGCGATACTGGAGGATGACCATAGGGTAAACCTAAGAGTGCTTATTCTAGATAGGCTATAGTGCATCGTAGTCCACATATCATGGTGGAACACTCCAATAATAATATTTAGGTTGTTCAAATTATTACATGTTTTGAATGTATCACAACTTGGGGGATAAAATCATCCAAATTTCATCATCCCTCAAAACAACGACCTTTGACTATCACTGTTGAACATCATTAGGGTCCGTCCAATGACCCTCAATGAGAATGGTATCATTCTTCATATCTAAAACCATGAGAACTTAAACTTCCACCCATTTTCAACTCTGGTCGATCCAATGGTGGATGAGGTACAAGGATCATGGGAGTAGAAGGAGTACCTACCAAGCTTTAGGGGTGGAATCCCGGATTATTGGGTCAATGCAAAGGTCCTTTGTGAGATTTACATGTTTTCATGTTTCTCTAGGTAGTTCATAATCCTTCAACAGCTAACAAAGAGAGTCTACATGGGGCTTATGTGAATATCATCACCCTTGTATCCTTCGACAACTATGGTGTATGATGGTGCTTTCAGGTTTCGGTGATACCATCATGACGCCACCAAACAATGTTGATATAGTAATGTTAAAGAAATATTCCAGTAACTGTGTGGTGACATATCAAGAGGAATTCATGTATAATCACATCAAGGTAATTAAACTAGTGATTGGACGGAAAGAGTAGTAAGGGAGAAGATGGGTTCACCCCCCCCCCCCCCCCGAGAAGCAAGCCAGCCATCTAGGGTTAATCAATATGGAACTGTGGTGATGTGTATGTTAGAAGGATCAACTGTACCCCCACCTCCAAAAGGGGACTGGTTTGAGAAGTGACCATGAGGACCAAGAAATGAGGACACTGGGAAAATTTGAGATGTCTTCTACAACCATTTGTTGATATTGTCTTTATATCTATCTGGTATACCTGGAGGATGTTACGGACATCATTGATGTCAAAGGACATATGGAAGAAGCTAAAATGGGATAGTATTGAACTACTAGATATCAAGAACATTAAGGTAGTAGACATGGTGGAAAATCATCGGAGACATGCATATCTAATAGCTATGGACATTTCTGCGTGCCAGAGGGGGTGTAGGAAGCACCCTCGACCCTAATAAAAGTGATGCTTGTCCAAGATCCATATCAGGAGTAAACACTTTCTGATGAAGATATTGATGAAGAAGAAGAATAAGAGAAATCTGATTATTGGTAATCATTGGGGACGAGTGCTTATCAATACGTTCCTCAGGAAAGTGGTGATACTAGAGACTCTTTGGAATATTCGATTAAGTTTCTCATGATAAGATTAACTAACTCAAATATTTCCTTATTTACTTCTTTAATAACTCACATTTACTAACTAAAACTCATATTATGTATTATAATCTTTATAGTGATCAATATACCACCACTATAGGGGCAGAAAAAGTTCCAATGGGCATGGAGGAGCAAGATTCAGAGCCTACACCCAGGGCTGTGGTGGGTAGTGATCCGACCATGGTTGACATGGAAAAGGTGAAATCTTCATAATCCTAGGCCCTCCACATCATTTATGGGATACATATTCCTTGTATAATCATTTCCACATCCATTTTTAGGGATCTTGAACATATAAGGTATCTTATTATCGACGTCACTCTCCCTCAAGCTAATATCATTCTTTGAATTCATCAAAAATCGTATTTTTATAGAGCTTTAAGATCAACGTGTTTGCCTATCCCATGTAGCTTGTGTTCAAACTACATGAGGGGAACCAATTCCAATCATTGAGACACCCAGTGCTTAAGGGTATCCTATGGTGGAGCTCCCTAATATGATTCAAGAAATCAACCTGGTGGAACTCATCTCATGCAAGTCTTTTTCTTCAAAGATTCTTATTTTCCATTCATTGAGAAGATTAACTAATTTAATTTTATCCCAAGAAGTTATCAGAAGACTACAAGCCTAGAGACCCGGTGAGGTTGGGGAATCCATGGAATATCCTATAATGGTTACACCTATTAACATGAGTTGTTCAACAAAACTAACCTTTCCTTATCCCTTGATGAGTAGGAAGCTACAATTATGAGTGATTCCACTGGTGGGGAAGTACTTGAGGCTGGTAAGGGTGATTCTATGGAGGAAGAATGAGGTGAAGATGGTCATACCCATGACCTAGAGCCGAGTCTCTCAGAGAGGATAATAGAGGAATACCCTAATGATGAACTCCTTATTGGATTACCATAATATGATCCTAGAGATCCTGAATAATTGGACCAATATGATCCTAATGTAGATGAAGATAATCACATCCTCTGGAATAGGGCATGCAAGTTCGTCCAACACATAATTAACCAGACACTAGAGCCACAGCTGGTGGGAAAGATGGGATCCATTCACCATTTTCTGTGTAACCCTTTCACAAGAGGTGTGGATTCTTGGTATCATCACATGGTAGTCTATGATTACCTTGTTGAAAAGAAATGGTAAGCAATCCAACTCTTGTATGTTTCCTGGTATCAGAATAAAACCAATTTCATATAAAAACTTCAAGAATACAACCATAAGATTCATTATCTATATGAGCAAGAGGGAAAATATTCTACCTTTATAAAGACTCAAGGGGATGTCATTAGAAAACTGAGGGATCAATTATAAGAGGTATGAAACCAAATGTATCAAGAAACTACTGAAACTACCGATCTCCAGGTTGAGTGGGGTTGGGAATAAGTAAGAGATGATGAGCTTCTTCGGGTGTTCAATGAAGATGAAGCAGATCTTGGGAAGAGGAAGAAAGTCTTAGAGGCCATTCACTAGGGTTTGGCATGGTTGAAACACTTGATCACCAGATTAGATCCATAAGGGTTTATCTTTCCAAAACATCTGAGAGGATCCAATATGTAGATGTACCTTCCATTCCTTGACATCCTTGATTTATTTCAAATCTTTTGTGTGCATGGAAACATTTATTTTCTTTCATTAATTATATCACTTCAATCATATTTGTGATACAACTAATGAAAAATACCTAATCACACGTGGGTCATTCATGGGGTGAGAAATAAGGGAAAACCAATAAAATGTTCACTTTGTATGAGTTTTAGATAACCATCAAATGAGAGGTTATGGATGGATAAAATGTCTCTAAGAATACCCAACTTTCTTTTCCCAACATGAGCTAATGCATGAATAGGATAATGCCATGGGTATTTCAATTTTTTCAGAAAAATGGGGAATTAGAAGTTTGAATCATGATTCCAAACATTAGGAACACAAGGATAATGGAATGGTGATATAGGATATTTTTAGCTTGTTGGGAAATCAGAATCTGTACTGTTGGCATAGAATTGGGACAAACAAATGAGGGTAAACCCCTAACCAAGTTGCAAACATGAAACCTATCTTGAAATGTCATCCAAATTCATCTAGGACATTGTCCTTGGATGGTATGTGATCCAAAAGTGTCACGGGACCAGACCACTATGAGATCCCTTCAAACATGGAAGAGGATGGAGATCCAAATGAGGGGCACTCGAATTGTCAAAATGGAGTGATGGAATGTTTGAATGAATTCCATCACTCTTATTATTAAACCACCATGACTTATAGAACATTGGTACAAGTACACTAATCTAAAAAAATATCAAACCCATCTTTTAGGGGTGTATCATCTAGATGCCTTGCAATAGCTAAAATGAGGAAAATGTTGTAGATGACGAGCACTGGGGAAGATGAATGATCAGGTAAGGTCCCAGAACATTTTTTAGTATCACATCATTCAATGTGGATAATAACCACATAGTTTTACATTGTCCGGTGAGGATTTCTGACATTTAGTTTAATTTTATATGGTAAGGATGAAGCGTTGTGTAGTTTAAGGTCTTGTGACCGGGACATCTCGCACAGTTTAAGGCCATACTTCCTAGACCTCGACCAATATTTTAATTTCATGTCCCATGGACTATAATATCTTAATCTATGATCATAGAGTTTGTACTGGGGAAAACCCTGGGGAAGGGGCTTTCCAAAATGAGCATACATGGTGTGGAAGAGTGAAAAACCCAATGTGAATGGGGACCAAGGAGGCTTTCACCAAACCACATATTCCTAAGGAAACTATTATACAATTTAATTTCATGATTCTTAGACTATAGGCTCATGTTTTAGGGTCCTAGAGTTTGGATCTGGGCAATTATATCCTAAATAGAGGTCTACAGTGTGATGAATTGGAAAAACATGATGTCAATGAGGGACACGTAAGACCATCACTATGATGCACATTCCTAGGGATTTGCACACAGTTTAATGTTATGATTTCTGGAACATAGGCTTTTAGTTTGAGCTCATAGATCTTTCACCAAGGGTTCCTCTAGGATTTTTGACCATGTTGGTTCACACCTTTCTAGAGTCCTAATCCTTTGTGAGCTATGCTTGGTGAAAAAAACAACGAATGAAATCGGTAATCTCCGAACATGTTGCAGGACATAGGGATGAAAATAAGGGTTCGGCATTGCACAATGATGCAGGGGAGTGGAAAAAAGCTAAGTTAAGACTTTCTTGATTTTGATAAAGGGGTGACTGGTGAGTAGAGGTCAACTATTGACTGCGTTCAAAACATTGTGACCATGACCACACATGTCATGAACAGAGTGTGAAAATAAAGGATCATCCATTGTCCATGTTTGAAACATAGGATCAACTACTTACTATCAAAATTCCATTAGGTTGTTTCCCAAGACAGGAGGTGATCCAAAATTTTCATGAAACTATCACCATATGGGGGGTCCTTGTAGACTTTAAATGTAATGACCCGACCCCTGAGTGCCCGGATCCGGTGCCCATGAGACACGATGTACCACAATTATTACATTATATTTACATTCATTACATTATATCTCATTCTATAGAGGACCGTGAGGTTCAGGTTCCGGGAAAACCAGCTGCATTCTGAAACTTCATTGAAGACATGACTGATACCTGAAAAATTTTCATTTAAAACGTAGGGTGAGCATTGAAATATTCAGTAAGGGGTTTTGAAATTACTTAATACAACATTTTAATTCTACCTTTGAAAATACTTATACTAAAAATAGTTCCTTAGAGGAAAACATTGTGACATTTCAAAGGTTGATATTAAATAATTAAAACATTTCATAAACAAGTAGTTGAACATTTAAATGAAAGCTACTAGATGAACAAAGTAAGCATGTTTGTATAAAAGTGCATGAATTCTAAGAAGTAAAGTAGCCACAACATGCAAGGTATGCAATTAATACTAAGCATGAACATTATTAGAGTTGTGCATAAACAATTTCACAACAACTTATAAAAAAATGCACATTATGACATGATTAATGTAATTCCATAATTTTCATTAAAATTATGGAAAGGTAACCTGATCATGCATCATCACTGTCTCATCATATTCCATGTGCACTTTAATCTCATACTCATAAGTAATGGTTCTATAACAGAGGATATTTCTCTAGTCGAAATAATCACTTGGTTGGTCATATACTGAAACATAATGAGGAAATTTATAATGTCGGACTCATGTCTGAATGTCAAGGCCTCGTTCCATGACCTAAGGGTAAAAACCCAATCTGACTATCTCGAGAACTATCGATGCATCGAGGAGCTTACTTTTATCGATCTCTAACCTGGAGGGCTTTCTTTTAACCGGACCCCAACTTGGCAGTCCAATACATTCCTCATATGTCAATAAGGTCTGATATTCAAAGTGTCCCATACCACTTTGAATATTTAATTTCCAATTGATATTACCCAAAAATACTCCAGTGTTTTTCTGAAAACATTAGGCAAGATTCTGAAAATAAAATAATTAATTCTGAGACTGCTCGACTAATGACAGGCCATGATAGATCCACGCTCAATCCCTTCTTGTCTACCTCACTCGAGAGTCAGGTTTTCTGGAAAAAAAATAAGCTTGCATTAAATATGTATACATTTGCACTGGGTTTTCATATATTAAAACTTGTAAACAACATTTGATACATAAGTAATGCATATACATATTCGTACGTATATATATATACTTTCATAAGAATTTGTCTACTTGTTCTAAAGTATTCTAAATACACATCGACATAACATTGAAGATATGGAAATAAATAACCAAAGGCATACATAGTATGGTAAACATTCTTTGCACATAAGATAACAAATAAAATGACGGGGTGATTAGGTTTTTCCACATGAAATGATAGCTACTTAATTAAAGAACCTTATCCATGGAAATGAATCCTTCCTAAAAATCCATGTCATTCATTATAATGATACAAGTGTCAATGAACATGAAATTAGATTGAAACATAGCTTCATTTATCAACAACATTCACTGCTTTTGGTGAAGAACCATGTGGACATGTTACTTTAAATCATTTCTAACCTAATCTCATGAATTCAAAAAATATGAAGTTAATATAATTAAAACTTTTTAAATTAATGTATGTTTGACACATACATTTTAATTTAGTAAACCCCAAAATTAACATTTATTAAATAACCTTTAAATACTAATTGCATTAAAAACACCAAATATATTTTGATGATCATCATATTGAAATTAGGGTCTGGGAATTATATAAATATTTATATATATACATATATCTGAGTATACGCAAGGTGTTTACATTTAAGTTTTTCATAACCAATAATTTCTTATATGTAATAAATACTTCAAAACATAATTAATCATTAATACTTCTTGATTGAAATCCAAACCATGTAAGGTGTGTAACTTGTGTGACTGAATGTATATTCATGTGTAAAAATTAGGGTTTCGCATACTAAATATAAACCCAATTGAAACCAAAATATATTTTTCATCCAACCCATTATGTAAAGATTAGTATTTACCCTTTTTAAAAAAAAATAAACAGACTTTTAATTAATTATCCATGTATATCTGAATATAAGTGTATACATATATATAAAAAAATTGGGGTCTTGTATAATAATTATAAATCCAATCGTATACAAAACATAATTCGCATCAAAGACATTATTTGAGGGTTGGGAATTATCTTTTAAAATTTATAAAATGGATTTAGATTGAATTGTATGTGTACTTATACATACCAGATTACACATACTATATATATATATATATATATATATATGTAAACCGTATATACATATAGCTATATAGAAGGGGTTTTGTAAACTAAAAACATAACATGATAATATGTTTCACAAATTACCAAAACATCAAAGATCTTATCAGAAGATTTAAAACAGGAGAGAGAGAGTATATACTTATATGTAAAATCATATATACAGAATATATATATATACCAGGGTTTTGTAAATTAGAAACTAATGAAAACTTAAGCCCTTACTTGTGAACCCTTAATTAAAACTATGAAACACACTTTTTTTGGAGAGGCTTGAAAACAGGAAAGAGTTGATATATCTATATATATATACATATACAATATACAATGTACCCATTTATACACAAAGCATGTGTAATTAGTTTCCATAACAAAAAATAGGTAGAATAGTCCCTTACTAAAATAAAGGAGGAGGGTTCGGACTGGTAGGAGCTCGCTCGAGGTCTTGGGAAGCTTGAGAGTCCAGGGAAAGGATTAGATGAGATGAACCCTTAGGGTTCATTTGCTTGGAAGGGGTTTATATAAACCTTATTTAAGCAAGGCTAAGGTTCAGATCCATCCTTAAAATTAAAACAAGTATCCCCATGCTTGACCACTGAGGTGCAAACAAGCCTTTGAGTTTGAAAAAAAACAACAATGCAAATATATATATATATATATATATTATATAAACTTCCCCGAGAAGGAGCTTGGGTGTGGATATGATGTGAATAAAAAGTGGGGTTATCTCGTGGAATGGTGAGGACAATGGTAATCCTTGGAAGGTTTTGGGTGAGAATGGGTCGAAGAGGAGCAGTGGAGAGGGAGAGGTGGTGACTGGGACGGTGCTGGTTTGCTGACGCCGCTGGAGGTCAGGAAGAACCGAGAGCCGCTAGTTGGCTTGCTGGGGGAGACGACGCGAGGCGTCTTGTGGCATCAGCATGGGTGCTCAGGCGACGATGAGGCTCTGGTGGGTAGATGATCGAGCGGCCGACGGCAAGGTGTCGCAGGTTTGGGTGATGCCACCCCTAGGTTGCAGCACGAGGAGGAAGGAGGCCTCCTTCTTGTTTTTTTTAATCCTTCTTTTGTCGAATTTTCCATTTATTTAATGTTTTTTTTCTCTTTTGCTTTTTGGTCCGGTTTGCGCCTAAACCCTAATTGGGTTCCCTGTTTTTTTTCTTCCCTCAATCAACCCATTATATTATTATAATATTGTTAATATTATTTATACTTTATCTTTATTCTATTATTTAATGTTAATCACTGTTATATCCTATTAATAAGTCAACGTTATAATAAAATAACAATACTTTAAAAATTAAGGTTTTATTACTTTAATTATTAAACTCATTTATATATTTTATATAGATATAAATCATAATATAATTTTAAAAAAAATTATAGTTAAACTAATTTGAAATGAATAAAATGTACTTGTTATTATTTATAAAACATTACATATTATTTAAAAGTATTATTAATTATAAAAATAATTTATCAATTTTATGTATCATATTATTTAATTTTATAACACAATATATATAAACGTATACATATACATTTATAAATCAAATAAAATTCTAATTATGAAGATATATTTATTCAATTTTCAAGTTTATCTATAAAATAATTATATATATATATATGTCATATTATATAAGTAAATTGTTATAAATTAAATTAGTAATTTGAAAATATATCAACTTAATAATAATTATCATAATTGGTACAAAATATTTATAATTGAAATTCATGAATGCTATTTATAATGAAAATAACATTTCTTTTAAGCAAAATAATACATTTGATTTATTAAACATTATATATAAAATTGTAGTATTTGTTTTATATAATTATAATATGCTTATGCTTATATATATATACCATATTTTAAGAACAAGTAATAAATTAGTTATATTCATATTTTAGTATATTTATTATTAAAAATATTCTATTAATTAATAAATTCAGAAAGAATAAATTAATTATTTTAAACTGTATGTCTAAATTACACAATATAAATTTTCTTTTCTTATTTACAAGAAATTGTCTTTAAATTATAACCATATACATTTAATTAAACACTAAAGATCATTATAAAAAAACTCAAATGGTCACATCATTTGAATTCCAATGGCTATAAGTATTTCTAATGGTCACATAAGTGCCCTATAAATCCAAAACTGGGGGTGTCTTAGTTTCTTAGGAAGGAGAATGGTTCTCATCATCCCACTGGTACTCAACACGGCTGCGGTGGCACTATCTATTTTGATGCTCATGATGGATCCTAATTATCCATATTATGTTGTTGGGATTGTTTTTATCTTGGGTAGCCTTCCAGTGATCTTACTAGGGTTTTTATTAGGCATTTTTTGTTTGTGAGATTTCCTTGTAAACTCAGAATGTTGTAAGACACTTCGGTGTTAAGTCATTAAATAAGAAGTTCTGTGTTTTATCTTTTATATTCTATTTGGTTAAGAGGAGAAAACTTTATTGGAATTAAACACACAATTTCTATTTATAAGGTTTTGAAATATTCGGGGTGTTACATTATTCCCGCTTCAAAGAATTGTGTCCCCACAATTCTATTCATAAAATGAAAAAGAAAACCCCATACGATCATCATCATCAAAATGGGAGATTTCGCTCGGTCAACAGAATACCTAGGTTGGTACTCAGTTCCTCTGCTTCGCTGGCCCAGATACACCTTGAGCAAGTGAGGTTAAACTCCCACATGAAACAATTGGGCTTCCAAATAGAGGCATGAGCGGTGTAAAGCTCAGTGATATCCAGATGAACTTGATCCCTATAGATTAATCGTACTACCTCAATGTCGAGGGGTTTGGTGTCAAAGAGTCTCCCATACAGACTGAAACTCAAGACATGAAAAAGATATGCTACATAGAGATTTCCCTCCTCTACAGCTTCCTGGAAAACCCTTTTAGCCAGATAGTTTGAATATAGGGTAAATGATAGGAAAAGAGCTTCATAATATTTCCCCCTATGCCTATTGTACGCAAGTTGTGCATAAGTTATACGATAGTAAACATGACTCGATCCTCGGAAGAATCTAAGGATATTTGAGTTGTTCGACACTTGGTAAAGAAGCTTGCAGGATAGTCGGAGGTTCCCAAAGGGTTCATAGTCTTCCATACATGACATAACGATTATAGTCTTGAGGATTTAAGTGGGAAGGGACAAAAGACTTGTTAGTGATCTTTCATGTGCCATCTGAAAATTATAACAAAATCACTTAGTAAGGTTCAGTCGTAGTTATATATATATATTATCTGGTTTTTTCCAGAATTGTCTAAACCTATCCTCTGATACCAACTGTAAGGACCCGGCCCCCGAGTTCCTGGAGCCGGTGACCATGAGACACGATGTACCACAATTATTAAATTATATTTACATTCATTACATCATGTCTCATGCTAAAGAGGATCGTGAGGTTTAGGTTCTGAGAAAACCAACTGCATTCTGAAACTTCATTGAAGACATTACTGATACCTGAAAAATTTTCATTTAAAACATAGGGTGAGCATTGAAATACTTAGTAAGGTGTTTTGAAATTACTTAATACAACATTTGAATTCTACCTTTGAAAATACTTATACTAAAAATAGTTCCTTAAAGGAAAAAATCATGACATTTCAAAGGTTTATATTAAATAATTAAAACATTTCATACACAAGTAGTTGAACATTAAAATGAAAGATACTAGATGAACAAAGTAAGCATGTTTGTATAAACGTGCATGAATTCTAAGAAGTAAATTAGGAATAAAATTCAAGGTAGGCAGGTACTTCTAAGCATGAATATTATCAGAGTTGTGCATAAAAAAATTCACTATAACTTATAAAAAAATGCACATTATGACATGATTAATGTAATGCTTGCATTTGCATTAAACTTCTGTAAAGGTAAACTGATCATGCATCATCACTGTCTCATCATATGCCATGTGCACTTTAATCTCATACACATAAGTAATGGTTCAATAACCAAGGATATTTATCTAGTTGAAATAATCACTAGGTTGGTCATATACTGAAACATAATGAGGAAACATATAATGCCGGACTCATGTCAAAATGTCAAGGCCTCGTGCCATGACCTAAGGAAAAAAACCCAATCTGACTATCTCGAGAACTATCAATGCATCAAGAAGATTAATTTTATCGGTCTCCAACCCAGAGGGAATTCTTTTAACTGGACCCCAACCCGGCAGTCCAATACATTCCCCATATGTCAATAAGGTCTGATATTCAAAGTGTCCCATACCACTTTGAATATTTAATTTCCAATTGATATTACCCAAAAACACTCCTGTGTTTTTCTGAAAACATTAGGAAAGCTTTGGAAAAAAAATAACTGATTATAAAACTACTCGACTAATGACAGGCCATGATGGATCCACACCCAATCCCTTCCTGTCTACCACACTCGAGAGTCAGGTTTTCTGAAAAAAAAATTAATGTTTCATTAAATATGTATACATTTTCACTGAGTTTTCATATATTAAAACTTGTAAACAACATTTGATACATAAGTAATGCATATACATATTAGCACGTATATATATACTTTCATAAGAATTTATCTACTTGTTCTGAAGTAGTCGATTTAAACATGGACATAACATTTAAGATATGGAAATAAATAACCAAATGCATACATAGTATGGTAAACATTCTTTGCACATAAGATAACACATAAAATGACGGGTGATTAGGTTTTTCTACATGAAATGATAGCTTCTTAATTAAAGAACCTTATCTATAGAAATGAATCCTTCTTAAAAATACATGTCATTAATTATGATGATACAAGTGTCAATGAACATGAAATTAGATTCAAACATAGCTTAAAATCAAGGGTAGAGTTGGAGACCCGACAGGAAGACGAGCAGTGCCCACCATGACAGAACCGTACCTCTCGATCTTACGCTAAAGTGGTCAGAGGGAAATCAAATGCAAATCGCAACTCACATGATGCAGCGACTCCAGATCTACAGATTCTTCCTAAATCCTTTCAACATCGAGGGCATCTGGAAATTTCTTTCTCAACTGATGAGGTAAATCTTCTTTCATCGGACCTCCGATTTCTTTTAGTTGGGAAATTTCCACACCGAAGACCTTCCATGAAGTATCTTAGAACTGCTCTTGAAGCTATAGGTTTTGTGGGTTTTCAAATAGGTCTCCTAAATCCCACCCACATCGTGTTTCGTTTAAATTCATAAGAGGATTACTATCGACTATGGGTCAAATGTTCATGGTCCTTTGGAGGTTGTTTAATGAAAATTTTAATGTGGACACCGGATTTTAATCCCTACTCTGAACCTCTGATTGTCCCTATTTGGGTAGGATTTCTGGAACTTCCCTTGCACTTGTTCAAACAGGAAGCCTTATTTCCTATTGCCAGACTCATTAGAAATCCTCTAAGGCTAGATGCAGCTACAAAAGCTCTTTGAAGACCTTCAATAGCCAGGATATGCATTGAGATTGATGTTTCAAAATCACTGCCCTCGAACATTTGGATTCAGAGTGGTGACTTAGGATTCTTACAAGAGGTTGTTTGTGAGAGGGTTCCAGACTATTGCATGAAGTGTTTTAGGCTGGGACATGATTCTCTCAGCTGTGGAAATCATGAATTAGGTCCTAAAAACTTGAAATCAAAATGGATTGAAAAGGTTAAAGACAATCACAAGGAGGCTGGCCCCTCTGGTTGCTCTAATCAAGAAAATGTTAGTGTGTACCAGACCATACAAGCCCCTGGGAATCAATTATCGGATTTTATCAACACAGTCATTGCTAAGATTGATAACACCACTGCTCTTAAGGATGAAGTTCAACATCATGAGACTTATGAAATTATTAAAAAAGATTATAACCTTCCAATCAGTACATATGAAGTTAAAAGAGATGATTCACTTGAGGATAGGGGCACTAATGAGGAGGTTACAGAAGATATTGATGCATCAATGATGGTCCGAAAAGGAAAAAAATTATTGTTGACTCTGATGGTTTTATCACTCCACATCCCAGGAAAACCCGAAAATATTGGGGTAATTCCAATAGTGAGAGGACTATTATCACAAGATCTCTAGCTGCCAAAACTATTGATATTGAGGTCCCTCCACAACCTGCACCTATTGAACAATTACCTGACCCATCACAATCCTCTAAATGTTCTTATTCAGAATCATCCTCAAGTGAGGATAATAATGATCCTGCACTTAGGGATTCCTATCAGCTTGAGGAGTCTTTGAAATTCCCAGAGGAGCTTGACTACTAGATTTTGGCACATGATGCAACTTCCTTTAGAAGTTACCAAAATGGTGAAATGACTACCGAGGCTTATCTTGATATTAGAAAAATAATGCTTATCAAGGTGGCCGAGGAATTTGAGAAAAATCCAAATTTTGAATTTAAGAACATAACTTGGAAGTGATTCATGATGATGGCTTTCTTATCTGCTTCAGAGATTGCTTCTTGGATCTGAATCTGATCTATTCAGTGGTTTTTCAAATGGTCTTTGCTTTGAAGGAGCTTCTATGTCCTGTTTCAACTCTGTTCGGCTTCCTTTCTGATTCTGTCATTATCTGCTCACCTTGGATTGGTTTGATTCTTGTGGTTGTTTGAAATCTACTTGCTAGAATCTTTAGGATACATCTCGCTTGCTTTGACTTTGATTGATGATGGATGTTTGAATTCGGGTTTCTGCTTTCAACCAGTCTATCTGTTAAATTTGAGGATTTTTCAGTCTGCTTCATTGATTTAGAAGCTTAAATCAGGCTTGCTTTTTTGCTTGATGTGAAGATTTTGGATGGATGGATCAGTGCTTCTGTTGGTTTCTATTTGATTTGAATGACAGAATCTTCTTAATTTTTCCTGCACTCTTGATCTGAGTTTTTAGGTTCCCTCTAGACTCTGGAAAAAATTTATTTAGAGAGCAGCATGATATTTCTTTGTTGGAGAATCCCTCATGCTACTTGGCTGTTTGTGTTGCTGAAGATTCTGAGGTATTCATTCTGGCCGGTTCTTTCTATTTATGCGCTTGATGTGAAAATCATGGAGGGCTGTATCTGGAATTCTTCTTCACTATTATGGAGGTTGGATGACACTGCTCCTTAAACGACTTCACCTCGATAGATATGTTTCTTTGTTTTTGTTTATTTTTCATGATTTCCATTGTTCTCTCTTTAAATCCCCGCTGGTGTAAACACATTACACCTCGTGCTTGTACTAAAACTTTTTGATTTTAATAAATTCCCTTGATAACATGAACCAGGAAACTGGTTCATGTCATCACTTAAAAAAATTTAAAAAAAAGATTCAAACATAGCTTTACTTATCAACAACATTCACTACTTTTATTGAAGGACTATATGGACATGTTACTTTAAATCATTTTTAACCTAATCTCATGAATTCAAAACATATGAAGTTGATATAATTACAACTTTTTAAATTAATGTATGTTTGACACATACATATTAATTTAGTAAACACCAAAATTAACATTTATTAAATACTCTTTAAATACTAATTGCATTAAAAACATCAAATATATTTTGATGATCATCATATTGAAATTAGGGTTTGAGAATTATATAAATATTTATATATATATACATATATCTGAATATACGCAAGGTGTTTACATTTAAGTTTTTCATAACCAATAATTTCTTATATGTAATAAATACTTCAAAACATAATTAATCATTAATACTTATTGATTGAAAGCCAAACCATGTAAGGTGTATAAATTGTGTGATCGAATGTATATTAATGTGTAAAAATTAGGGTTTCACATACTAAATATAAATCCAATTGAACCCAAAATATATTTTGCATCCAACCCATTATGTAAAGATTAGTATTCAGCCTTTTAAAACAAAATAAACAGACTTTTAATTAATTATCCATGTATATCTGAATATAACTGTATATATATATATAAAACAATTGGGGTCTTGTATACTAATTATAAATCCAATCGTACACAAAACATAATTCGCATCAAAGACATTATTTGAGGGTAGGAACTTATCTTTAAAAATTTATAAATTTGATTTAGATTGAATTGTATGTGTACTTGTACATACCTGATTAGACATACTATATATATATATATGTAAACCATATATACATATAGCTATATAGAATGGGTTTTGTAAACTAAAAACATAACATGATAATCTCTTTCACAAATTACCAAAACATCAAAGATCCTATCGAAAGCTTTAAAACAGGAGAGAGTGAGTATATACATATATATAAAATCGTATATACAATATATATATATATATATACCAGAGTTTTGTAAATTAGAAACTAATGAAAACTTAATCCCTTTCTTGCAAACCCTTAATTAAAGCTGTGAAACACACTTTTTTTTGGAGAGGCTTGAAAACAGGAAGGAGTTGATATATCTATATTTATACATATACAATATACAATGTACCCATTTTTACACAAAGCATGTGTAATCAGTTTCCATAACAAAAAATAGGTAGAATATTCCCTTTCTAAAATAAATGAGGAGGGTTTGGACTAGTAGGAGCTTGCTGGAGGTCTTGGGAAGCTTGAGAGTCCAGGGAAAGGATTAGAGGAGATGAACCCATAGGGTTCATTTGCTTGGAAGGGGTTTATATAAACTTTATTTATGAAAGGATAAGGTTCAGATCCAGCCTTAAAGTTAAAACAAGTATCCCCACACTTGACCATTGAGGTGCAAACAAGCCTTAGAGTTTGAAAAAAAACAATAATTCAAATATATATATATATATATATTAATTAAACTTCCCCGTGAAGGAGCTCAGCTGTTGATATACTATGAAGCATGAATGGGGTCAGCTCATGGAAAGGTGAGGACAAAGGGAATCCTTGGAAGGTGATGGGGGAGCACGGGCCGAAGAGGAGTAGTGGAGAGGGAGAGGTGGTAAGGGGGACGGCGCTGGTTTGCTGACGCCGTAAGAGGTCGGGAAGAACCAGGATCTACTGGTTGGCTTGCTAGGGGAGACGACACGAGGTGTCGTGTGGTGTCGGCATGGGTGTTCAGGCAACGGTGAGGCTCTGGTGGGGAGATGCTCGAGCGGCCGACGACAAGGCGTCACGGGTTTGGGTGATGCTGCCCCTGGGTTGCAGTGTGAGGAGGAAGGCGGACTCCTCCTTGTTTTTTTTAATCCTTCTTTTGTCTGGTTTTACTTTTATTTAATGTTTTATTTTTTTTATCTCTCTTTGTTTTTTTGGTCCGGTTTGCGCCTAAACCCTAACTGGGTTCCCTGTTTTTTTTTCATCCCTCAATCAACCCATTATATTATTATAATATTGTTAATATTATTTATACTTTATCTTTATTCTATTATTTAATGTTAATCACTATTATATCCTATTAATAAGTCAAGATTATAATAAAATAACAATACTTTAAAAAGTAAGGTTTTATTACTTTATTATTAAACTCATTTATATATTTTATATAGATATAAATCATAATATAATTTTTAAAAAAACAAATTATAGTTAAACTAATTTGAAACGAATAAAATGTACTTGTTATTATTTATAAAACATTTACAAATTATTTAAAAGTATTTTTAATTATAAAAATAATTTATCTATTTTATGTATCATATTATTAAATTTTATAACACAATATATATAAACTTATACATATACATTTATAACTCAAATAAAATTCTAATTATGAAGATTTATTTATTCAATTTTCAAGTTTATCTATAAAACAATTATATATATATTTATATATGTCATATTATAAAATTAAATTGTTATAAATTAAATTAGTAATTTGAAAATATATCAACTTAATAATAATTATCATAATTGGTACAAAATATTTATAATTGAAATTAATGAATGCTATTTATAATGAAAATAACATTTATTTTAAGCGAAATAATACATTTGATTTATTAAATGTTATATATAAAAATATAGTATTAGTTTTATATAATTATAATATTCTTATGCTTATATATATATATATATACCATATTTGAACAACAAGTAATAAATTAGTTATATTCATATTTTAGTATATTTTTTATTAAAAATATTCTATTAATTAATAAATTCAGAAAGAATAGATTAATAATTTTAAACTATTTTTCTAAATTACACAATATAAATTTTCTGTTATTATTTATAATAAACTGTCTTTAAATTATAACCATATCCATTTAATTAAACACTAAAGATCATTAGAAAAAAACTCCAACAGTCACTTCATTTGAATTCCAATGGATGTAAGTATTTCTAACAGTCACATAAGTGCCCTATAAATCGAAAACTTGGGGTGTCTTAGTTTCTTAGGAAGGAGAATGGTTCTCATCATCCCACTGGTACTCAGCATGGCCGCGGTGGCACTAGCTATTCTGATACTCATGATGGATCCTAATGATCCATATTATATTGTTGGGATTGTTTTTATCTTGGGTAGCCTTCCAGTGATCTTACTAGGGTTTTTATTAGGAATTTTTGCTTAGTGAGCTTTCCTTGTAAACTCAGAATGTTGTAAGAAAATTCGGTGTTAAGTTCTTAAATAAGAAGTTCTGTGTTTTATCTTTTATATTCTGTTTGGTTAAAAGGAGAAAAATTTAATGGCATTAAACACACAATTTCTATTTATATGGTTTTGAAATATTTGGGGTGTTACATTAAATGTGATATAAACTTAATCCAAGGAAGTCTTGAAGTGTGGAGAGGAACACATCAAAAAGTGGGATCCAAAATCAGGTAGTGAAAACTGTTTAACATCATGTTTCTTAGAATATGGAAAACAATTTAAACTAGATCTTCCTGGACTGTTGTAAAAATACTTAAGTTATGAATCTTAGAATGTGGAAAATAGTTGAGTTCCTTATCTCTTGGACCATGTAAAATAGTTTAAAGTTGTGTTTCTTGGACTTTGGGGAAATATTCTATCTTAGGGTATATACATGACACAGAGTAAGTGAAAACCAATGTAAATGTGGCCAAAGAGGATCACATGCCACACACACACACCATAAGAGAAGGTAAATGAGGCATACCATGATTATCATGGGGAATCCCATGCTCAATGAGTGGGGTAACATTATCTTGATATCCCATACTTATCATATGAGGCATCCAAATTTTATACAGGGTAATGATTCAGTTTGACTTCATGTGTTGAGGACATTAGGATATGGATGTTAAAGTCGTAAAACATTCACTACTAGAAAATCAATTAGTCTATAGTCATAATTCTTGGACCCATTTAAAAGAGTTTAAGGTCGTATTTCCTAGAACATGGGTGAAATGGGAATTCAAATATGTTCAAGGTGGCTTTATGCCACACAAAACGATCATGTCACCGATTGAGCACTGTTTAAAGTCATACGGTCTTAACCCTGAGGTAAATTAGTTTATATTAATGATGTACACACTTGTAAAACATTAACTTATATGCTACTATATTAGGATAAGAGAGTCATAAACCAATGTGAATAATCCATGGAGGCTCACATTCCACCTCTATAATTTAAAATAGTCTTTGTATAGTTTAAGGTCATAATTTATAGACCATAACGAGGCCAAGGGGATGAGGTTTTGATAAATCTATGGCTTGGATCGTTGAAAAATCTTATAGGCCTCCCTTTATCTCATAGTTAAGGGAATAAATCCACATGTAGTTCTTGAACATGGTTTGGTAGGATACAAACACTGGTATGGGAAATTCTCTTTGGGGAGGATATTGAGGCATCCCATAATTCTCATGAGGCATCCAGAACTTGTTCAGGGGAGGGTCATAGTTTAATTTCATGTGTTGAGGATGTTAACTTCTAGTTTAAGGTCATAGAGTTTGGAAAAAATGGAGGAATGTTTCAAGTGTGTATGTGTTGTGTTGCATCCAGAAAGACCTAATTTGAATGAGGACCTAGGAGGCCTAATACCATATAACACACCCTAGAGGAAACCCACACATAGTTTAAAATCATGATGCTTAGAATATGTTGTATATTGTTTATGGTCATTTTTTATCAACTATCATCTCCTTGATTAAGGTCATAGAGTTTTGACCAAGATAAGGCCAGGGGGATGAAGGTTGAAACGTTTTATGGATGATCCCAAAGAAAAAAAATTTGGGCATCTCTATGTATACCATTAGAATAGGAATCAATCCACAGATAGTTCTTAAGAGAAATCAAACTTCATAGGTCTGATTCATACATAGAGGGGAAATTTTTTGTGTTTCGTTTTTTGCATTTTTTTGGAGTGGTTGGACCATCATATAAAAATCTAGGTGTCACTATGTTCCCTATAAGAATAGGAATCAATCCATGCATAGTTATTGAACATGGCATGGTATATGATAGATGCTAAGGAAAATGTTCACTCAGGTGATAATGTGATGGAACTATGAAATTCATCATCATGCATCTAGGATCATGGTTGTTTCCTGATTTAACACTATTCAAAAAGGATGATATTTTTATAAAGTATTATCATCATACCTAAAGGACAGTGGTATCACAGTTTAACGTCATTGTTTCTGATGATTTTTTGGGGGCACACATCCATCTGTTATGAAGGACATGACGACTGTTTCCCCACATTCCTACTTTCCAAAGGCGGGCGGCTTCCAACTCTTATTCAGGGACGCTTTCTCCTTGATCAAAGCAGGATGATGGGATGTCGGTTCCTCCTTTGGTGGATTCCTCCTCAAAACTTTTGCCCCAGTTCGGGTCTCCCTCATAGACTTAAGATGTTTTTTTTTTGAAACTCTTCCCAGTGCCATGTATTCATGGACGTTGGTTAATTATGTTTCTTCTTTCAAGACATTGCAAGGGGTCCAGTCAGGGCAGCAACCTTCGGTCAGGGGAGTAGTCACGTTGGACATCGCTGGCATGTATGGGAACTGGAACACTAATGCATCTAGGTTTATTCCACTTATGATATGGATTCTTGAGGTCATGTATTCCCAAGGAATCCCAAGTCGAGTTTGGGGAATTTTATGCCATGGGCATGTCTCTAAGGTTTCCTCAGCTTCCCCTGTTTAACATAGGGTATGTTGCAAGTTTAACGTCTAGTAGAGATGGATCGGACTAATCAGAACACTAATAAAAGTGGATCAAATGGGTGAATCCTCATGAGGGTACAGATCTATTGGGGCTAACTTGTGGTTAGTTACACAATTTCATCTAGCAGCTGTGAGAAAGTGGGTGACATGATCTCACTGGGATGTGGTGGCCCGGGTAAGACTTATAATGGATGATGGGGGTTGAATGAAATAGATAGGGAATAAGGTGAAACCATCATGAAGGTGATTTTAATATTGGTCTTGAGCCTCAAAGATACTTCCTACATATCCTCATGGTAGGGAATCAAAGTCCATTTAGTTCGGTGGGACAATGGGACATTGGAGGAGGCCGCCCGTGAGAATGGATGCATTGATGGGATCTGGAGGAAGTATAACCTTCAGTTTGGGGCATGACCTTCCCGAAACACATAGGCTCAAGGGAGAGATCATGATGGGACATTAATTTTGGGCTTAAAACTTAAGTATGATTCCTACATATCCCCGTGGAAAGGAATCAAAGTCCACGAAGTTCAGGGTGGTGGCATAGAATCATGGTTTAGACATTGGACAATGACCCCACGATATACTGGGGATTACACGTTGTTAGTATCCCTGGGTTTCCTAACTATACAAGGGTAGACAAGAGATTTGGTTCCTAGGTAATGGGACTACAATGGATTACCATCTATTTCGGACTACAACGGCTTATGCCTGGATGCGTCTACAACGGCTTACCGCTGGTTGGGGTTGAGAACACCATACCAGTGGTGGGGGTTGACAATGGCTTACTACTAGTTGGGGTTCTCAACATCTTACCATCGATTGGGAAAGCCAAAGGATAACTGTCCATTGGGGTTGGACCTCAGGGAGGCTTCCTACATACCTTATCTGGGAGGCAAGGATCAAAACCTATGTAGTTCGAATGGGTATAGTTTAACATCTTGCAGGATAAAAAGGGGCGTGTGGTTTAATGTCATGCGGGATGAGGGTGGATTGATGTGAAGTGTTTGGGATGGATAGGTTTTGGGCTTGAAAATCAAGGAGGCTTTCTATATACCTTTATTAGGAGACAAGGATCAAATTCCATATAGTTTGGATTGAGGGATATATCTTAACATCATACAGGATGAAGGTGAACCAACGTGAAGTGGTTGGGATAAGAAGGTGTTGGGATTGAACCTCAGGGAGGCTTCCTATGTACCTTTCATAAGAGACAAGCATCATAGTCCACGTAATTCGGGTTAAGGGATATAGTTTAACGTCATGCAGGATGAATTTTAACCAATCTGAAGTGGTCGGGACAAGCAGGTGTTGGGATGGAACCTCAGGGAGGCTTCCTACGTACCTTTCCTAGGAGACAAGGATCAAAGTCCACATAGATCAGATTGAGGGATACTGTTTAACATTATACAGGATGAAGGTGAACCGACGTGAAGTGGTCAGGATAAGTAGGTGTTGTTCTTGAACCTTATAGAGGCTTCCGAAGTACCTTTCCTAGGAGACAAGGATCAAAGTCTATGTAGTTCGGGATGAGGTATACAGTTTAACGTCATGTGGTGCGAAGTTGAACTGATGTGAAGTGGTTGGTATAGATGGGTGTTGGGCTTGAACCTTAGGGAGGCTTCCTACATACCTTTCCATGGTGACAAGGATCAATGTCCTTGTAGTTCAGAATGAGGTATATAGTTTAACATCATGTCGGATGAATGTGAACCAATGTGAAGTGGTCGGGACAGAAGGGTGTTGGGATTGAACCTCAGGGAGGCTTCCTATGTACCTTTCCTAGGAGACAAGGATCAAATTCCATGTAGTTCGGAATGGTGGTATGGGGATTACACTCAAGGGAGGCCCGGGAAGGATTTCATGGTCAATGCTTACTATAATCCCATGTAAGTCATGCTTGGTGTGAGAAACAAGAGGAAACAAAGACCTGACAATCACATCGAGAAATGTACATACATGGGAAGTGAAGTGGGGCTTATGCATGGATAGCAGGCCAAAAAGGAAACTGGGGATTACGCGTGGTTAGTGGCCTAGGGATATGGAGATTGGGACTTACTCCTAGAAGGAGGCTTGATAGAAAAAAATCACGTAGGGAGAGGGATGGGATAATGAAGGTCTCGGTGGCCATATCTCCTTCAGTCTTTAGCACCGAAGAAGAGAGGAGGAGCAGGGATGCTACCTCCCACAAGAAAATCAAGGGGATTACACCAAGATGGTTTCCCTTCCCCATAGAGAGAGGTACCTCCAGCAAAGAAGATCTCATTCCATGTAAGGACGATCTCACTTCCATGGAGATGAGCGGGCATGGAGAATGTCTGATATGGGGTTCCCCACATGTATTAAATAGGGAGAGGGCCCAGTTTAACATCATGTGCTGAGGATGATGGTGCTTTGTAGTTTAACGTCCTGCAGATCAGATGAGGAGGACTCACTCCGCACCCCTAGGACTTATATAACTAGTGCACTACAACCCTTGGTGAAGGGAAGGCACCAGTAATTCCATGGTGAGGGGGTGTTTCAAAGTGATCCATTGAGGGGATCATATTAGCGTAGCTATGCAAAGATGTAATAGACATTATCATGCCTATGAGAAGAAGCATAACGCTAAGAAAAAAATTATTAATAACCACCCAAGGGACCTTGAAATCATTTCGTACGAACCTAGAGGGTTGTATGGGAGAAGGGTTTGAAAAGAAAATAGGTTCACAAGAAGGGACCTTATGAAGCTATGGTGCTCCATGTAGTAGTGGGGCTTCACGAAGGGGCATGCTTCACGAAGTGGGGTATCTTGGCCTAGGAAAAGGGCATAGGTGCATATTGAGGGTGCTTTGAGATGTGGGGATACTTTCATGGGTTAGGACTGTGCGAAGCAAGTGTATCTTGAAAATCATAGTATTGGGAAGTAGTGTGCTTCGCGAAGCACAATAACCCTCACCTTAGCATAAGGTTCAAATGTGCATGGATGGTAATTCATGAATCATGAGTGCTTTGTGATGACCCAAGTCCCCTTGAGGATCTCCTTCCTTCACAGTAGCATGGGGGTTCTGCAAAGAGAATCCCCGCTTGAAGAGGGGTTGTATCTGAGATAAGGGAAGGGTACTTTTCAATGATCAAGTACCTAGAAGAGGTCATTTTTTCACAAGGTTTCATAGAGCAGAAGTTTATTCGTGATTTCAATGCAGAGAAGGTGAAAGGTTGGAGTATATGTCCTTTGGGCTCAAGGGGAGCCTGATATTTATAGGCGATGGGTAGCATGAAACAGGACAGACCGACAAGAATCCATGTTGTGCTCAGCATTTGTTGGAAGATTGCGTCAAGTTCATTGTAGTTGTAGAGTCGACTATCACCACCTCCTTAGCGCGGAGCTCTCCTGGGTGCTCTGCATGGTGCTCACGGAGGATTCTATCTATTTCAACAGGCTCGTGGAGGTCGATTAGTCTC
Organism: Viscum album; assembly: GCA_963277665.1. Classification (NCBI taxonomy): domain Eukaryota; kingdom Viridiplantae; phylum Streptophyta; class Magnoliopsida; order Santalales; family Viscaceae; genus Viscum; species Viscum album. The sequence continues at coordinate 967,353,310 of OY728158.1, read as the reverse complement.
CCTTCGTGGGTCAAGGATTCTGGTCAATTGTGTCGTAACCATAAGGCCTCCCACCTATTTACTTTTCGGTGCCTATAGAGGGGGCTTCAGTTTCACGTCGGCCATGGTGTTGCAGTTCTCCACAAATGGACCGGTGCTAAGGTGCTCTGTGAACGGTCATCATGAGGTAGTATTTTTGAATTGGTTTTCTCTTTGCATCCTTTTCCTCTTCACATATTTTGGTGCCAACAAATGTCCCCCCTCAAACTTAGATTCTAGGAGAAAATGAGGGTTGAAGTCTGAGGGTAAATCACCAAAAGGTTTAGGAGAATCACAAAGAATAATTGCGAAGTAGGGTTGTGATGCAAAGAGGTGATGTGTGGGTTGGGAGATTCGTGAAGCTCATCACATCAAGGCATACCACGAAGCCAAGGGGTTCTTCACCTATAAATAGGAGAGGTTTACCTCTCTGTTTTCCATTATTATCTTTGCATTTTTGTTCCCGAGATTTCGATTTACAAAGCTCCGCAAGCTCCATGGTCGCTCCTCACGAATCGGGCATTCATACTTCATGGAGCACAGTGAGTCCTTTGACTCCACGAGTGTGTGCTCTTTGTCTTGTGTCTGTGAGGTCTATGGTAGGGATCCATGACATTTCTTTGTGATCGAGCTCCTCGATTGTGCTTCACGATCGATCTCCACGATCTAGAAAAAAATTTCAAAAACATGAAGACTGAATGGATCATCATGGAGTTTCGAGGGGTCCTTGCGGATGCTAACTAGAGAGACTAAATGGAGAATAACCTGGGCATTGGGTAGCATGTATAGAGTCATTTATACAATGAGTCACTAATAGAGCTACTATCAAAGGGTTAGAAAAACTATCCACTGTGAAAAAGTCTGCCTCTATATGGATTTGGTCTGAGGGATGACATTTTCATCCCTGAAGTGAGTAAAGATTAGTCGGACTACTGGTTCAGGAGTACATTGTGCTAGCACCAGTGGTTTAGGGTGGCAGACAACTATACTTGGGAAGACATCACACCTGTCAATGTTGATTTCCTATACAACCATCTGAATAACATTAAAGAGAGGTCATTGTATCCAGATACATCCCCCCCCCTTGCACCACTCCATTCTACGGGAGGCCCTAGGGAACCCAGAGAAGGGGTGGACTGAGGTGTGGTATTTTCTCTAATGCAGAAACTTTATGGATGACTGGGCATGGACCTACTAGTTAGGTGCCTCGTGAGAGGAGTTTGGGGCGGATCTGAGGTGAGTGGGACTATATGAGGTAGCTTGGGCTTCCCAATTTCACATCTACCAGCCGAAGTAGCTGATGTCGGAGTTTCTAAGTTGGTAGTCATCAAGGACCAATACCTTTCATATTTTCCATGGGGAGGTTGGAATTAGCCTCTAGGAGTTGAACCAAATATCAAGAGTCCTGATACTAGGTGAAATGTAGGATGAGTTCCTCCCTGTCATGAACACATGGGAGGAACTGGAGCAGATTCTGCCACTGGAAAAGGAATTGAAGGACCTAGTGTTGGGGGAGAACAAGAAGTCGGTGAGGTATTTCCACTTTAACCAGTGGTTCAAGCAATTCCTGGAATCCCTTGAAGATAGACAGTTTCCTGTGAGGCATCAAACCTGCCCGAAGGGGGTTCATTGTGGAAAGGAGCACTCATATTGGCAACTCTTGGAGGACAACCAGTGGAAGAGATAGGGATTCAGTGTCAGTACTGAGCAGAAATTGATGGTTAGTTTGGATGCATTCATCTTAGTGCTTATCTATGACTGGGTTCTTCTGGTGAGGGACACAAACATGGGTTTGCGACCAACCAGGTTCATCATGGAGTTCATATTGGAGACCGGGGAGCGGTTCAACATGGGAATCCCAATTCTTGCTAATATGTATAAGGATCTGTGGCACAAAAGCGTAGGGAAGAAGCCACATAGGATATGTGGCTCGTTCCATATTCTATATGGGAGTATAGCGGCACACATTAGGGTAATATAAAAATATCCAAACCCCATTTCCCCTCTAGGATTGGACTTTTGACCAGCCATTCTGAGTGTGGTGGGGATTTTTCTGACCAAGTAGACCCTACAGTTGGTGCTGAACCGGGTCTGGAAGGTGGATGAGTTCAACTTCCACCTATTCTCATTGCCAACAGGTGTGTTTACTGATGAAATATAGGTAATGTAAGAGCATCGGTCAAACCTCTTAGCCTTTCTAGGTGGATTCCTGGTGCCACATGTTGATAATGAGCTTCTCGGCGAGCCATACACCCCGCACTGTTTTGCAAGGCAGTTCTAGTGCATGCAGAGGCTGGACCTCTGGGTTCACTTGGGAGCGCGCCATGAGGACCACTAGTGTGTGATGAGGCATATGTTTCTCATGTTCACACGAGAGGATGGTAATATGAAAAACAAGATGCCTATGCCCACAATTGTATATGGGCTGGTGAAGGAGTATTCCAAGAGCTAGGAGGTAGTGATAAAACACTATTTTATTGAATATTTCATTTATAATAAATGATATAATTTCCTCACATTGTGTTCAATATGTTTATTTATAAAATATTTGGGATTTGATCATTCATTTGAAAATTTGGTGAAAATTCCAGTTTTACCCTTAATAGTGCACTGTAGTATTTCGAATATAAATATTTTTATATTTAATATTTGAATTTTACATTTTGTAACAGTGTTCCTAACTTAATTATATAAAACTTTTATTCAGGACACTAGGGCTAAAGAGTTCATTTGGTTGTTAAAAATGGTCCATGAAGTCAAAGTTAGGCTGGGCTCTCTAGAATGGAGAAGCTTCTGTATTTCGGGAATAACTACTACATATGGGCTTGTATTGAGCCCAAATTTGGAGAGGAGATAGAGGACACATATTCTCACATTTTATCCTTCTAGAAGGCCGGCCAATTCACGCGTTTTGGTGGTAAAATGGGCGGTGAAAGTTGCATTAAAATATTTGGCCGAATTTTCACATTCACACTTGAAACCACTTATAACCTCTCCTCTACTCCCCTCTATAAATTGGAGTTTTTCTCATTTGGAGGGGTTGGGACGTGAATTGGGATATTGGAGGCAGAGGAGAATTTGTTTCACCCAAATTCTCCAACCATTTTAAGAGGGGTATCTCTTGAAGCAAGGATCCCCTCATCGAAGCCTCCTTCTCTTCTTCATTTTGTAATGTTTTCATTTGTGTAATAAACTTATTTGTTCTTATTTTATTTCTTCTATTTTATTATGTTTTGTTTAAATTTATTCTTCTATTAATATTCCTCTTTGGGCTGGAATTCTTTAGTAGAAGCGTTATTGGGTTATACCCATTATAAACCTTTGCACATGCAAAACACTTCTACGATGATTACGCCACCCATGCAAGAGTAGTCTTTTAGTAATCGATCTGTCTTCTACCCTCTTCATTTAATTATTTTGAATCATTGAGATACTATAATTTAATTAATATGATCCATGAATTGTGTTTTTAAATTGTAACAAACTAAGCAAGCAATTGAACAATTAACACAAAAACACGCGAGGTTGGGATTTTGTGTAAATTGTGAGAGCGCGATCTTAATCGGTAATACAAGACCACACGGGATAAATTTGTAGAGTTCAAATATAATCCCTAAACAAAATTCATTCTAATTTACAAAATGGATATGTGCCTTAATTTACCACTGACCATAAGCTAATCTTATAACATCAATCAAAGCAGGGTGCTGCGATTGCATGTTCCGAAGTTAGCCTAGGGTTAAATTCACATCATCTTCGTGGTAAAGTTGATTCTCTTAGGGTTCGGGATTTAACAAATTAAGGGATCATAATTAAGTGAATGTTAATTTAAATTATAATGATTAATAATAAAGTGAATAGGTAGAGTTAGATCGATTACGCCTTTTAAATAGATTTCTAAAAAATACATCTTCTTGTTGTGTCATTTTAATCGAAATTCATTTCAAAACTAAAAACAAAAAAAATATACAATCTTCTTCCAGCAAACTTCTTCTAGATTCATAAACTATAAAAAACCCAATCCTTTAAAGTAGTGTTTTTATTTTATTCTCTTTTATTTTATTTTTAGAATACCTCTAATAAGTTGTTAAATTCACTTCCTCCTTTGAGAGACGACCTTGGTCAGCCACTCTGCTGCACCTAAGTACCCCAAATCACACTAATCATTTGAGGGCGCCAACGACAGCGTTCTTTCAAATTGGCGCCATTTCCGGGGAGGCAAGTAATTATTTCAACCAATTAGAGGTATTTATTTTATTTTACATTTTATTCTGTTCCTCTCTTCTTTCTTCCTTCTTTACCCAATTAGATTTTTCTTCTTCTTCTTTTATTTTCTTCTACTTCTTTTTGGACCATCAACTCAAACTTATCATTTTTATTTTACTATGGTCCACTTTCTTTCTTTTCATTTTTATTTGATCTATGACATGAACTAATCCCGAAGATCTCTTAGATCTTGACCCTGAGATTGAACGTAGCCTTAGGGCTTGAATCAGAAATTCTCAGTCTACGGGAAGTTTCAATATTCAACCAGTTGGTGAATTCCTCTCTTCTGGAAACATTGAAATTGGAAGCTATTCAAATTCAAACATAAAAGAGGAACCAATTGCTGAAAAAAATGGAAATGAACTTAATAGAACCATTCGAGAATTGGCTGCACCTGATATTAACTATCAACCAAATTGTATTGCATACCCAAATCTCGAATCGGACTTTGAACTAAAATCTGGGTTAATTCACTTACTTCCAAAGTTTCATGGCCTCTCTGGTGAGGATCCTCATAAAAATTTGAAATAATTTAATGTGTTTTGCTCAAACCTTAAACCAAGAAATGTTTCTGAAGATCAAATCAAATTAAGAGCATTCCCATTCTCACTTGATGGAGCTGCAAAAGACTGGATGTATTATTTACAACCCGAAGATGTAACTTGTTGGAACGATTTGAAACATCTTTTCTTGCAGAGATTTTTTCCAGCATCAAGGACCACATCCATTCGAATGGAGATTTCGGGGTTTAATCAAGCACAAGGGGAGTCAATGTATGAGTATTGGGAGAGATTCAAGAAGCTGTGTGCAAGCTGTCCACATCACCAAATCAGTGAGAAACTCCTCATTCAGTACTTCTATGAAGGACTCACACCCATGGAGAGGAGCATGGTGGATGCTGAAGCTGGAGGAGCATTGGTGGACAAGACACCAGCAGCCGCACGTGCATTGATCGACAAGATGGCTCAAAACTCCCAAAAATTTGGCGATAGAGGTACACCACATGTCAGAGGAGTACATCAAGTAAGACCTTCTTCTCTTGAAAGTCATTTGATTGATACTAAGTTATAATAATTGACAACTATGGTGAGGCAGATTGCATTGGCTCAAAAGACATCCCAACCCCCTCCTTCAAGGCCATGTGGCATTTGCACTGAGATAAGCCACCCAACTGACTGTTGCCCACAACTACAAGAGACAGAAGATTGTGCAGCAGTGTTCCCTGGGAGACCATTTCAGCAGCAACAAAAACAACCATATCCCCAAAAGAAGTTTGATACAGTATACAACCAAGGGTGGAAAGATCAGTCAGACATGAGGTATGGCTCTGGACAACAACAAAGGCCCCCTTTTCAACCAAACTTCCAGCAGCCTCCACCTTACCAACAGGGTTTCCAACAACCCCAAAGGAGATTCGAAGCTCAAACATCAACGATTCAGCAACAATGGAATATCCAACACAAGGTAGACTCTAACACTGATGATATTTTGAAACAAATTGTTCTTAATCAACAGAATGAGCTGGAGAGTCAAGGTTCCGAGCTGAGAGAGTTGAAGACTCAAATGAGTCAGATTTCCACCGCCCTCCATGAACTTGTGAGTAAGAATTCTGGAAATCTACCTTCTCAACCCACTCCAAATCCAAAGGGGAATGTTAGTACCATCACATTGAGAAGTGGGAAGCAAACGAATGATACATCTGGACCTACCATTCCACCAAGATTCACCTCTACTCAAGAGAAGACGCATTCCAAACCAACTGATGAGAAATCCAAGGAGAAAGATAAAGGTAAGAAAAATATTGATGATGTTCCTCCTAAACCCCTTCCTTTTCTAAACAGGGTTGTTCAAACCAAGAAGATGGTTGAAGAATAAATGCAAAAAGAGGTTTTGGACACATTCAAGCGTGTAGAGATCAACATTCCTCTACTTGATGACATTAAGCAAATCCCAAGGTATGCCAAATTCTTAAAAGAACTCTACACCAATCGAAGAGGGCTCGAGGGAAATGAGAGGATCAACCTTGGAAGGAATGTCTCAGCACTCGTTACACCAACTCTAGCAATGCCAACAAAGTGAAAGGATCCCGGGACATTCACCATCCCATGTACCATAGGGGAGTTGCACTTCTCTGATGCTCTTTGTGATTTAAGAGCTTCAATAAATGTGATGCCTCACTCTGTATTCTCTTCCTTGTAGGTTGGTGAGTTGAAGCCAACAAGAGTAGTGGTGTAATTGGCGAATAGAGCTACGGCATATCCAGCGGGAGTTCTTGAGGATGTACTTGTTTGGGTAAGAGACATGATCTTTCCATCAGACTTCTATGTGCTTAACATGGAGGATGATCAGGTAAGTTCTCATGCCCCCATTATCTTAGGTATACCCTTCCTCAAAACTGCAAAAACTATCATAAATGTCAATGAGGGTACACTTTCCATGGAGTTTGGAGATGAAGTTGTGATATTTAATGTTATGGATTCCATGAAGTACCCCTCAGAGGACCATTCTGCTTTTGTTATCTCCCATTTTGAACCACCAAATAAAAACTCCATATAATTTGATTGTCCTATTCTTAGGGAGATTATGAGTATTGGTTCGAGTTTGATGTCTAAGAGCACTTCCACACATGTTGCTGATACACAATCCTATCTTGGATTTGATTTTGATGTTGATTCATATTCTGATTTTGATCATGTTCACTCTGATTATGAAATGGCTATTGAGTATGCTGATGGATTTGATGCTTTATTCTATGATTTTGATGATGTCTATTCTGATACTGATGCTCTTTGTGCACATATTTCAGTTCCTTCAATGTCTCCATCCATACTACACCCTCCTTCATTAGAACTCAAGCCATTTCCACCAAATCTGAAATACTCCTACTTGTTGAATGGTGAGAGAATACGTTTTATCATTGCTAACAATCTCCCTTTTGAACATGAAGAAAAGCTTTTGAATATTTTGAGGGAGAACATCAGGGCGATTGGGTGGACCTTAGCTGACATATCAGGTATTAGCCCCTCCATTTTCATGCATAGGATTCTCTTGGAGGATGGGGCTAAACCGGTGAGATAGCCACAAAGGAGACTCAATCCCACCCTCCTGGAAGTTGTTAAAAAAGAAGTTGAGAAATTTCTCCAGGCAGGTATAATCTTTCCCATTTCAGATTCTCAGTGGGTAAGTCCAATTCAGGTTGTGCCTAAGAAAACTGGTTTTACTGTTGTTAAAAATGAGAAATATGATTTAGTTCCAATGAGGGTACAAAATAGTTGGCGTGTGTGTATTGATTATAGGAAACTAAATCAGACCAATCGCAAGGACCATTTCCCCCTCCCATTTATTGATCAAATGCTCGAGAGACTACCTGGGAAAACACACTATTGTTTCTTGGATGGATTTTCTGGATATTTTTAGGTTCCTATAGCTCCAGAGGATCAGGAGAAGACTACATTCACCTGTCCCTTTGGCACATTTTCCTACCGTAGGATGCCATTTGGACTTTGCACTGCCCCAGGTACCTTCCAGAGATGTATGGTGAGTATTTTTTCTGATTTTATTGAGACCTTCATGGAGGTATTTATGGATGATTTTACAGTGTATGGGTCTTCATTTGATGAATGTCTAAGTAGTTTGGGAAAGGTGTTGAATCGTTGTATTGAGAAGAATCTGGTCCTGAACTTTGAAAAGTGTCATTTCATGGTAGAGCATGGCATTGTCTTAGGGCATGTGGTGTCAAAACATGGGATAGAGGTTGATAGATATAAGGTAGACATTATTTCATCCTTACCCTATCCTTCATGTGTGCGTGATGTTAGATCATTCCTAGGGCATGCAGGATTTTATCGGCACTTCATCAAAGATTTTAGTAAGATCGCTCTTCCTATGTCACGATTACTTCAAAAAGATTCTGATTTTGTGTTTGATGATTCTTGTAGGACTTCCTTTGATGAGCTGAAGAAGTGTCTGACCACTCCACCTATCATACAGCCCCCATGGTGGGACCTTCCATTTGAGCTTATGTGTGACGCCTCCAACTTCGCGGTTGGAGTTGTCTTTTATCAGAGGGTGGAAGGACATTCACATGTGATCGTATATGCATCGAGGACACTAGATTCAGCCCAATAAAACTACACTACCATAGAAAAGGAGTTTCTTGCTGTCATATTTGCTTTAGATAAATTCCGTTCATATTTATTGGGCTCTAAAGTAATTGTTTTTCTGACCATGCAGCTTTGAGGTACCTCCTAAAGAATCCAGATGCAAAGCCACGACTTATCCGTTGGATTCTCCTTCTTCAAGAGTTTGACATTGAGATAAAGGACAAGAAGGGGTCAGAGAATTTGGTGGCAGACCACATGAGTAGGCTTACTCACACACTAGAGGGTGAAACCTTGGACCAGGTACCACTTCGGGACACTTTCCCCGATGAGCATCTCTATACCATCTCAGGTAAGCATCCTTAGTATCCTGATTTAGTTAATTACATTGTTTCCTATGAAATCCCAGTAAATTTGAAGAAGTATCAAGTCCAAAAATTAAAAAGTGAGTCTAGGTATTATGTGTGGGATGATCCTTACCTCTGGCGCATGTGTAGTGACCAAGTCATTAGGAGGTGTGTTCCCGATCATGAGTTTGAGTATGTTTTTCATTTCTATCATACACTTGCTTGTGGTGGACACTTTGGACCCCAACGGATATCTAGGAAGGTTTTGGACTCTGGATTATATTGGCCTAGCTTGTTCTGTGATGCCCATTTGTTTTGTAAGTCATGCTCTCGTTGCCAACACACTGGGAACATTTCTAGGAGATATGAGATGCCCCAACAACCCATACTATTTTTTGAGATTTTTGATGTATGGGGCATCGACTTTATGGGTCCTTTTCCTAGTTCATTTGGATTTTTGTATATTTTAGTTGCTGTTGATTATGTGAGTAAATGGGTGGAGGCCAAGGCCACCAGGACTGACGATTCTCATGTTGTTGTGGACTTTGTCAAAGCACAGATTTTTTGAAGGTTTGGAGTACCAAAGGGCATCATCAGTGACCAAGGGACACACTTTTGAAATAGGAATTTTACTTCCCTCCTTCTAAATTATGGGGTGACACACAAAACATCAACACCATACCACCCCCAAACAAATGGTCAGGCTGAGGTTTCAAATCGTGAGTTGAAACAAATCTTGGAAAAAATTGTGTAACCAAATAGGAAGGATTGGAGAAAGCGCTTGGATGATGCATTGTGGGCTTATAGGATAGCATACAAGACCCCCATTGGTATGTCCCCATTTCAGATTGTTTTTGGGAAAGCGTGTCATCTCCCCGTGGAAGTCGAGCATCGGGCATATTGGGCTATAAAGAAATGCAACATGGATTTGGCCCAAGATGGAATTCAAAGGAAGTTGCAAATTCAAGAGCTTGAGGAGGTTCGACTGTCATCATATGAGAACTCAAGGCTCTACAAGCAAAGATCAAAAGTAGCTCATGACAAAATGATCCAACAAAGGGAGTTTCATGTTGGAGTGAAAGTCCTTCTCTATAGTTCACGACTGAAGTTGATGCCTGGTAAGTTGCGTTCCAGATGGTTAGGTCCTTATGTTGTGACTAATGTTTTTCCTTATGGTGCAGTAGAGATCACACAAGAGGACACTGGAAGGAGATTTATAGTCAATGGTCAATGTTTTAAGAGATACATTGAGGGACCTCCTACTGATGCAGTGGATTTTATCACACTGCATGACCCCATCATCACTTGAGCACATCAGGCTATTCCTAACCCTTTCACTTTTATATTATTTTTCCTATTTAAAAATTCTGTATTTCATGTGCATATATCATCTCATAGGTTTACATTGAGGACAATGCAATATTTTATGTGTGGGGGAGGGGACCTTTTAGTTTAGTAATTTCAATTGCTTTCCTGTTCAAAAAAACAAAAAAAAATGTGTGTTTTTCAAATTTTATGTGTTTATTTTACAATTTTCTGTGTGTTTTTGAAACTTTTGGGCTGAAATGATTCTCATCACCATTTTTAAATCCATATCAATAAGTGAAACAATTTACCCCTTGAAACTAAGCTTAAATTAATACTGAAATGACTTTGTTTCAAGTTCAAATATTTAGTAATTTCATGAAAAGTACGATGAATTTTGAATCCCATGCCAATATCACTGTCTTTATATTTGAAATCACTTTCCTGTGAGGCTTCTAAACCATTATTTTCATATTATTTACATTCACCTCACTTCTTGAGAGAACCAAACCATACTTGATTTAACCAGAATTTGATCTATTCCTGTCAAAACTTGAGGGTTTGAGGTACTTATGTTTAAATGATTGAGGAATTTGTTTGGTATTAAAGCCCCTATTTCAAAGAATACTTTTTTTATAATGGCCTACCTTGAATATTTAATCCTTGTATCCCTTAGAAGCCATGAAAATCATGTTAGGTCAGCCACATTACAAGCCAATTTTCCCTATCCAACCAACTCTTGAAGTGAAATTGTATAATCTAGTTGAGCTTAAGTGTGGGGGAAGTTGTCTTGTGTTTTGCCACCACATACTGTGATACTTTGGGTGGAAAATTAAATTTTGAAGAGATGTGTTTGCTGCTAAAGAAAGTAATTATATTGAAAGATGTGCCTTTTCTAGAGCTTTCATGACAAGTGAAGTTGTGCCTTTTCTGGAGCTTCTAATTGAGGTGGAAAGTTGTGCCCATCTGGAGCTTTCAAGAAAATCATGTTTGAGAAGATTGAAATTTTTTATATTGAAATGATGAATGGTGTAAACCTTTCATGAATTTTCATGATGATGGAGCTGAATTGATACTATGGGGATTGAAGATAAGACCATATTTAAGTGAAAATTAGATTAATGCAATTTTGCTTCAAAAGAGTCAAGCCCTCCTCATTCAGCCTCAGAGTTTTTCACATCTTAATCCTCCCAACCGAAAGCCACAGAACAACCCTGAAAAGTCCTCATGATAAACATATGTCCTTGACTCACATCGGGTAGCGATGTAGGAATATATCAAGCCTATGGTGACCCTTGTATGAGTTTGGATGAGAAAGACATTGCAAAAAAATTGATATTTGAGTGATTAGAGAAAATTCAAGTGAGGTAAGTGTTTTGTGCATGGGCGAATAAATGAAGTGGAAATATATTGAATGATATAAATGGAAAATTGAAATAAGGTTTTTTATGAGGCATGATATCTTTTGATTCTTGGTGTGAAATTGATTGATCTTAAGGATATGTGTTTTAAAATTGGTTTTGATTTGATATTGATGTTTACTTGATATGAGGTTTTGCCCAGGTGTGCAAAAGGGTAAGTGTGGGGGAGTTGATAAAACACTATTTTATTGAATATTTCATTGATAATAAATGATATAATTTCCTCACATTGTGTTAAATATGTTTATTTATAAAATATTTGGGATTTGATCATTCATTTGAAAATTTGGTGAAAATTCCAGTTTTACCCTTAATAGTGCACTGTAGTATTTTGAATATAAATATTTTTATATTTATTATTTGATTTTTAAATTTTGTAAAAGTGTTAATAACGTAATTATATACAACTTTTATTCAGGACACTAGAGCTAAAGAGTTCATTTGGTTGTTTAAAATGGGCCATGAAGTCAAAGTTAGGCTGGGATCGCCAGAATGGAGAAGCTTCTGTATTTAGACCATAACTCCTAAATATGGGCTTTTATTGAGCCCAAATTTGGAGCGGAGATATAGGACCCATATCCTCACATTTTATCCTTCTGGAAGGCCTTCCAATTCACGCGTTTTGGTGGTAAAATGGGCGGTGGAAGTTGCATTAAAATATTTGGCTGAATTTCCACATTCACACTTGAAACCACTTGTAACCTCTCCTCCACTCCCCTATATAAATTAGATTTTTTCTAATTTGGAGGGGTTGGGACGTGAATTGGGATATTGGAGGCAGATGAGAATTTGTTTCACCCAAATTCTCCAACCATTGTAAAAGGGGTATCTCTTGAAGCAAGGATCCCCTCATCGAAGCCTCCTTCTCTTCTTCATTTTGTATTGTTTTCATTTGTGTAATAAACTACTTTGTTCTTCTTTTATTTCTTCTCTTTTCTTCTGTTTTGTTTAAATTTATTCTTCTCTTAATCTTTCTATTTGGGCTGGAATTCTTGAGTAGAAGCATTATTGGGTTATACCCATTATAAACCTTTGCACATGCAAAACGCTTCTACGATGATTACGCCACCCATGGAAGAGTAGTCTTTTAGTAATCGATCTATATTCTACCCTCTTCATTTAATTATTTTGAATAATTGAGCTACTATAATTTACTTAATATGATCCATGAATTGTGTTTTTAAAATGTAACAAACTAAGCAAGAAATTGAACAATTAACACAAAAACACGCGAGGTCGGGATTTTGTGTAAATTGTGAGAGCGTGATCTTAATCGGTAATACAAGACCACACGGGATAAATTTGTAGAGTTCAAATATAATCCCTAAACAAAATTCATCCTCATTTCCAGAATGGATATGTGCCTTAATTTACCACTGACCATAATCTAATCTTAGAACATCAATCAAAGCAGGGTGCTGCGATTGCATGTTCCGAAGTTAGCCTAGGGTTAAATTCACATCATCTTCGTGGTAAAGTTAATTCTTGTAGGGTTCGGGATTTTAAAAATTAAGGGATCATAATTAAGTGAATGTTAATTTAAATTATAATGATTAATAATAAAGTGAAGAGGTAGAGTTAGATCGATTACGCCTTTTAAATAGATTTCTAAAAAACATCTTCTTGTTGTGTCATTTTAATCGAAATTCATTTCAAAACTAAAAATAAAAAAAATATACAATCTTCTTCCAGAAAACTTCTTCTAGATTCATAAACTATAAAAAAAACCAATCCTTTAAAGTAGTTTTTTTATTTTATTCTCTTTTATTTTATTTTTAGAATACCTCTAATAAGTTGTTAAATTCACTTCCTCCTTTGAGAGACGACCTTGGTCAGCCACTCTGCTGCACCTAAGTACCCCAAATCACACTAATCATTTGAGGGCGCCCACGACAGCGTTCTTTCAGGTAGCCTACCCAAGGGAAATGATGAAGCAGCAGATCATTCGTGTTAGTGACGGGGTGCCTCCCTAACCTTGTGGTCGGGTCCAGAAGGCGGTGAGGACATCCTGTGGTGGGGGGTTACAGTTGCGGTGAGACCCTCCACCAACTGAGAGGAATGCAGCAATGGCGGACCCGGTGGTCCCAGAGGAACCAAGTTATCCAGAGGGGAGGCTTCCCATGAGGTTTTATAGGATACCCACCCAGGATCTAGAGAATCGGTTGCGCCACATAGACATTCCTAAGAATGTTGTCATCCTAGAGGATTGAGACATCTAGTATGTCAATAGAAAATTCCTCAACCCGTCTGAGATGTAGAAATATCTTAATCATATCGGGATATATTTTTTAGGGACCGGCCATATCAGGGTCGGCTTTGCAATATCCAAGGCAGAGGGGGAGCAGTACCTTGCTAAGATGGAGGACTTTGTGCATTGTCGGGGTGCTCTGCACCCAATATCATATCGAGTAAATTTGATGATCGATTGGATGGCCCCTCCATAGTTGTCAGCCTCCGAATTGATAGAGTGGTTCCCTATACTATAAGAATCAGATGAGTCCTCCAAGGGGAGGAGTCCAGTGGAGGGAACCCTCTGGAGGAGGGTGAGGTCGGCAACTCAGACTCAGAGTTGCAAGAGTTTGAAGAGGCCTTAAGGTGAACCCTAAACCAATACCCCATAGTTTTTACCCAGGTCATTTATGACTTCCCAAATAACATATGACCTATGCAGGAGGGCCTCATATTCAAAAACCACCCCCTCTCAATAGTAGATGTAGCCATAGGAACTCCGGGATCCGTGCTCGCGGTTACGACAATCATCTTGCCCAGTAGGGCCGTGACACCTAGGGTGGTCCTCTTAGAGCATTTTAACTTCCCAACAATATATGTAGGGACATGTGTTGGGGTTATAATGGAAAAAACTCAACATAGAAACCACATGTTTGATCTCTGTAAGTATTCTTCACAGAATTCGTAACTATCATCCATTGATCGGGTTTACTAATATCAGTGATCCCCTTGTATGCACAGTTATTCAAATGGCATGGGCCACCTTGGCAAGGAAAGATAGAGCTCCTGGAACTGCCATTTCTAGGAGAACACCGGTGGTCATGGAAGCGAACACCCAAGTTAACCAAACTACATTGCTCTCGATCAAAATTGGAGTCATTCGCAGTACCGATCCCAAAATAATTGAGGTGGAGTATGAAAATGAGTATCAACCGGATGACATGGGTCCGAACCTACCCAACCAGAAACTAGATTAAGATCGTGCTGATGAGTTCTTGGAGGTGTTCCCTGCCTCTGAACCCACCGACCCTGCAGACCGGGACGATACACTTCTAATGAAGAAGATAGAAAAATCATCCATCGTCAGTCATGGAAGCTAATCAAGCACTTCTTTGGAGAGACCCCTCAACCGCAATGGATAGAAAAAATGGGGAGAATTCATTTCCGGCTATGCGAACTATGCGCTGGATGATTGGATGCCTAGAATCATCATAAGCTCATCTAAAACTTCATGGTGGAGAAGATTCGGGAGCACGATCATAGCCTTGGTGTGGGCAGGAAACAGAGGAAATCAGTGAACATCAAGAGGCTCCAAGAGACCAAAAGTGAGGTTTAGCGGTTTTGGTCATGAGATAATGAGCACTCCGCTTTCCTCAATGCACAATCAGAACTCGTGTTGCGCCTAAAGGCCCAACTGAAAGAGGCCCAAGAACTAATGTAGTAAGCCACAGAGGAGACGATCATCATCAGAACCGATGAGGAGTGGGCCTTGATTGTAGCTGATGAACTACACCCCATCACTGCTGAGGAGGATCGGGATTTAAACATGCAACATCATATTCTGGATGCCGCAAGCTAGAGAGTGGTAGAGCTATAATGCTCTATTGAAGAGTTCAACACATCCACGGGAGGGGACAATCCTTGGGTACTCTAATGTGTGTAAAATTTTAAATGTAATTTCTTTATTTAACTATTTATGGTGGATTAATGCGTGAGTTAAAATATTTGTTTTGGTTTA
The DNA here is from genome assembly GCA_963277665.1 of Viscum album. Taxonomy (NCBI): domain Eukaryota; kingdom Viridiplantae; phylum Streptophyta; class Magnoliopsida; order Santalales; family Viscaceae; genus Viscum; species Viscum album. The sequence continues at coordinate 967,337,886 of OY728158.1, read as the reverse complement.
CTTCATTTCCATCATATTCGTGAAATATCCTGGAATCAATCCCTAAGCCCATGTAAGTCGTGACTGATGTGAGAAAAAATGGATGACTACTTCATTATTCCATCTAAATATGAGAGTGCCAAACAAGCTTTAGGAATCCAAGGTTTGAACAACCAACCCATGTTTCTAGGAAGAAATAGGGAGGCATGACTCGAGGATAAGGTTCTCAGAACAATCTAATTTCAATTTTCCCAATGTGATCTAGTTCACGAGTGGGGTAATGCCAGGGGCATTAGAATCAATCCGAACAGAGGGGAATGGAAGGTGTGAATCACAAAACCCAAAATATAGAACACTGTAGGAATGGTGGGACAATGAAGGATAATTGTTTACCATGTTTGAAACCCAGTATCCCTATTGTGTTATCCTGAAATGGGGATGAAAAATGAGGGCTGACCGCCAACCACGTTCAAAGCACAGGGCCTGACTCAAAATGTTATCCATTAGTCTTCTGCATCATTAGCCCAGAAAAATAGGTAATCCATAGTCCGATCATCCATACTATTAGGGGGGTACCTTTATACATGAAATAGGAAGAGGGTTCGAATAAAGGACATGAAAATCATGGAGGTTGGAGTGATGGGTTGTTTGAATGGAGTCCAACACTCTTGAAATTATGCCATCGTGTTGAAAACACATCAGGTGGGAGCATCGACCTGATTAAGGATTAAACTTACTTCTGAACAAGACCTCTCTAGTGAGGGCCTAATATACCTAGTGGTTTTATGTTGTGTCCAGAAGTATGATAGACCTCGGGCTAGGCCCGAGGTGAATTCCCTAGGTGTCTCTACGTATCCCATAAGGATGAGAATCAATAAAAATGTAGTTCTTGAGAATAGCGTGGTCAGAGACCAATGTTGGTAAGGGAAATCCTCTCTAGTAGGAACCTGATGCATCCTATAATTAACATGGTTCACCCTAAACTTGTTTAGGGTATAACTGTAGTTTAATTTCATGCATCGAGGACATGTGGACTCTTATAGTTTAACACCATACGGTAGGACGGGGAGTGAAAGGGGAGATCCCAAAAGGGAGTATGTGATGCGGTAGCTATAAACCTGATGTGAATGAGGACATAAGCCTACACCACACCACGCAGTCCTATGAAAGTTTGTGCTAAAAGGCCAAACAGAAGTGGTAATTAGTGGAACCTGAGCTGGACCTGAAGATGGGATGCCTGGGCATTCCTACATATCCCATTAAGATAGGAATCAATCTATATGTAGTTCTAGGAGATGCAGTTATTATGCCTTGAGGAAAAGACGTAGAGAGATATTAGTTTAAGGTCCTAGATCTCAGACTATAGATAGAAAGGAAGATAGGAGACATGTGGTGTGGTAATTTCCAAACCCGACGTGAATGAGGATAGTTGGAGTCCATATCACACCATGTGATCCCCGAGAAGGTTTTAGGTCGAGGGACCTAAAATGAATGTTAGGATAGGCCTGGGGCCAAGTTCTCAGGCATTCTTACATACCCCATTATGATGGGGATCAATACATATGTATTTCTAGAAGCATAATGGTAGGGTGCCAATTCCATGGACAATACTGACGTACAGGTCTGGTCCACATGCCAAAAGAAGCGACATTTGATAGATCTTGTTTGTTAATTAAGATGGATGTGTGTTTGTTATTTTTTTGTGAAGTGATAAACCTAGGAATAAGAATCCAAGCATCGTTACAGAAATCAATCCATGTACAGTAATTGAAAAATGATATGGTAGACAACCGCTACCAAACATGATTCCCCCTCGAGTGAGGGAATCACAATGCAGTGGCATTTTTCGTCATGGGTCTAGGATGATAATTTCATAGTTTAGGGTCGTATGATAGGACCAACCCCTACATTTTAACATCCTGAAGTAAATATGTAATAGTTTAAAGTCATGTAAGACCATGCAGCATAGTATAAAGTCATATGGCTTGGACACATACAGAAGAAACGAGGTTTTAAGGGGGGTCATGTGCATTGTGTGATAAAGCATACCCGACGTGAATGAGGACGTGGCCTACACCACACCAAATGCAATTACAGGGATCAAAACTTAGGACAAGGGGTCAGAAAAGGTCATATAATATGGGTTGGACCCATGGATAAAGCGTCCAGGTGTTCCTACATATCCCATAAGGATTGGAATCAATCTATACGTAGTTTTGAGGGTGCATTTTAACTTCATGAAGGATGAAAAGGGTATGAGAGACTAGATCCTAGAAGGGGATTATGTCGTGCAACTATTTCAAACCTAACATTAATGAGGTCATAAGATTTCACACACCACACCATGCAATCTTATGAAAGTCAGGGGTAAAAGTCCGAATAGAAGAGGTAATTAGTGGAACCTGAGATGGACCCAAAAATGATATTCCTGGGTGTTTTTTTGTATCCCATGAGGATGGGAATCAAGATGTATGTAGTTCTTGAAGGTTCCATGCATTTTAATGTTGTCCGGTGTGGACGTGGAGAGATCTTAGCTTTGAGGTCTTAGAACTCTGACCATGGATAGAAAGTCGAATCTTCCAAATGGGCTCAAACCTCGACCAAATCAATAAGCCCTTGTGAGCTATGTTCGATGTGAGAAACAAGGGTTGATAAGGTCTTTGCAACACATGGAATACCTGAATAGGGGAAACTAGTGTTGATCCCCGAATGAAGCCTCACCATGGCTTTGTCCCCCTAACGTGCAAACACGCACTAAGGGATAGAACCAAGAGTGTCAAAATTCCACTTAGACATGATGGAGTGGATAATAATGCAAATCATGCAACCAAAATTTTGGGATTTATGGGGTTATTGTGTCGATGGAGGATAATTGTTGACCATGTTCGAAACACAGAATCCATATCGTGTGACTTGAAATGGGAACAACAAATGAGTGTCGACCATTGACCGTATTTGAAACGTGGGACCTGTATCAATTTTTCATTTACTATCCTCAAGAAAGTTAGACCAAAATGATAGGATATACATTAGTCCGATCATCTATACCATTTGGGGCACCTTTTGGATGTGAAAGATGATGAAATCCCAAATTTAGGGGAACATGAATCCTGAAAATGGGCGATAACATGCCTATGTAGAACCTCAACACTCTAGGTCTTGAACTAGAGTGCTCCTATGAACATTGGTGAACTTCAAAAGAGAGATGAGGGGGCCAATTCAAGAGAATTTTTCATGAAAATATGAGTTTAAAACTGTGGGAGGAAGAGCTCCCAGGAGGGAGAGGTATGTGGGATGGCTGTTAAAAACTCATCGTGAATAAGGATGTATCCCATGCCACACCACATACCTCCTCCTGAGGAACTCCAGATATGGGGGAAAGAAAGATGGGGAGGTTTCTAAGAAAAATGGTTGGGATCGAAGACTAAATATCTGGGTGGTCCTACGTATCCCATGAGGATGGGAATCGAGCCAAACGTAGTTCTGAAAGATGTTTTGCAGTTTTACATCATGAGGCAAGGATGTAGATAGGGGCAAGGTATCTCAATGGGGGATATATATATATCATGGAGAGTGACTATAAATGAATGAGGACATAAGCCCACATACTCCACACCATTCATAATTCCCAAATAGAGCTCAGGTCAAGTGGCTGAGAGAAAGAATAAATGAACCTAGGCTGGACCCAAAAAATTGCATTTTTTTTTCTATGTATCCCATGAGGATGAGAATCAAGCCAAAAATAGTTCTAGGAGATATCTTACAGTTTATCTTCAAGCAAAAATGATGTAGTAGATCTTAGTTTATGGTCATAGAGCTCAGACTGTAGATCCCCAGTTTAATGTCATGTGCATGGGACTGATTGGTGGAAAGGGTGAATCATCGTACCTGCTATGTGGGAGACCACAGAATGGAAACAATGATTGAGGGTAGCTGTTGAACATTTTTTTTAACACATTATCCATGTCATTTCATTTAATGGATATAGGCATTGATCATCGACTGCTAACCATACTCTCAATACGGGACTTGTATCAAATTTTTGTCCAAAATCCTCGGGGACGTTGGCCCAAACGGTAGAAGAGTCCTGGGGCCTAGAATCCATGTTGTTCGAGGGTCCCTTTGGATGTAAGAGATAGAAAAAACCCAAATGATGGGATGTGTAAATTGTGATGGGACCTATGAAGTTTAACTTCTTTCGGTAAGGATGAACATAGGGGAGTATCTCAAGAGGGTGTATGTGGCATGGTAGAAATAGCATGATGTGAACGAGGATGTGGATTCCACACCACACCTCACAATCCTAAGTTATAACTCTAGAAAGGGGCCTAGAAAAACCGAGGGACCTAAGGATGGGCCACAGATGGAAAGTCAAAACCTGTTTGCAGTTTAACTTCTTGGTGTGAGGACTATGGTGATATTAGTTTAAGGATTTAGGGCTCAAACCATAGATACATGACCCTTTGCGTGGGTATTTTTTTTTTACCAAAACTCTTAAGTCCACATGAGCAATTCTCGGTGTGGGTAACAAGGAATGGTATCAGGACCTCCCCAATATATAAGGGTATGGAAACCAGACTAACACTCCTTCCCAAGGCAGACTGATGTTTGAAGGGATAACATGACAAGATGAATCACTGAACCTAATGTTTCGGAGCCATAGGGGTGGTGAAGACGATGGAGGATTTCTGTTGACCATGTTCGAAACACAACATTCACATCATGTGACCTGGAACAAAAAATGAGCATCGATCGCTAATAATATTTGCAACGCGGGACATATATAAATTTTTCATTCGAGATCCTCGAGGAATTTGGCCCAAAATGGTAGGAGAGCCCTAGATCCTAGAATACTTTCCGTTCATGGGTCCTTTTTACTATGAATGATGAAGAAGACCCAAATAAAGGGAATGTGTGAAGAATGAGTGTGCCTTTGTAGTTTAACATTGTGGGAGATGATGAAAGAGGTGTATATCTCCAAGGAGTGGGATACATGGTGCGGTCATGATGAACTCAACATGAATAATGGCCAAAGCCTTCACCACACTATTTGTTTCGACCCAAGGGGAGATCTTAAAGTTTGGGGCTGGGCCTAAGGACAAAATGTTTGGGCATTCCTATGTATACCATGAGGATGGAAATCAATCCATACATAGTTCTGAAAGGACCATGCAGTTTAAAGTCATGTGGTAAGGACATTGTAGGATAGAAGAATGGGTAGGAGAACATGGTGCGATCATCGTTATCTCAAAATGAATGGGGGCCAAATAAGCCTACACTACACCATGTGAGATCTTCCTAGAGAACTGAACCCAGGGGGGTAGTAAAAGAGAAGAGTTTGGGGGGATAGACTCTAAGATGAGGTGTCTGGGAATTTCTACATATCCCATAATGATGAGAATCAATTCATATATAATTCTTGAATATTCCATGCATTTTAACATCGTGTGGTAAGGAAGCAGATAGGGAGGGGTCTTAGTTTAAGGTATAATAGTTCAGACCACAATATTATATCTGCCACTCGAAGTTTAATATCATGAAGGATGAATGATGAGTAGTTTTATGTACTTCAGTTTGGATGAATCACACATTTTAACATCCTGTGGAAAAGAAATAACAGTTTAAGGTCCTCCAGGACGAGATAGATCTTATTTTATGGTCATATAGCTTGGACCATTTTGCAGTTTATCATCATGTGGGATGGAAAAGAAATTTAATTTCATGCATGATATAATGTTTAAGGTCATGTAGGACCCTCACTTACTCAGGAAAAGTACTTCTTGAAGAATTTGGAATTGGTGGTAGGAGTTATAGGCTCTCCATCCATGGTTACTAGGGAGTATGAGCCATTGGGGTAAACCTTGAGAATGATGTAAGGTCCTTCCCATTTGGCCTTTAGTTAGGGTGGATTCCTTCTAGGTATCATCGGCGTTCTCAAATCCAACACCATGCAACCTTGTAAGAAAGAGAAGAGGAGAACTCTCTTGTTAAAATCTCTAGATATCTTGTTTTCATTCCTTTCTATTTTGTGCAAGGCACAAAGTCGAGGCTCATTGAGTGATTCCAATTCATCCATATGGACTTCAGCTGCCATATCTGGTGCTTTTTGATCATAGAAAGTTGTGCATAATGAAGGAAACTGAATTTCAATGGGCAGGATAGCCTCTTCCCCATACACCAAGGAGTATAGAGTCACCTAGGTTGAATTTCAAGTTGTCATGTTATAGGCACAAAGGATGTTGGGGAGTTTTTCTGGCCAACTTTTCTTGTTCTGACCAACCATTTTTTGTAGGATGATAGATAGGGTTTTGTTGAATGCCTCGATCTGCCGATTTTCTTTCTCGTGATAGTGGGAGGTATGGTTAGAATGGATGTTGTACTTAGTGTACAACTTCTTCAACTCAGTTTCCCGGAAGTTGGTGCTGTTATCGGTGAGGACGGTGTGAGGGACTCCAAACCAGTAGATGATGTTGGATCTCAAAAATTCAACGATAGAAGATGCCTAGTCCTCCTTGAGAGGAATTACCTCTACCCACATGGAAAATAAATTCGTATCGGTCAGGATGAACCAGCCATCCAAGAAGCACAACATGAAGAATACATAGCAGATTTCAGAATCAAAAACCAAAATTACAGTAGTAGAAAATCAGAATTTCAGTATTTTGAGAATAAATTTGTGCAAGAACAAATGCAAAATTGAAGAACGGCTTATCAATTTTTTTCTACCCTGGGATCCATTTGTATCTCCAACCATCGTGCCATCAAAGCTAAATTAACCACAAAATAGTTGAAGAACCACTACAATCCTGCTCCACTGCTGAACCTCGTTCACCCAATGAGGACCTCTCCGCTCCAGATCTGCTCCACCCCTCACTTCTTGATGTCTCCCCCAGCTAGAACACCCAAATCCCACATCCCCTGCTCACCGACAAGTCACTCAAAGCCCGCATCACCACTTGCACACTCCTCGTAACCGCAAACCACTTGTTGAGCCACCTCTCTACTGCTACCCGAATTCACCGAGTCCCTCTACTCGGACCAGTCTCCCCCGACCTTACCCTGAACCTCGTCGCCTTCCTCTCCTCCATTGGCACTGCGAAGACCCCCCCCCCCCTCCTATTTGTGATTTATTTATTTTTTTAGTTAGTTTTTATTTTATTTTATTATAACATATAATATAATATATATTAAGTGTTACAAATCATATACCATATAATAATAATAATAGGTCTATTATTGAAAATTTAAAAGCTTATATATAGTATTAATATTTCATAATAATATATGTTATTAAATAAATATAAAAATTATATTTACATATAATATTAATAATAATATTAAGTATTATATATATATATATATATTAATAAGTATTTTTATTAACTAATTTAAGTAATAATATTCATATATAGTTATTTTAGTTTCATTTTATTTATTTAACTTGTTTTGTTTTTTCTGTCGTTCCATGCAGGGGGAACTACTTGTAGAAGCACTGATAAATGAATCCAGTGTGGGAACAACGTGAGAATATTCATGAGGTAGTTGCAGGGGAATAGATGAAAATCACTATGAGATCACTCAGATTTGGTGAAAGGCATCCTAATGACGCACCACATGGATTTTTGGCTTGTCATTTTACCTCTGTTTTTAGTTGAGTTTTTTCAGAATAAAAGAGGATCCTCGACTCCTCTCTTCCGGAGGCATCCAAGGCCAGAATAGGACCAGGGGGAATCATTTCAATGTGGGGGATGAGACTCCACCATGATCCATAATCCCCATCTATTATATATCACTTCACCAGATTGGAACTCGTCTTTGGCCTGGAGACGGGTTCCTGCTCTTCCATTTCATCCATCCTCCCTACTCTGTTTTTAGTGTTTTAAGTTGAGTATGTAAAGACTCTTGTAGTGTTTCAAGTTTAGTTAATTGTATTGTGATATTTGTTTCATTTGTTTTGTGTCATTCATTCATCCTTGCTTTGTGTTGTGATCTCGAATCTCTAGAAATGGAGATCTAATTTACGGGGTTGGATCCAATTTATGAAACTTGACACGATCTAGAGATCTACGCATTAACATGATCACTTTATTTTTATTCTCCTTGGTTGATCACGTGTGCGGGTTAGATTGAGCGGGAGAAAAGATCTTGAATAGGACGATTGACTACTTTTTTTCTTAATTTCTTCTCCCCTTCCTGTCCTAATTTCTTAAAGTGAGAATCTAGATTGGTTGTGCGATGTGAAAATCTTAGTGGAATCATGCTGTCTTGTGAGAAATTCTTTCCAGAATGACTATGCTGAGTGAATCACCTTGCAGTTCGAAGGAACGCATGAGTATTCAAGAACTTCGATGCTTGAGTGTTTAATTTCTAGGCGAGATTGGTGTGTGATCTAAGACATTGATCAGGCACTGATTTATGTTGAGAATTGTTGATCAATTTCTTAAGTTGATCTTGGATAGGGAGTAGATGGTGAATTAACCTAGGTCCATCCTTGTTCCCACTGAATTTTGTCTTCTGTGTCTTGGTATCGATTATTTGATATGTGCCTTCTGTAGTGTCTGCGCCTAATTTCTTTTCTTGGTTTTTTCCTATGTATCTATATTTTTTTTTCACTTTTCCATCACTATTTCTCTATTCACTATGCTCTTCAGCACTGATTAGTGATTTCTTAAGAGTTGTGTTTTTCTGTTTTCAAAATATTTAAAAATCCAAAAACATTTCCGCAACGACCACTCAGTCACCTGACACTGCTTCTTTGAGAGCGACCATGACATTAGCCACTGTGCTATATCTTGTGTCTTTATAAATGTAAACTTGACCATCCTCACAACAGGGACGCACAACAAATTTTGGCACCGTTGTCGGGGAAGCAACGAGTGTCTCAGTGGTTTTTCCATTTTTTATTTTATTTGGAAACAAAAAAAACATGTACAAAACATGTACAAAAAAATGACAAAAAAACACACACACACACAATGATGAACTCTAACGAATCTGATATAGTGTTACTGTTTGACCCAGTTCAAGGGCTTGAGCAGTATATTGCTAAATTTCAAAGTTGGATGCATGAAAGGAAACATCGAGACCTTAATAATGATGAGAAAACATATTCTAATGAGATCATGTAGTTGATGCAAAAATCAATGGATAAGGTCAAAGGCTACCAAGAAGATAGTGCAGTACCACCACCTCCCACTGAAGCCCAAAATTCTGGAAAGTCATTGAGAAGGAAAGAGAAAAAAAACAAAGAAATAAAAAGTTGGAGTTTCCTAACTTTGATATGGATTTGCCCCTGGAGTCAAAGCTAGAAATTCTAGAACCAATTTCTGAGGATGTTTTCAAGGGATGGAAGGAGATGGAACTTTCAATGATTCATGATGCTGGGCATTTATTTGATGATCATATTTTCGGTGATTTCCATTCTAATGATTTTTCTTGTAATAATTGTTTTAATGATTTCTCAATGCTTCAATAGGTGGAGCCAACACATGACATCCTATCACTCTCCTTAGAAGATTCAGCAAGTGAGGTGGTGTGTTTTGAAGAGAGGTTGGAGGAGGTTGACTACCTCACTCTTTCACTAGACCCTGTCCCAAGATCACTATTCCATAACGAGGAGGAACAAACAACACTACTAAAGGGAGTTGAACATTTTATAGAAGAAGATGTATTTTTATTCAACTTGGATTACATCGAAGATGATTTTAATTTTGTTTCTCACTGTGAAGGTATTAAATATACACCCCACTTTTGTGATTTTCTGGAGAGTGAGGATGTTTCAATTTCATCTACTGAAGAGTTAATGGAACTCCCAATTCTAGATAACACTTCCAGTTTGGGAGTTATTTTTAAAAAGGAATTTCTGGAGCTGTGCACAAGTTTAAAAGAGGATGATGACAAGGTCTGTTTTCCTCAATATAAAATAATTTATTGGAAAGAACTAGAATACAAGTCACATCCAAGTTTTCCAACATTACAACTTGTGAACACTCAACCTAAAGCAGAATAAGTAAGGAAGTACCCCTATATCTTGTTCACCCCTCCACCATTCAACATGAATTACTTCACTACCTAGGAGGGGAATTTGGTTTAATCTAAACATGGGGTACTCCAAAGATGGAAAATCAATGAAGTTGGAAGGAATCACATTTGGTGGTTCTTAAGAAAGAAGCTAAATCCCCAATCTGAATGGTGTTGATTTGAGAACTGTCCAGCTGTGGACAGTCAAAATACAGCACCCCCTATGGGGTTATCCCAGGATTATCCTCTTTAATTTCCTGCTTTAGTTTCTTTTTTAATGTTGTTTTTAATTTGTGTGTTGTTTTCTTAGGACAATAAATAGGCAGTATATTCCATGTGGCTATCATTCAAGTCTCAGGGGGCCAGCTCACAGGAATAATGGATAAAACTACCAAACTTAGACTTTTTAGCTGCTTTTTATTTGAGATTTAAATCTTTAACACTAATTTTAAATTGTTTCATCATGTAGGTGACAAACTGGAGTAGCCATAGTTCATGCACATGCAAATCAAAGGGATACATATGTAAATTTGAGAAGCTTCACATTTATGGGAGTATTGTTTTATGTTGTAATGTTTTACTCTTCACATTTTTATTACATACTGTTGTGAATTAAGTGTGGGGGTCTTCATATAGATTTTTGAAACATTTGAACTATGTTTCTTTCTTGGTTGTTAGCTTGCTAATATCTACTTAGTTGAAAAAATATATTTTGAGCTGATTTGTGAAACATGCTTTCACCCACTGCTTTCAATTTGATTATGTTGTTACTGCACATAACTGCTAATCATGCTACTAATTGATGTAAATTGATGAAATATTTTGTCTGCTATTTACAAAATTCAAATCATGAGCATTTTAGGAATAGCACTGAACGTGTTGCTGGTAATGGTTAGTGGGGTTGGGTTCTTCTATTTTTTGTTTGTTTGTTATTTTCTTTTATTTCTCTTTTTGTGTGGCAAAGAAAATTTTTGAACCTCATTTCTACCCTTCCATATCCTACTTAAGTTGAACGGTCCATCAATCTTGAATTTCAAATGTCTTCGACCTTAGAATTCAACATTATAGACAATGTTGGGTTTTAATTGTTGTGGAGAGGGTCATTTTAGTGTCATTTTAAATTCCCCATTCTTGAACCAGAGTTTGTAGAGTTTGTAAAAAACAATGATCAAATTTGTTCAAAATTTGTAGAAAAATTTTCAAACAAATTCAAGTTCTTTCATTATATGGAGGCCATTGGAGGTTCAATAGTACTTCAATTTTGCCTTGTTTAGTGGATAATTTTTTGCTGGTTATCGAGAGTGGCATTTAGTCAGAAACTATTAAGAATGAGTGATTGCTGAGTGTAATTGTTCATTGCCTTTATGAATTTGTCTATTTAGGAATTGAGGATGGGAGTGTGATACAATAGGTTTTTTGGGATGATGATCATGACTTATAGTAACTAGAAGTTCTCACTAGAACCTAGGGGACTCACACTTTTTGAAATAATCACTTTAGGAAGTCAATTCGATTGATTATTAATTAAGTCCTTTGTAACTGAAGTAAAATGGACAAATGGGATCCCACAGTGGGTATCTGAGACAAGGCGCAATGGGTACATTTTTGTGAATAAATAAAGACAATTTCAATCTTAATAAGTGCTATGCACAGTGCTTTGCACATGGAATATGGCTGGGAAAAATGGGAATAAATTTCCCTTTTCAAAAATGAACTCATTATGGTGAGGGGAAATTCGAACCCAGATGAAGAAGGGGCAATTGACTTTGTTAATTTTCATTTGAGTTGAGTCAATATAGTGATGAAATTAATGGACTTTAATTTTTGGAACCTAGAGGAAGGTGAGAATGGAAGGTTCCCTTTGTTAAGTTTTAAATTCCACTTCATCTAACTTGTCATCACTCCTTGGATTACAACTTGAATTGGAAAGAGAAGTAGGGCAGTTAATGAATACACATAGGAGGCATGACATACTTGACAGTGTATGAATTTATAAGGCTTTTGACTTCCAGTGAGTTTTTGAAGCTAGACAGGACATCATTTTTGAACACCTTTGGATAGTCTGACCCACGGTTTGGTCCTTGTCCTCTGAGTATTAAAGTTTAATAATGCAATTTTTGAACTGAAAATCACAAATCATCTTTCTGTTTTAGAGTCAAAGGCATGTACTTGTTTGAGGATAAACAATGTTTTAAGTGTGGGGGAGTTTGATGTGGCTCATTTTTAACACCCTTTTCCACATCCCTTTTTATAGTTTGACTGACTTTTTTTATACCAAAATGTTGTTTTTTATTAAATAATTTATAATTGTTTTGATTTTGTACTTTATTTTGTAAAATAATCAATTTTAGTTTAAATCATGTGTTTTTAATATTCATTATTGTATTTTTAAATTATTATTAAATTAAATTAGTCCTATTAATTTGACTTTTATTTATTTATTCTTTTATTTTTACAAATTTTTCATTCCAGTTAGTTTATTAATTCATTAATTAAATTAATTAATTCTTTATTCTTTAAATTGTAAATAAATAAATCATTTTAGTTTTTAGTCTTTTGATAATTAAATTAGTTTTAACAATTTAATTTTATTCAATTAATTATTCTTATTCTTTAAGTTACTTTATTAATTATTTAATTAATTAGTTAATTAATTGACGTTAGTGAATTTAAATTTTTTAATTTGTTCTTTAATTAATTTGTTTATAATTTTTAATACAAATAAATTCATTATTTTAAATAAAACACAATTAATTTTATTATTTAACTTTGTTTTAGTTATTTAGTTTTTAATTCTATTAAATTTAATTTATTAATTGATTAATCATTTTTTAGTTTTATTAAATTATTAATTTATTTAATTTTTTGTTGTGTTTATTTTGCAGGTGTTTCTGCATGCCGTGGTTTCTTCATGGTCACGGTGCCACTGCATTGCCTCCAACCTGTCTCATCGTTTCAAGAACGGTGGCACGTCACACCGTTCAATACCCATATAACCGTGGAACTGTTTCAGAACTGGTGGCACAACATATCTTCTCACCGTCACCACTTCTGAATTCCCACACACACCGTGTTTTCTCACTATCCCACCGTTTTCACTTACGGTGCCACAGTTTCCATCACGGTGTCACTATGTCCACCTCACTCATGGTGACACTGTGAAACACACACTCACGGTGTCACATATCACTGTTTCCACCATATTAGTGTCCCACTGTTTCAGCTCATGTCTCACCATTTCTTGCACACACTGATTCCTCTACACCCTCATGGTTCCACACTCACAGCAACATAACGGTGCTTGTCTCACCATTCCACACCCCAGCACCCTCACACCATCAAACCTCCATCTTCTTTCCTACCTCTTTTCACACCATCCACGAAGCACCACAACATCACAAAAAACAAACCACATGGCAACAACCAATCAACCAAGCAGCACAACACGAAGAATACACAGCAGATTTCAGAATCGAAAACCAAAATTACAGTAGCAGAAAATCAGAATTTCAGCATTTTCAGAATAAATCTGTGCAAGGAAAAATGCAAGATTTAAGAACAGCGTATCAAATTTTCCATTTCAACCATGGGATCCATTTGAATCTCCTAACACTACGCCGTCAAAGTTGAACTCACTGCAAACTAGTTGAAGAACCACTGCAATCCCACTCCATCGCTGAACCCCGTTCACCCGTTGAGGACCTCGCCTCTCCAGATCTACTCCACTCATCACTGCTCACCGTCACCCCCTACTGGAACACCTGAAGCCCGCATCCCCTGCTCGTCGAGGAGTCACCCGAACACCCAAATCCCTCATTGCTGCTCACGCACTCCCCATCACCGCGATCCAGTTGTCGAGCCACCGCCCTGCAGCTACCCGAATCCTCCACTTCCCTGTGCTCGAACCATTCTCCCCCAACCTTACCTTGAACCACGTCACCTTCCTCTCCTCCATCCATACTGCGAAGACCCCCCCCCCCCTTCTATTTTTTTTCCTTTATTTTTTTTAGTTAGTTTTTATTTTATTTTATTACAAAATATAATATAATATATATTAAGTGTTGCATATCATATACCATATAATAATAATAATAGGTCTATTATTGACAGTATAAAAGCTTATATATAGTATAAATATTTCATAATAATATATCTTATTAAATAAATTTAATAATTATATTAACATATAATAGTAATAATAATATTAAATATTATATATATATATTAATAAGTATTTTTATTAACTAATTTTAGTAATAAAATTAATATATAGGTATTTTAGTTTCATTTTATTTGTTTAACTTGTTTTGTTTTTTCTGTTGTTCCATCCCGGGGGACCTACTCGTAGAAGCGGTGATAAATGAAGAAGTTTGTGGGAACAACATGAGAATATTCATGAGGTAGTTTCAGGGGAATTGTTTACAATCACTGGGAGATCACTCGGATCTGGTGACAAGCATGCTGAAGATGCGCCATGTGGATTTTTGGTTTGTCAGTTTTCCTCTTTTTTTAGTTGAGTTTTTTTAGAATAAAAGAGGACCCTCGACTCCTCTATTCCAAAGGCATCCAAGGCCGGAACAGGGCCGAGGGTTATCATTTCAAGTTGGGGGAGGAGACTCCACCACAATCCATAATCCCCATCTATTCCATATCACTTCACAGAACTGGAACTCGTCTTCGACCTGGATATGAGTTCCTACTCCTCTATTTCATCCATCCTCCCTACTCGGTTTTTAGTGTTTTAAGTTGAGTTTTTACATACTCTCGTAGTGTTTCATGTTTAGTTAATTATATTGTGATGTTTTTTTATTTGTTTTGTGTCATTCATTCATCCCCGCTTCATGTTGTGGTCTCAAATCTCTAGAAATGGAGATCTAATATGTGGGGTTGGATCCTGTTTATGAAACCTAACACGATCTGGAGATCTGCTCATTAACATGATCACGTTCTTTTTATTCACCTTGGTTGATCGCGTCTGTGAGTTAGATTGAGCGAGGGAAAAGATCTTGAACATGATGATTAGCTACTTTATTGCTTAATATCTTCTTCCCTTCCGGTCTTGATTTCTCAAACTTGGAATCTAGATTGGTTTTACGATGTGATGATCTCAGTGGAATCATGGTGTCATGTGAGAAATTCTTTCCAGAATGACTTTGTAGGGGGAATCACCTTTCAGTTTAGAGGAATGTTGGAGTATTGAAGAACTTCTATGCTTGAGTGTTTAATTTCTTAGAGATATTGGTGTGTGATCCAAGACATCGATCATGCACTGAGCGAAGTTGAGAATTGTTGATCAATTTCTTAAGTTGATCTAGGATAGGGAGTAGAGGTTGAATTAACCTGGGTCCCGCCTTGTTCACATTGACTTTTTTCTTCTGTTTCTTGGTGTAAATTTTTTGTTCTGTGCCTTTTGTTGTGTCTGTGCCTGCTTTCATTTCTTGGATTTGTCATGTGTCTCTATATTTTTTCACTTTTCCATCATTATTTCTCTCTCCACTGTTCTCTTCAGCACTGATTAGTGATTTATTAGGATATGTGTTATTCTATTTTCAAAATATTTAAAAATTCAAAAAGATTTTAGGAACAACCACTTAGTCACTCAACACTGCTTCCTTAAGAGAGACCCTGAGGTTAGCCAATGTGTTATATCTTGGGTATTTATCAATGTAAACTTGACCATCCTCGCGATAAGGATTCATGTCACCATACTGTAGGTACTCAATAAAGGGGGTCCTCCAGTCAAAAGTCACTTCCTGTACTACATCAGGGGGACCTAGAGATCTTGACATGGAGACCCTGAAGGTATAGTGGATTACCTACAGGCTATCATAATTGTCTGGAGGGACAGGGGAGATGACTCTCTAGTGTTCCATGTGGATAATCAAATCATATTAATCAGGCTCTGTAAGAGATGCATCTATGATGGCCAATGAGTCGGCTCGATTATTCTGAGATCGAGGGAAATGGGTAACTTCTGGTCGAGACTGGAATCGGGCCATCAGCTGGCGGGTACATTCCAACAGTGGTAAGAGCTCTGTTTTCCTAATGAAACATTCACTTTTGATCTTCTTAATGAATATTTTGGATTCCACTTTCACATCCAAGTAGGGAACATCAATTTCAAGGGTCACCTCAAGACCAATGATGGGAACCTGATACTTTGCCTCATTTTTTGTACAGCCTTCTGACAACTGGAATGAATATGATAGAACGACTTGTGTCGGTGTGATGAAGATGTACCCAAGAACACCCTGTTGAGTCTGGTATCATTGAGTCTTCTTCTAGTAAGAATTTGGGAATCACCATAAAAGTTAATTTCCCAACATGGAATGGCTTAGTCTACTGAGAGAATTACCTCATCGGGAAAATCATAATCTAGAGACTGGTCAACGGGACCTGGATGGGTAGCAAGTAATTCTTCCAATGCTTTCTCCTTAATAGCCATCTGGGTGAAAAACCCTATGTCAAACTGTGGGGGGATTACTGACCACCGAGCTAGATGGCCTGTCAACATGGGGTGGTTCAGGATGTACTTCAGCAGATCCACTCAGGACACTAGTTGTACCTCATGGTTCTACAAGTAATGTTGCAATTTATACACTACGAATACCAGTGCAAGGCATCTCTTCTCAATGGATAATTATCTTTTCTCTGTATCCTGGATCATGCGGCTGAGATAGTAGAGACTATTCTTCATTATCTCTTTGTTCTTCTGGGATAGAAGGGCGTCGAGAGATCATTCTACAGCAGTCACATAAAGGACCATTGGCTTTTCCGAAATGAGTGGAATTAGGATTGGAGGCTAAAACATATACTGCTTTATTTCTTTGAAATAAGTCTTACATTCCTCATCCCACTGATAGATAGTGCCTTTATTCATGAGCTAAGAAAAGGGATTACACTTTCCTCCCAAATTCTCAATGAATCGGTGTATGTAGGCCAAGTGGCCTTGAAATTCGTGAAGCTCTTGAATATTTCTCAGATGACACATCTGACAGATTACCTTACACTTCTTCAGATCTATCTCGATGCCTCTATATCTGACAGTGAAGCCGAGAAACTTTACCAAGGTGACCCCAAAGGCTCACTCAATGGGTTCATCTTCATATTTTGAGAACTGAGGAAGCCGAAAACCTTCTCAAGGTATTTGAGATGGTCCTGACACTACAAGATTTGACCAGCAGATCGTCCACATAGAATTCTTCCAACATCCCGAGGTTTGGATTAAATATGAGGTGCATGGAATGTTGATAGGTGTCTCCTGAATTCTTTAGACTGAAGGGCATAACTTGGTAGCAAAAAGCACCTTGTGGTGCCCTGAAGTCTGTAGAATCCTCATCCTCAGGGGCCATTCTAATTGGGTTATACCTGGAATACCCATCCATAAAAAAAGGATCCTGGAACCTAGTTGTGTCATCGATCAATAGCTTCATCATGGGAAGGGTAAAATCATTCTTCGGACAATGACGGTTGAGATCTCAGAAGCCAATGCACACTCTGATCTGTCTATTATTCTTCATGAAGGGCAAAATTTTGGTTAACCATCGGGGGTAATGGACCACCTTGAGGAAATTGGCTCTGATGATCTTATCAAATTTTCCCTCGACCATGGCACCATGAGAAGGGAGCATCTTTCTAGCGGGGTATTTGAACCCGTGTTGATTTGATGGAAGGTCTATGACAACCCTGCTTTTCATTACAACTTAAACATGATTTATTACATAAATCTTCACTTGATACAACAAAGAAGATCGAGAGGTTTAGTGTCTTTGGGGATTATTATCATTACATAAAAACTTAAAACATGAAATACAACATCTTTATTGAAAACTTCCTTTACATGACCACTACATTCCCTCGTACTTAGCATTGCATGGGATAACCTGAGGACATGCATAAGAAAAGGGTGAGCTATAAAGCCCAGTAAGGGAGTACACATGGAATAACATGAGGAGTACAATACATGTTAGACAATAGGAATATCAATAGAGCATAAAAGAAACATGAACATAAAGGCATGATAAAGCTTGATAATCATAACATGGAAATGTGGCAACAACACTTAACATTGAATTACCATGAGCCAGGGCTCATTGCACATGGAGCATGAGTAAACCCTCATCGCACATGAAGCACGAGTAAACCCTCATTGCACTTGAATTAGCATGAGTCAACACTCATTGCACATGACGTATCATGATACTATACTTTACCCAATGCATTGGAGCGCTATAAGGGCACACCCTTCTTAAACATTTCATTTCATGGATAAGTGTGCCACATGGATCATAACACATGGATTCATAAAACATAATCATTTATTCCACGATAAAGGAATGTGGAATTCATACATGAATCTTTAAAATCAATAAGTAAATGTTCATAAAGGTGAATACCCTTGATGGAGAAATGAGCATGGTATTCACTACACAATGACATTGGCTTAGAAAATTGGTGCGATTTCGGCAGCGTAACGGCGTGACATAAGAATTCATAAAAATAGTTGATGAGAGAGAAAGGGGTTCCTCATCATATTTACATGTAATGGAAAGTAAGGAGGTCATATAGATACATGTCCCAACAATTTAAAAGGAATTTAGATTCATGATACAAAAGTATTGCTTGAATGTAAAAGAAGAGAGAGAAGTTCCTTTCGGAATTTCGGCATAGTAACGGGTGTACATGGGAGGCATTTAATGAGAGAGAAAGGGGTCTAACATCATTCAAAAAATAAGAGGGAAGTATGGGGGAGGTGTGAAACCATACCCCAACATTCATAATTGAAATTAAAAGGGCAATACAACTTAAAGAAAATTGACATAAATGAGAAAGGAAGAAAAAACCCTTACTTGGAAGTGTGCTTCCAAAGGCTAGAGAGAGGCTTGTGAGAGGATTCTTGGGAGCTTGGGGCACCTTGGGAGGATTCTAGAGAGAGTAGGGCAGAGGTAGGACGAACTCCAAAGGATTTTAGTGAGGAGTAAGTGGGAGCTTGGTGGGTTTATATAGGAAAGGTGAGAGAATTCTATATTATTTAGGTTTGGGACCCCTTATATTAAACTAATCCAAACCACAAACCATCCCATGGTTTTTGCCCATGGTTTCTAGAAAATTAAAGAGGAAAACAATATTTTACAAGGACAATGTGCGAACTTATTAAAATAATAAGGTTGCTTATGTGGAGGTGAGTCACACTCCCATGGAAATTAATTTAAAAAGGCAAAGTGTTGAATAAGTCTTGAGGGGTTCATTAATGCTTGAAAAGTAAGTCAAACAAACCCAAAATAAATTTATTTTAATGGTAAAACATATATTGGACGAAAATAAGGATTATGGTATTTTATTACATCACCATTGGGTCATTATGATGTCATAAAACACATTATATATTTAAACGGTATTTAATTTCTACCCAAAAATTTTACTGTCTCAGAAAATTATGAAAAAAATAATTTTTGGATAATTTAGATGTCCTGATTCCAGAAATGACATTTATTTCATCAAAAAAATTCTAAATATGTTAATTTTCACATTTAAAATAAAAACCAACATTTATCGAAAATTCACAGGTTTTGACAGAAATAGCTTTCAAACCTTAATAAAAATTTTAATTGCATTCATAAATTTATAAGATCATTTATATTTAATAAAAATTAATTTAATATTAATAATAATATTTTATTAAAATATTATTTAATTCAAAAATACCTTAATTTAATAAAATTGAATTCTTAATTAAATAATAACTAAAAACACCATTTGTACTTTAAAAACTATTTACAATGTATCAAAAATGACTAGAAATTATATTCATTATTATATACAAAAAAAACAATGCACATGAACATAATACTACTTATTTGTTACATAACCCCTCAAAATAGTCGCATAAGACCTAAGGGTAAGGTGTGCGATGGTGACAGACTCTTGGGGCGGCTCAGATAACATCGCTTGAGTGGTAATCTCTATCAACTTCCACTTTTCCCGTAGACGGTCACATTCGAGCTTGACATAATGAAGCTCAGCTTGGGCTTGGTCAAGGGCGAAGCCCAAGGATGCCACCTCTTTTCAGAGCTCCGACAAATGGGCTTTGTATGGGGCAATTCTACTGGATGAGGCCATCGCTTCCTTTGTCTGAGTAAAATTGGGTTTGTTAAAGCCTTATATTTATACTAATCATGTGATCACTGTTCGACGGCTATAAAAGTAATGGTCACAACTCTTATCATAAAACCAAAGAAGTTGACATCTTATAAAAAAATTTCTTATAAGGAGACATTTAACTAGATCAAGAGGGATTTTCCATTAATGAAACTTTGGGTCGTTACAATATTTCCCCCTTAAGAAATTTCACCCTCGAAATTTTCCTTTTCCCACACTAAAACAAATGTGGGTAACTCAGCTTCATTATATCCTCCGATTCCCAAGTTGCTTCTTCAAACTTGTGGTTTCTCCACAACACCTTGATGAGGGGCATTGTCTTATTTTGTAGAACTTTTTCTCTATGATCTAAGATCTTCACTGGTTTCTCCTTATAAGAAATATCGTCTTCCAATTGTACCGCCTCGGAAGAGAGTACATGTGAAGGGTCTGGTATATACTTCCTTAAGAGGGATACATGAAAGACATCATGCACCTTGGCCATAGTAGGTGGAAGTGCTAGTCGATAGGCCACAGCCCCAACACGATCAAGAATCTCTAAGGGGATGATGTACCTTGGACTTAACTTCCATTTCTTTCCAAACCTCATGACCTTCTTCCACGGAGATATGTGTAAAAACACCATGTATCCAACTTTAAACTCAAGGTCTCATCGACGATTATCTGCATAACTCTTCTGTCGACTCTGGGCTGCCTTGATATGCTACTGAATGGTTTTCACCTTCTCCACCATTTCCTAGACCATTTCTGGTCCAAGCAGCTTACGTTCACCGACCTCATCCCAACATGTCGGTGTTCTTCACCTTTTCCCATAAAGGGCTTCATATGGTGCCATTTGGATGCTCGAGTGGAAACTGTTATTATAAGAGAACTCAACTAGAGGAAGATATTGATCCCATCCTCCTTTAAAGTCCATTGAGAACGCTCTCAATATATCCTCAATTGTTTGGATAGTCCTCTCTGATTGGCCATCAGTTTGAGGATGATAGGCCGTACTAAAGTTCAGTTCAGTATTCAGAGCATGTTGAAGACTCTTCCAAAACTTAGAGGTGAAACTTGGATCTCGGTCAGACACAATAGATAGTGGTACTCCATGCAACCTTACCACTTCCTTGATATATATCTGTTCCAGTTGATCCAAAGAGAAATCTTCCCGAATAGCAATGAAGTGTGCAGTGTTTGTAAGACGATCCACAACAACCCAGATTGCATTGTTGCCTTTGGATGTCCTTGGAAGTCTGGTGACAAAGTCCATGGTGATGTTTTATCATTTCCATTCTGGTATGGGCAATGGTTGCATCATCCCCTTAGACTTCAGCCTCTATGCCTTCACTTGCTGACACACCAGGCACTTTGATGTATATTCGGCGATCTCCTTCTTCATATTATCCCACCAAAAGTTTTTTTAGAGATCTCGATACATCTTTGTTCTCCCTGGGTGAATAGAGAAATTTGAACTATGTGCATCATCCAAAAGTTCCTTCTTCAGCTTCGGACTTGAAGGAACACATAGTCTTTTCCCAAACCGCACAATTCCTTCCTCATTAACATTAAACTCAGAGGATTTTCCCTTTTTGATAGCTTCCACTTTTCCTTGAATTCCCACATTATCCTTTTGACAATCCTTTAACCTTTTCAAAAGAGATGGTTGAGCAATAATTTGTGAAAGGATTGATGATGTTCCCTTCTTTATGATTCCCACATCCATCTTCATCAAGTCTAAGAAGATTGGATCCTTCTCAATTCTCATCATTGATAGAATAGCTGGATCCTTTCTACTTAGGGCATCTGCCACCTTGTTCGCTTTCCCAGGGTGGTAATGTATTGAATAGTCATAATCCTTGATGAGCTCTATCCATCTTCTCTGGTGCATATTAAGCTCTTTCTGTGTGAATATATATTTAATACTCTTGTGGTCAGTATATATCTCACATTTCTCTCCATAGAGATAATGCCGCCAAATTTCAAGGCAAAGATCACATATGCCAACTCTAGATCATGCGTTGGATAGTTTCTCTCATGGATTTTCAACTGACTTGAGGCATAGGATATCACTATATCATTCTGCATCAGCACACATCCTAATCCCTTCTTCAAAGCATCACTGAATACCACAAAAAGCTCCCCACTTGTGGGTAAAGTGAGCACGGGTGCAGTGATAAGCCTCCTTTTCAACTCCTTGAAGATTTCTTCACATTCATCACTCCAAACAAACTTTACTCCCTTTCTAGTTAGCTTGGTAAGAGGGTTGGAAAATCGTGAGAAATTACTCACAAATCGTCGATAATATCCAGCTAACCCCAAGAAGCTATGGATATTGGTTACCGATGTTGGCCTTAGCCATCCCTCAATTGCATCTGTTTTGGAGGGATCCACAGATATCCCATTGCTTGTGATGATATGGCCCAAGAATGAGACCTCCTTCAACCAGAACTCACACTTTCTGTACTTTTCATAGAGCTTCTCCTTGCGCAAAGTCTCTAGTACAGTTCTTAAATGCTCCTCATGATCCTCCTTGGTTTTGGAGTATATTAGAATATCATCTATAAAGACTACCACAAATTTGTCAAGGTAATCTCTAAAGACTCTATTCATCAAGTCCATGAATATTGCTGGAGCATTGGTGAGTCCAAAAGGAATTACTATGAATTCGTAGTGCCCGTACCTTGTACGAAAAGCAGTCTTGGGGACATCTTCCTTCTTCACCCTTACTTGATAATATCCCGACCGCAAATCTACCTTGGAGAAGTATTTTGCACCACGCAACTTATCAAACAAGTCATCGATTCTTGGGAGAGGATACTTGTTCTTTATCGTTATTTTTTTAAGTTCACGATAATTGATGAAAAGCCGTATTGACCCATACTTCTTCTTGATGAAGAGGACTGGTGCACCCCATGGTGAAGCACTTGGGCGTATAAACCCTTTATCCAGATTCTCCTGTAGTTGTTTCTTCAGCTCTTCAATCTCAACAACAGCCATTCTATATGGAGTCTTGGATATTAGTAACACCCCATGTATAAGTTCAATTGAGAACTCAACATCTCTTCTTGGAGGAAGACCAGGTATCTCCTCGGGAAACACTTCCGTGAATTCCCTCACAATAGGCATTTCTTCAAGGATGGTTTCTTCCTTGGACTCAATCATCTGAGCCAGATACGTGTGCTCATAGGGCAGTAATATCCATGCTTGAGATGATGGAGCTAAAGGAGATTCATATTCCTCCTGACACTTGTAAAGAATCAGGGGTCGATTATTCATATGGAGTGTGATTTCCCTCTCTCGATAATTTATGTTGGCTCTATATAAGGAAATCCAATCCATGCCAAGAATTGCATAAAATTCCACCAGAGGGAGTATGAAGAGGTTCTCCGGGAAATTCAATCCACATATTATAACAGGGGAGGACTTATATTCATGGGATGCAATGATTTCCCCATTTTCCGTACTCACCGACATCTTTACTTCCATGATTTGTGGTGGTGCTGGGATTGTTCTACGAAACTTTCGAGATATAAAAGAATGTGTAGAACCTGAATCAAAAATTACGTTCGCTATTCTTGAATGAATAACTAGCGTACCTATCACCACTTCGTTGTCGGGGTTCACTTCGGCAGAAGTGATGGAAAAATCTCTTCCTTGCTATCTTGGAGGTTGTTGGTTGCCTCCGATAACCCTTAGATATGGGCACTGATTTGCAAAATGACATGGTTCTTTGAATTTATATCATTGAACAACGCATTGAGGTTCGAACGGAGCGCTTCTCTCCTCTGTCGCAGCCGTGGGTCCTTCTTGCTGGCAGTTAATAGCTAGGTTCCCTTCTCTTCCACACCTGAAGCATTTTCTCGTCCCCTTAAGGCAATTTATAGGGTGCTTCTTCCTACACTTTTGGAAAGTGTGGTGCTGGAAATTCTTAGCACCGTTGGATCTATCCATCGGACCACCAGCATTGAAGTCCACCTTATGCTTCTTGTCCCCATGATACACCTGTGATTCCCCGATCTCCATTTCAACCTCGAGGGCACATCGGACAATTTCCACATAGCTGTCGAAGTCACGGATCACTAATGCTTTCCGCAAGCTAGGCTTCAGCCAACCAAAGAAGAGGTCAACCTTGCATTCGGGGGTAAAGACATTGCTGGAAGCGTATCGTGCAAGCCTTGTGAAGTTTTCCTCATACGCTCCCACAGATTCTTCATCTTTTTTCTTGTGGGAAAGGAAGTCCCTTTCCATCTTAAGACAGAGGGTGTACGGAAAATATTTATCGAAAAAAATCTTTTGGAATTCCTTCCATTCCAAAGCCTCGATCTCCTCCTCAGGCTTCGTATTTTTGATCAACATACACCATTGATCAGCTTCACCCTCCATACGATAAGCATCCAGGAGAACCTTCTCTTTTTCAGAACATTGGAGGATGGAGAATATCTTTTCAATGGAGTTGATCCATTGTTCAGTGATCGTGGGATCAGATGATCCACTAAAAGTAGGAGGCCTTTGTCTCATAAAGCTCTCGATAGCAACTTGTTCTTTATTAGGGGAGTTGAATGTTCCTCTTGACCCATGTTTCTATTCAAAACTTGAGTTAGCTGAGAGAGAAGTGTGACAAAGTTCTCAATTCCCGCTCCCATTGGATTGGGCATCTCATTAGTACAATCATCACACTGATCTTCACAACAGTTGTTAGCCCGAGTCCTCCTATTACCGGCCATTGGCTGGAATAAAAGTAAAGTTAGGGGTAACACATAAAGGGTCATCGAAAGAAAAAAGTTGATGACTTATAAATAAACTTTAATTTCTTTAAATCATGAGTCTATAGGATTCAATCTAGGATTTTCATGATCTACTTTCTAACATATATTCTTAGGGGAATTTTTTCCTTAATAAGGGTTCATACCAAGATTGTGAATTTATCAAAACATATCCCCCGGGAGTGTCGTAACCAAGAGTGCAGCAAGACCCATTTTCGTGCACCAGTTCCCGTTTGAGTCTAGCTCAAAGCGGTGTTTTCGGGTTTTACCCCTAGGATACATTTGTGCCAGAGCCGCCTCTACCTGCTCGTATCCAGATAGGGATGTATTTGTTTGATAAACCACTTACTTAGTATTTACCAAAACTTAGGGATGTTTTTATTATACTTAGTCTTCTATCTAAGTCTTTACTAGGGTTTCCTAATCCCAAAAATAACTAAACCTATCCTCTGATACCAACTATGACAACCCTGCTTTTTATTACAACATAAACATGATTTATTACATAAAGATTCACTTGATACAACAAAGAAGATCGAGAGGTTTAGTGTCTTTGGGGCTTAGGATCATTACATAAAAACTTAAAACATGAAATAAAACATCTTTATTGAAAACTTCTTTTACATGACCACTACATTCCCTCGTACTTAGCATTGCATGGGATAACCTGAGGACATGCATAAGAAAAGGGTGAGCTATAAAGCCCAGTAAGGGAGTACACATGGAATAACATGAGGAGTACAATACATGTTATACAATAGGCATATAAATAGAGCATAAAAGAAACATGAACATAAAGGCAAGATAAAGAATGATAATCATAACATGGAAATGTGGCAACAACACTTAACATTGAATTAGTATGAGCCAAGGCTCATTGCACATGGAGCATGAGTAAACCCTCATTGCACATGAAGCACGAGTAAACCCTCATTGCACTTGAATTATCATGAGTCAAAACTCATTGCACATGACGTATCATGATACTATACTTTACCCAATGCATTGGAGCGCTATAAGGGCGCACCCTTCTTAAACATTTCATTTCATGCATAAGTGTGCCACATGGATCATAACACATGGATTCATAAAACATAATCATTTATTCCATGATAAAGGAATGTGGAGTTCATACATGAATATTTAAAATCAATAAGTAAATGTGCATAAAGGTGAATACCCTTGATGGAGAAATGGGCATGGTATTCACTACACAATGACATTGGCTTAGAAAATCGGTGCGATTTCGGCAGCATAACGACGTGACATAAGAATTCATAAAAATGGTTGATGAGAGAGAAAGGGGTTCCTCATCATATTTAAATGTAATAGACAGTAAGGAGGTCATATAGATACATGTCCCAACAATTGAAAAGGAATTTAGATTCATGATACAAAAGTATTTCTTGAATGTAAAAGAAGAGAGAGAAGTTCCTTTCGGAATTTCGGCATAGTAACGGGTGTACATGGGAGGCATTTAATGAGAGAGAAAGGGGTATCCCATAATTCAAACAATAAGAGGGAAATATGAGGTAGGTTTGAAATCATACCCCAACATTCATAATTTAAATTAAAAGGGCAATACAACTTAAAGAAAATTGACAAAAATGAGAAAGGAAGAAAAAACCCTTAGTTGGAAGTGTGCTTCCAAAGGCTAGAGAGCGGCTTGTGAGAGGATTATTGGGAGCTTGTGGCACCTTGGGAGGATTATAGAGAGAGTAGGGCAGAGATTGGACGAACTCCAAAGGATTTTAGTGAGGAGGAAGTGGGAGCTTGGGTGGGTTTATATAGGAAAGGTGAGAGAATTCTTTATTATTTAGGTTTGGGACCCCTTATATTAAACTAATGCAAACCACAAACCATCCCATAGTTTTTGCCCATGGTTTCTGGAAAAGGAAAGAGGAAAACAATATTTTACAAGGCCAAGGTCCTAACTTATTAAAATAAAAAGGTTTCTTATGTGGATGTGAGTTACACTCCCATGGAAATTAATTTAAAAAGGCAAAGTGTTGAATAAGTCTTGAGAGGTTCATTAATGCTTGAAAAGTAAGTCAAACAAACCCAAAATAACTATATTTTAATGGTAAAATATATATTGTCCAAACATAAGGATTATGGTATTTTATTACATCACCATTGGGTCATTATTATGTCATAAAACACATTATATATTTAAAAGGTATTTAATTTTTACCCAAAATTTTTACTGTCTCAGAAAATTATGAAAAATTCATCATTGGATAATTTCGACATCCTGATTCCAGAATTGACATCTATTTCATCAAAAAAAATCTAAATATGTTAATTTTCACTTTTAAAATAAAAACCAACATTTATAAAAAATTCACGGGTTTTGACAGAAATGGATTTCAAACCTTAATAAAAAATTTAATTGCATTCATAAATTTATAAGATCATTTATCTTTAATAAAAATTAATTTAATATTATAAATAATATTTTATTAAAATATTATTTAATTCAAAAATCCCTTAATTTAATAAAATTGAATTCTTAATTAAATAATAACTAAAAACACCATTTGTACTTTAAAAACTATTTACAATGTATCAAAAATGACTAGAAATTATATTCATTATTATATACAAAAAAAATAATGTACATGAACAAAGTACTACTTATTTGTTACATAACCCCTCAAAATAGACGCATAAGACCTAAGGGTAAGGTGTGCGACGGTGACAGACTCTTGGGGCGGCTCGGATAACATCGCTCGAGTGGTAATCTCTATCAACTTCCACTTTTCCCATAGACGGTCACGTTCGAGCTTGACATAATGAATCTCATCTTGGGCTTCGTCAAGGGCGAAGCCCAAGGATGCCACCTCTTTTCCGAGCTCTGACAAATGGGCTTCGTATGGGGAAATTCTACTGGATGAGGCCATCGCTTCCTTTGTCTAAGTAAAATTGGGTTGGTTAAAGCCTTATATTTATACTAATCATGTGATCACTGCTCGATGGCTATAAAAGTAATGGTCACAACTCTTATCATAAAACCAAAGAATTTGACATCTTATAAAAACATTTTTTATAAAGAGACATTTAACTGGATCAAGAGGGATTTTCCATTAATGAAACTTTGGGTCGTTACAAGGTCGAGGTGGGGGACGGTGACATGAGGATCTAGTCCTGGAATTTCATCATAACACTAGGCAAATACATCACGATGTTGCCTCATAAATTCCATGTACTATTATTTCTCTTTGACAGGAAAATAAGAATAGATCAATATGAGTTTTGGATTTGTCTTGCTACCGAGGTTCACCTGTAGCAATTCGTCGACCATGGAGGAGACACCCTCCTCAAAAGTGGGGAGGTGAATCTTCCAAACCATATTCTTCACTTATGGAGGATGGATCCATTGTGGGAGGAGATTCATTTGAGCTAATAGAACCCCATGGTAAGTTGGTGACAGCCTGAGCGGTAGTAGACACTGCATCGGGGGACTCCTTTGCTACCGAAACCATAGCAACGAAAGTTGTCAACCCGATCCCATCTGGTCTTTGGCCCAAGGGGACACACTTGATGATATAAAAGTAATAGTGGTGTGTTATCTTGATCCGGTTATCTCATCCAAGAGAAAAAAACAATTATGACGTATTTTCATTGCCATGGGGCGGACATCCCAATACCTTATGGGGTAGGGGGCTCTGGGATCACCCAAGCCTGATTTTTGTAGGAATACTAGGTGATCTTCTTGCATCGGTTAGACTTGGAAATGTGATTCCCCCTAATTCTAGAAATAGTGAATCATTTCCATATATCAGGGATCGTAGCCTCTAATCAGTGTATCCGAAAAATGTAGGCATCATCAAGATCTGTCCATGGGTCGGTCGCAGTCATAACATGTTCAACCTCATCAGCCTGAATCTACTTGTCCTTTATCTTGTAATAGTTGGCATCCTGGTAGCAGGATTCACAAGAGGAGAAGGGATACACGTCACCTTGGAGTATTCCCACATGACCATTAAGGGATTAATTAAGTCACTTGTGATATGATAAAGGAACCGCCACATGTAGGTGAACCCATGGCCTACCTATCAACTCATTATAGGCGATGTCCTGGGAGACAACCATGAACTCATTGGTGGCCATAAAGCCACTGAAATAGGTCTTTAGGTGGATCTTGCTGACTGTATTTTTTTTTTGTTCTATCATAACCTTGGATTTTCTAGTCCGAGGGACTCAGATCATCCTAGGACAGCCCCATTTTTCGATGTGTTCAGGTCAGGATTAAGTTGATCTCAGGGCCGGTGTCGACAAGATAGCGACAAAACTCCATGCCACTGAGGTGGAAGGTGATGTAAAGTGGGTGGATGTGTCCCTATATGGGAGATCCTTCATCTTATTTAGATAAAGATATAATGGCCTATCATTCAACATGCTCGACTGCCTCAGCAAGGAAGGATTATTTAGCTGCTACCTCCACCACAAACTGGAGGGGTATTTTTAAAGATTTGGAGAGGTCTTTATGCATATCCAATGACAGAAGAAGAGCCTCAAGGATAGAGAGCCTCACATAAATGCTGGAATGATTTTTAAGGATATCATACTTCCATTCCAAACATGAAATTCTGATTACAGGAGGTCGTTCTGTGGTAGGGGGTATGACGAGCCCTTTCGGCTGAACCAATAGTTGACTGGTGCTGGGAATATCCCACTACTCGCTAGTCGAAGCCCATGGAATGACTACTAGATGAGGGTTAGATGACTGAGGCCAGTCTGTAATAGAGCGTGTCTAATCGTGGTGTGTGCATGGTGGCTCTTCCAGATCAAGTAACACAAATAGTGGTGAAGGCAGAACCGATAACACCAGATGAGACGGTTGCGCGTGCTAAGCTCTACATTGGGCCTCTTATCTAGTTTCGGTGGAATTCAAAGCCTTGATGGAATTACTAACCAAGGAAATCTGAGGACCCATATATCCACAGTCCTGTCGACGCTAGAAATGGTTGGGATTGTTGGGAGGATCTGGATGGTGCTCTTTGCTTTCAGAAATCATGTAGGGGTTTACCATCTCCACAGTGTTAACTGAGGCGTAACCTTGATCCTCGCCTGATTAATCCTTCACTAATTGATGGATTATGGGGGAAGTCTCCATATCTGGGAGCATGAAGTTGTCGAGGGTACATGATTACAATATCATTGGTTCGGGACTTTGTTTTCCCTTGCGTCGCCGATTCCTGCTCTTCTGGGAAGAGAAGGGCTAAGTCGTTGATGCAGAAGTACTGGATTTGTGTGATACATCATCTCTTAAAGGTTATTATTGATTCAAACATGCATGTATAATACCATGGGTATGGGATACTTCCTTACAATCCATGCAATCGTCATAATTCTAAGACTCGTGGTTAGGAACCTGATGCCACTCACCTTCGCTATCACTACCACTATCTGGCTTCACGAATATGCATTCCACTTGTTCTAGAGTTGGGCCTAACCTGAATATGTTGTTATCAAACTGGTCTTTATATGATTCTTTAAACACATAGCACTATTTGAGGGTGTTCCTGAGGATCTGGTGATAGGGGTAGTAATTGGGGTGGTCAGTGAGAGCCTCCTCTTTAGGCCTCCTTCATACGGGAAATAATATAATTCCATGTTCTAAGGCCCATTGGAAATTACCAAGGACCTAAGTCTCATTGAATGAGTAGGTTTGGTTTCTCTTGTCCGAGAAGGGGGCTCTGGGAGCTTGGTCCTGAAGATGGTCTGGAGGATCTTGTCGGGGATGTGGAAGATGGTTATCTTTCTTAGGTGGTAGTGGCACATTACGCGGGGACGCCTGCCGATTTGAAGGTTGGTGTTGCTAGGCCAGAGGCTGCACCTAAGGTGGTGGGCCTCTACGAGGATATGGAGGTGGCTCCACTGGTAATAACTCTAGCTACCTGGGAGCCTCTATTTGTGCCACCATAGCGTGCTCGGCCTTAGTAGTTCTTCTCATGGGAATTGTAGGAGGCAACATAAATGCCTGTTTAGACTACTACAAGGATTAATCTAGACATTGGTCCCTATTATAGAAGTATAAGAATCCCCCAGGGTAATTTTCAGTAATGATAGAGGGGACTAGTTCATATTTTACATTCCCCACACAAAGTTTTAGCAGTTGTTCCAGAGTCAGTGGCATATAAAAGGAGTAGGTGAGGCCTTTACACTGGGCGACAAAGTTTGAGACCTGCTCATCAGGCCTATGCTTTCACTTGAAGGGGTCTTAAATACTCATCTTCTGGGTGGTAGAGCTGAACTGGTAAAGGAACTTTCTATGGAAATCTTCCCAATCAGCAACTGACCCAAAGGGTAGCTAAATGTAACAGACAAACATAGGACCTTCTAATGTCTATTAAAAAACCAATATTTGGTGGCCTCTTGCTATGCTAGAGTTCCCATAATGGTTCCACACCTTGAGATGAAGTGGTATTGATGCTCTAGAGGATCTCGCGTCCCATTAATAGAAGAAAAGGTGGGGTTTCTGAAACCCAGGGGTGCCGGCATATCATCTACCCATGCCGGATATGGCTTGGCATCAGATAGGATTTCCACCTTTCGAGTTTTGAACACATTAAGAGGAGAAATAAGCATCACCATCAGATCATTTGGGTGCGGATTCCAGTCTTGATGAGGGTTCCTGAACAACAATGCTTTGGAAAGTTCTTCAACTTGATAAGTAGGCTCTGTGACTCGTGGAGAGGCTTGTGGAATGACCTGCGGAGAGACTGGGGAAACCTAAGCCGGGTCCCAAGGATTATCGCACCCTTCAGGTGTAGTTGGTGATAAATACCATTCCCTCTTTCCATAATCTCCAGCTTCTATACTAATATGTGGGTAGGATGGTTAGGGTCACCCAGGGGGAAACTCACCGAGGGAAAGATGTATCTGCCCGTGCTTCCCCAGCTGAGGATCACTATAGTCTGGTCACTGCTCTATGGCGCATTCATCAAGGAGTTCATCAGACATCTTCTTATTCTCCATGAACTGTTGAAGCAACACGACCTTTTCAATATCATCTTCAGTCTTCTGCACTGATCCAGATGGGTCAGAGGGTTTGATTACTTCAATATGTTCCTTGCCCTTATTGGGATTTTGGCTAAGGAATAATGCCTCAGTGGGCATGGGGATACCTGGTAGATTTCTCTACTGGTGAGTAACCCTTCCCAACATATCCAATAATTGTGGTGTTCCCCCTGAGGGCAAGTTATTTTCAAGTA
This sequence comes from Viscum album, assembly GCA_963277665.1. Lineage (NCBI taxonomy): Eukaryota > Viridiplantae > Streptophyta > Magnoliopsida > Santalales > Viscaceae > Viscum > Viscum album. Next base: position 967,305,761 of record OY728158.1, on the reverse strand, counting down.
TCTCTAGCTCGTTCTCCCCCTATGATAGATCGGCCATGTTAACCATGAATCTACCTGGAGGCATATCATCAATATCACCTAGAAAATCATGATGGTGCTGGAGAGAACTGAAATGAAGGGTAGCATACTTCTTCTAACCACAGACTTGAACATGGAGGGAATCCTCTTTGACATCCTACAGAGCACTGTAAAGCTTTGAATGCATCATTGTCAGAGGTTCCGGTGGTGACCATGCAACTCAAGGAACTGGGCCACAGGGAGCGCATCCAAGTTGACCATACGACATTGCTGGTCAATATCTTCAAAGTGTGACTGAATCTTTGGGTAATCCACTCACTTATATTGGAGATAGAAGTGTGTTGCCTATAGGGTTTGGTGAAAGAATGTGACTTCCTCCTTGGTAATTGATTCTTCCCCATTGAATTTCATTGTTGAGATTGGCCAAAACATCTCTCAAAAATGATCCACTGCAAGGATGTCCCAAAATACCATTGTCTCAGACTCAGGATTTGGACCTTGGTTACCCCACTCATCTACTGGGGGCAGCTTCGAGACTGAAAATGGCACTGAAGAGGACTGATGAGATGGTATACCGGCCAGTGTAGAATACGTTGAATGAGCTAACAAGTCACCGTATCTCAGTCTTTCCTATGATGAATGTGATAACTGAGATACTAAATCTTAGTAAGAAGGGTTGGAGACCACTGCTTCTAGTGTAGGGGTTGCAGTCACTGATGGTGGTCCATGCTGTTTTCCATCCTTTATTGGTCCCCAGAATAACTCTTTATGATCTCTGGTTGAGGTAGAGAATGACCCTATTTATGATAGGTAAGATTGCATATCCATTCCCTAGGAAGGGGCCAAATCTTCTTCATCCTGGATATACTTGCAGAGGGATGTGGGAATCCGATGGACCTCACATTCTAGAATGATGAGGTTGATATTCCTAGTTACTACCCCATACCTCGACATAGAGGATCAAGGTGAGGGTTCCATTACTGAATTTTATTCTGCCTCGTAATCTGGGAACCAGAAAGGATTAATTGCATTCTGAATCTTCTCAGAATTCTTTTTATGGTGTCGATGACCCGCCCTTCTGCCCTAGGATGGCTCTTTGGGATAGGGTTTATTTTTTGCTCGAGGTGGACCTTCAGCCGAGTTGATGCTAGGGCAGAGAATAATTCTGCCTGGGAAAGATGGGGTGCGATGAGCACCTGGAAAAATGTCCAAGGAAACATGGGGAGGACCTCCATGTCCACTAGATGATGCATGGAGGGAATATCCAAGGGAAGTGCTGGAGCAGGTATAACCTCTACTGAAGCCGGTGGGAGCATGGGTAGGGCCTCCTTGTTTGTTTCCTTTGACAGTGTCTGTATGAGTAGGGTCCTCATACTGGTTGAGCTGGAAATGGGTAGGACCTCCGTGTTGGGTGCCCATGAAGCGAGGAAAATATCTGCTTCTCTGATTATTGGAACGAGGTGGACCCTCATAAGTTTCTGTAAGGACATGGGAAATACCCCCACATTGGCGGTTGACCGGAAGGGTAGCATATTCACATCAGTGACCTATGACAGGAGGAACATATCCATACCTATGGTTAGGGGTGTGGAAGAGGCTTCCATACTGGGTGTCAATGCAGTGGGGAGGACCTTCAATCGGATTAAAGGTGGCATGGGGAGGACCTCCACGCCAAGCTTGGGATCGGAGAGGGACCACACTCTCATTGGTGATTGTACGACGAGGACCTCTGTACTAGAATCCATTGTCAAAGATCGGCATGCGATGGATGCCACTTGTGTCGGTGACCAGGAGAGTCGACCCATCCTGCCCGTGGGTGGTCGGGTCCTTGACCTAAGCTAGGCGTATGAGTTTACCTAATCAGTATAAATAGGGGGGTGATGGTATGTGTCAGCAGGGGCACGACCCACAGTAGTCGTTGACGTTGATGCCCCTCAGTGGGTACCCTTATCAGCAGGTGCCTGATTCTATCATCAGGTTAACTAGACTAGGGTAGGTGGTGTAAGAACATAGCTCACTTGCTCCTCATCCTGTGGGGCCAGGTGGCGGCGCTGACGCGGCCTAGTGGGAGCTCTCCTTGGGAGTCCCTAGAATGAGATTCCTAATGGGTTGTCCCAAAAATCCCTCACCTCACTGGCTTAGGTGAAAGATTCATCAAAGTGTTCTGAGGATAGCCTCTTAAAACTATTATGCGTCGGAGTGGGGAGTAGTGGATCCATGCACGACCCTTGGGGGTGGTGGTGGTGATGAGGCGCCAAAGCCTCTAGGTCTTGTCAGGCCATATCCTGGGTTGGGATAATCCCCTCCTCATTGTATCGTCGAATTAGGTCATTAATCACCCTTCTCTGAATGAATTCAGATGGGGATATGGGTCGTGGGTGCCCAGCATTCGTGGACATGGATACAGTCATGGGGGAGATGGGGTTGCACGGGATTTTTGCGTTGATGTTACCCCTGCCCCCTACGTCGGTGGGTGGGTGGTGATTGGTTTCCTATCATGATAGCTTAGGTTCTACAATGCAGGGAGATTTAACCATTAGTGATGAAATAAGGAAATATATGTCAAGTTCCCTAGCGCCATTCTATCTTCCATGGTTGGTAAGAAGGATCCACACTGATAACGTTGCAGATCGGGATGTCCAACCTTCAACTGCCCCAATTTATGGTGTGTTTTATGCCAGGCACACTATTTTCATGGTTGGACCTAGAACAAAATATATGGATCTGGTGACACGCTAATCCACTGATGTCTTGAGCACTACTAATCTCCACATAGAGTAAAATAACTTCACATCGGGTTCACCATTTCTCTTTCCAACACTTTCGTTGGGGCGTGCATCTGTCTGTTTTGGACGACGCGCTGACTGTTTCCCCACATTTCTACTTTCCAAAGGCAGGTGACACCTGTTTCTTATTCAAGGACAGTTTCTCCTTAATCGAAATAGGATGATGAGATATCGGTTCCTCCTTCCATTGATTCCTCCCCGGAACTTGTTTCCTTGTTCAGGTCTCCCTAATAGACTTAAGACATTGTTCGTGAAACTCTTCCTATTATCATGTATTCATGGAAACTGGTTAATTACACTGATTCTGTCCGAACATTACAAGGGGGCCAGTTAGGGCAGCAACCTTCAGTCGGGGGAGTAGTCACATTGGACATCGTCGGCCTATCTAGACACTAGAACACTAATGCATCTTGGTTTCATAACCTTATGATAGGTCTTATCAAGGGTGAAGAATCTTGAGGCATACCACGCCAAATGCGGGTAATTTTATTCCATAGGCATGTCTCTGAGGTTTTATTCATCTTCCCATGTTTAATATAGGGTATGTTCTGAGTTTAACATCTATCAGAGATGGATCAGACTGATCATAAAACTAATAAAAGTGGATCAGATGGGTGAATCCCCATGAGGGAACACTGATTCTAGGTCTAACGTGTGGTTAGTGTCTTGATTGCTTCTAGGAGCAGTGGAAAAGTGGGTGACATGATATCACTAGTATGTCGCGTCCCAGGTAAGAATCAGAATGGATACTGGGGGTTGAATGTAACGGATAGGGAATGAGGTGGAACCATCGTAAAGGTGACGGTAATATTGGGTTTGAGCCTCAAAGAGACTTCCTACATATCCTTGTGGTAGAGAATCAAATTCCACAAAAATTGGAGAGAATATGGGACACCTGAGGAGGAAACCCATGAGAATGGATGCATAGATGGAATCTGGATGAAGTAGAACCTCTGAGTTGGAGAATGACCTTCTTGAAACACATAGTATCGAGGGAGATATCGCGATGGGACATGAATGTTGGTCTTGAACCACAAGGAGGATTCCAACATATCCCCATGGAAGGGAATCAAAGTCCACATAGTTCGGGATGGGGCATAGAATCGAGCTGTAGACATAGGACAATGATCTGACGATTTACTGAGGCTTACACGTGGTTAGCAGCCCAGGTTGGTCTGATACCATGAGGGTAGACCAGAGATGTGGGTCCTAGTGAAGGGGACTACATTGGCTTACCATCAATTACATACTACAATTTCTTACCTCTCTATGGGGCTACAACGGCTTACCGCTTGTTGGGGTTCACAATGGCTTACCCCTAGTTGGGGTTAACAATGGATTACCGGTGGTTGGGGTTCACAACAACTTTCCATAATTTGGGGAACACAACAGCTTACTGTCGATTGGGGTTAGATCTTAAGTATGCTTCCAACATACCTTATCTGGGAGACAAAGATCAAAACCCATGTAGTTCTAATGGGTATAGTTTAACGTCTTGCGGGACGAAAAGGGGCGGACAGTTTAACGTCATGCAGGATGAGGGTGGATCTATGTGAAGTGGTCGGGACCGATAGGTGTTGGGATTGAACCTAAAGGAGGCTTCCTACATACCTTTCCTAGGATACAAGGATCAAGTTCCATGTAGTTCAGATTGAGGGATATAGTTTAACGTCATGCGGGATGAAGGTGAACCGATGTGAAGTGGTTGGGAAAAGTAGGTGTTGGGATTGAACCTCAGGGAGCCTTCCTACATACCATTCCTAGGAGACAAAGATCAAGGTCTACATAGTTCAAGTTGAGGGATATAGTTTAAAGTCATGTGGGACAAAGGTGAACCGACGTGAATTGGTCGGGACAGATGGGTGTTGGTCTTGAACCTTCGAGAAGATTCCTATATACCTTTCCTAGGAGACAAGGATCAAAGTCCATGTAGTTCAGAATGAGGGATATAGTTTAACATCATGAGGGATGAAGTTTAACCGATGTGAAGTGGTCGGGATAGATGGGTGTTGGGCTTGAACTTCAGGAAGGCTTCTGTTTCGCACGGAATTCCGGGATGACCTCCTGGATGGGAGATTCAAACGTTCCGATCGGTTTCTAACGAGTTTGTTCGTAGAACCGGAAATATCCAATGATTCCACATCCGTTTGGACCTACTTTCCAAAGGTAGGTTCTCATTAGCTTGTGGGCTAATGAGGCATAGGAATTTTCATTGGTCGAGAGAATGGGAGGTCGGACTCATCACACCTTTTTGAGGGGAATTATTGTCTACTCCGGGACTCTCTTTATAGATTTAAGTTATGTTCGTGAATCCTTATTACATTACCAAGTATAAAATGAGCTTTCCTTCAGTTTTAACAATCAATGATTAAATATGTAAGAAATTTAGAGAATCTTTTATATGTATTCGAGGTTCTTCATCAATAGAGAATCATCTGTATCTATTTAGAGATTCTTAGTCAATGGTATCCTTCAAAAACATTTATAAAAGTCTCTTGGTCATTATGATGACCAGGCTGGTTTTAAAGCCACTCAGTGGGGCACTTGAAGTTTATCATCATTCAGAAGGACATGGATTATTTCAAAGTTGGGATCGAACCCATAAATGGGCTACCTACGTATCCTTTGTTTTGGAAAAGGAGTTAGAACCCACATAGTTCGAGTAATGGAGTATGACGTTTATGATTGATGGCTCAAAGAAGGATGTCATAATTACTTTTACACTCTAAGCTCATGTGAGTCATGCTCGGTGTGAGAAACAAGAGGTATTGGTAAAAAATTAGACAATTGTGCCATGAAAGATGCAATCATAAGAAATGGTTTGGGGCTTATGTATGTATGACTTCCCAGATAGATGAAGGTTTAGGATTCACTTTTAGGGAGAAAATCCATGAACAGGGTCCATAAAGGTATATGTGCTTCATGGATATTTGAATACTCTAATCTTGGGGCTTAATCCTAAGTAGGATTCCCAAGTTAGGAGGGGACTTATGATTGGGTTTTACTCCTGAAAAGGAAACCCAAATCAAGGTTAAATTAGGACTGGTTAAAGAGAAATTAGGGTACTTGGGGCTTATTCCTGAAAAGGAAGCCCAAGATTATAACTGGGACTTATTCCTGAAAAGGAAGCCCAAGATTATAACTGGGACTTATTCCTGAAAAGGAAGCCCAGGTTAGGGGTTAAGGTTTGGGGCTTACTCCTGAGGAGGATGCCCATATTTGAGATTGGGGCTTACTCCTAGGAAGGATGCCCAAATTAAGGGACTCGGGGCTTACTCCTAAGAAGGATGCCCATATTTGAGATTGGGGCTTACTCCTAAGAAGGATTCCCATATTAGAGGACTTGGGGCTTACTCCTAAGAAGGATGCCCAGATTAAAGGATTATGATTGGGGCTTACTCCTGAGGAGGATGCCCAAGTTAAGGAATTAAGGTTTGGGGCTTACTCTTGAGAAGGATTCCAAGTTTGGGAACTTTAAGAATTTGGGGCTTACTCCTGAGGAAGATGCCCATATTAAAGGACTTATAACTGGGGATTATTCCTAAAAAGGAGACCCAGGTTAAGGATTCTCTCATATTTAAAGGATGAGGTTGAATGAATGAACTCTCAATCTTTGGTGACATAAAGATGTATAAATCACTATGCGTTGAGAGATATTCCACAGAATTCCTTTCAAATAAGGAAGTCAAATCAAGAAATCATGCCATAAATGGCTTTGAAGAGTATCATGAAGACTAAATCTTGAATAGGAGAGGTGAAATGGATTAAGAGGGGTAAAATGGGAAAGATGGGCACCCAAAAAGGTAGGGGCGCGCAAGTCTTGAAAGGCGCGCAAGTCTTGCGTGGGCGCGTAAGTATTGGTCGTGCAGGTATACCTGCGCGACATGTGGGTACTTCCACGATTTTCAACCAGCATTAGAATACTTGAGCGACTCTTTCTTAAAGCATTTAGAATCCTCTTGAGGTTCTCCCAGAAAAGTGACGTGTAAGTTCTATCGAAGGAATAAGGTGGCGCGCAAGTGCGACCAGTTCCTTTAAGGGCTGGCCACTCAGGCGCGCAAGTGTTGATGAGTTTCAACACTTAGGCCTTCCTCCATCTCTTTAGATCTTCCGTTCTAGGTAAGAAATTACCTTAGAAGTGTTCTGGAATCTTTGAGAAGAGACTTGGACGTCGGAAGATTCAATCCGAGTTTCTGAAAAAAAAAATACTCCCGAATGGGGGGCCCATAGGGTTTATTTATAGGCAACAGAAGGCCCTGGGTGGTTACCGGGCGGTTATCACTTAGGTCGCGCAAGTCACTTGCGCGACCAAGGTCGTCGCTCAAGTGTACTTGCGCGACAGTTATATAACTTGTGCGGTGCAGTTTGATTTTGATCCTTTGTTCATGCCTTTGTCGATTTTTGATGTTTTCTTCAAAGGGTGAATCACTTTGAGCTCAGATATTCCCCTTTTCCGATCTTTAGATTCTGTGAAGAAAGGAGCGTCAACAAAATTCCCCCCTCAGAGTTGGATCCGGAGAGAAATGAGGATTTGACTCTGAGGAAATCGAATCCATCCAAAGGAAAAGGGGGAACGCAAGTCTTCAGGGCACAGAGGGCGGCACGCAAGTTCTCTCCGCGCAGGCCTTAAACGCACTGGATACGGCGCGCAGATAGGCCTCCTGGCTTATAAATACATGGCTTTTGGCCGGGTATAGCATCTGATCCCGAATTTCTCGAGCTCTCGCCGTGCAAGTCTTCCTCGCCGTGCAAGTCTCTTTTTCCACTGTTCCCTCGCTGTCGCGCTACTGTAAAGGTAATAGGGCTTGCGCGGTGATACATACGCGACAGAAACTTGCGCGACACATGTAACACTTGCGCGACACCTCCATACTTGCGCGCCTTAATGCCTTAGCCATTTTTTTTGATTTCTTTCACAAATTGTGAAAAATTAATTCATTTATAAATTAATTTATTCAAATTTTTGTGCAGAATTAATGGCTCTTAGACCCGGATTAATTGATGAACTGGCTAGCAAGCAGATAGATGATATGATGAACATCATTGGCCCTGATTACTATACTTTCAAAGATAGTACTCTTCCAGATTTGGCTAAGTATCTGAAGAAATATCATCGCAACTTTCCTCATTGCACTTATCTACCTTTGTATGGCTATGGTCATCTACAAGAAGTCATTATTCCAGAAGTAAAGAATTATCTTCCATTTTCGTGGTTTCAGAATTATACCAACTTTGCTTCAGCAAATATCTCAGGTGGAGGAGTATTTCAAACTGCTGGAACAGTGGAGAAGGCTTATGTGATGCATCATAGCCCTTGCACACCAGATCTGAAAAATCATACACCTGAGATTCAACCACATTGTCATCCTTCAATCTTCCGAAATGCTCAGATGGATCAATCCAAAGGCTGGAAGAAAAGTTGGGATTTTCGTCCTGGGGGAGGTGTGAAGCCAACTTGGATGTGGGCATACTGGGTGCGACAGACTTGCGTAGAGTTTATCGAGGACCTGAAGAGAGCTGCAATATATGAGGCTGTCTGGGTTGGGCAAACATATGTTTACAGACATGATAACTTCGTGCCAGAGATACTCAGCCACTGGAGCCCAGCAACTAATTCTTTCCATTTGACTCATGGAGAAGTAGGTATCAGTTTGTGGGATGTCCACAAGATTTCAGGGGCTCCAATTTTGGGTGATATGTATGATGAATTCATTCCTCCCAAGGTGACTTGGAATGATTCAGAGAAGACTCCTGCTTTAGCTCGAGAATTATTTAAAATCTTCCACAGGCTCAAGAGTTCAGAGACCTCATTAACTCATTTTAGAAAAGATATTCATCCGGAAGAATGGATGAATGTGTTTCTTATTGAGAAGAAAGGGATGGATCCAAAAGAAAAAGGATCCAAGAAGAAGAAATCCAAGGATACCAGGCCCAAACGTCCTACCACCTATCCAAAACCTGAGACGAGAGGAGATCCTGGCACATTCAGGCCAACTCTAGAAGCAGGAGAGTTTGAAAAGTGGGGATATGAAGTGAATCAAAGAATTCCAAAGAAAAATCGTCTGGCAGGTTTCTTGGAAATGTGGCTCAGTGTTTATCTCTTGTCGGTCAGGGATTCGAAGGGAGGCGTTGGGCCAGGGACCTTCGTCATTGTGGCAAAGTTGGCTGAGGGAAAAATGGTTGGGTTAGCTACCCCCATTTTAGCAAAGATTCACAAGAGTTTACTTCATGTCTTCCTGGGTAAATCTCCTTTAAGAATAGTGGTACCATTCCAGGTTTTGTGGGGATGGATCGCCACTCACTTCAGGACTTACAATGTACAGAATGGATTACAAATTCTTGGAAGCTCTTTCAGACCGTCAGTGCAAGAATTCTCTGGAATTGCTCCATTAGATGTTAATGGTTATGACATGAAAGTGAGGCTGAGCATGTTTAAGGAATTCAACTTCTTTCCCTATGGAAGTCCGCCATCCGGGCAGTTTGTTGATAATGGGACAGCCCATTTGGATTTGAGGGCATACATGCTAGCTTGCAGGGATGGTGTGTTAGTAGCCAGGATTGATGGAGAAATCATATGCGAGGCCTATGCTCTATATAGATTTTCATGCCAATTCAAATGTTTGCAACAGATTGTTATATCCCCTCCGGTACATTTCAGGTTAGAGCAACATCTGATGGTTGCTCGACAACTATGGCTGCTGACATCAAGAGAGAAGACTGGGGAAGTATTTGATCTACCAGTTGAAAAAGTGGAACATAATTTGACTACATTTTATGCCGAACACTGGATAACATCATACCCCAAAGGGATATTGAATCACCCAGTATATCAAGTGGGAAAGAGGAAGAGGAGTGTAGAGAAAGAAACCCTTCCTCATGAAGGTGACACTTCTACACCTGAAATAGGTTCAACAGACTCCTCTTCTAGAACTGATTCATCAGATTATCATGATGGGGATGATGAGGCACAACCGGAAGCAAAGCGATTTTGTGCCCGATATAATCCTCCGGCCAGAATTAAAAGACCCACTCCATCAACTCCTGGTGAGTTATTTCATTGTAGTAATTTCAATCACTGCTACTTTGTAAAGTAATAAGTCTTACTTTATTATTCTCTATCTGTAGTTGCAGGAGCTGGGAAGAAATTAAAATCAAAAATTGTAGGACCTTCCTCACAACCTTTATATCTAAGACCAGAGGCTGTTCAGCTATGGCAGAGCTTATACTGTGGTACTGAGACCGCCTGGCTGGATTTGTGTGAGGGCCTACAACTTCCTAGAATAGGAAATCTTGTAGCTTCTAAAAATCTTCAATACGGAGATAACCCCAATGAAGTGCGAGCTTACATCAGAGAGCTGGAAATGCTCATATATGTCACTGATGACTCGGTTCCTATCACCAGGCAGGTGATAAAAATGATTGATCGTGGCGCCACTGAGGGGGCTGGTGGTTTTGGAGATAAGGAATGGCAAGAGTACATGGCTCCTGAAGATGTAAGTTCTCTTTCCTTATTTTCTTTGCAACTTGATTTCAGTTGAAGCTTTGATACTTAAGGAAATTATTTTCTTCATCTCACAGCTTGCAAAGAAAGGAACTGGGGTTCCTTCGCCATAGTATAGCCCTGGTGGTATTGCTATCGGGGCTGCTGCTGATTCTCCTCGCGAACCAGGCAAGATATCTCCTGGACAACAGGCCATGAATGAGGCGTTGGACATAGCCTTCCATTCTCCAATCCAAGTGCCTATAAGGGAGACCACTGATACTCCAAAAAAACAAAAGAAGCAAAGGCAACGAAGGAGGAAATCCATATATAAACGTTTCATTAGAAGCGGTAAGTCCTTCGAACAATCATGATCTTATTCCCATAATCATATGGTTACTCATATTTTTGAGGATTGCAGGGGCTTCTTCAATTTCCCCCTTGAGGGAAGGGACTGATTCTCCTTCAAAGGCCTTGGAGGGTGCTGTAGAACAATCACAGACCCAAGATGACTTGGTTGCTCCTAGAGAAGAGCTAGCATCCATTCCCAGTATCCCTCCTACTGCTAAAGATGCTGTCCAGGGTCAGGGGTTGTAGGGCATAAGTCGGCAAGAAGATGTAGCAAATGCTCCCACTGGTGAGACTAACCAGGATTCTGAAATATCATTGGATGAAATAGTGAATCAAGGAATGACTTTCGAAGAATTTTATGATCATGCTAAGTTGTCGTGTGATTTAGAAGACCTTGGGTGTGAGTGCTACCCTTCGCCCAATTTTTTTTTTAAAAAATTTACACTTCTAACCATGACTGAAAACAATATGCAGTTTCTTCCGTAGAAGCTGCTGAACTGCCAATGCCTGAAGAGGGTGTGGACATTGATTTCAACCCTACCATTGCAGAAACATTAGCTCAAGTAGTGCTAAACCCAATAAACCCTCCTGAGACCCATCTTGAAAATCCTGTTGAGACTGGTAAAGATGGGGAGAAGTCTTCTCAGGTTGCTGAACCATCCTTGGGTAAGGGATAACAATATTTGTGATTGTACTTTATTCGCAAGACAATCTATTCTTTTGTTATCCTTTGAAGCTGACTAAATCTTTCAATTAATCATGCAGGACCATCAACTGCAATGACTAGATCCAGAGGTGAGGCCTCAGCCTCTGCCCCAACAGGAATTGAAAGTGAAGAAGCACAAATCAGGGGGAAAAAGCAGGACAGGGCACTTCTTTAAGTGCACTAATTCCAGATTACATACCCCCCTCTGACGATGATATTGAATCAGATCCAGAGATGCTTAAAGCATTCAGCTTTTCACGACGTAAGGAATGGAACAACATATGGAACATTATATCTGGGGCGCCTTTAGAAGAGCTACCATCAAAAATTCCTCGATTGTCATCCCAATTTGTTATACTTGGACTTGGTGGTTTTGGATATGAAAAGATCCATGCCATGGTGAAACAAATCATTTTTAGGAGGGAGAAAGCGCAAACAAGTCGCGAAGATTTTACCAGAGTAAAATTGTTAGTCAACATAGGCGAATTTGAGGCTGCGGTATCCCAAGCTGAAGCTGATTATGCTACCAAGATGAAGGATCTGAAGCATAAAATCAAAGAAAAGGTCGTCCAACAGGTGCAACTCCAGCAACAGTTAGATGTTGTTACTGGGGAACTTCATCAGCTTAATAAATCATTGGATGAAACTCATATGAATGGCATGAAAGCCATCGTAGATGCTAAGAAGGCACTTTAGCAAGCTGAAAAGAGTGAAGCTGGTCAAGTGCACGAGCTTCAAGTAACTGCTGATAAATCTCAGGATGTTATACATCAAATGAAGACTTATGTTGACAATCTTTTGTAATTATTGAAAAAAAAGAAGAGACTCCAGTCTGTGGATGTCTTTCTATCTCCTGTGTATCAATGAAAAACACTTTCGTCTTCAATCATTTGTACCTGCATTCTTTCATTACCTGCTTAAGTTTTACTTAAGCCAATGGGCCTAGTAATCATAGTTTGATTTTTACTAGGATTATTACAAATAACCCTACAAACTTTGAACCTTTTAATTTCTCAATATTACCTAAATTATACAAAATGTATGTTTAGTGAGCTGGAACTTGACTTTTATTCAGAGTTCCTTTGTCTTTTGTGGGCAGTTTAAATTCATGCACGCCGGACATAAAGGGGCTAATGTTTAAGGTCGAAATAGCTTTGACCAAAATGGATTAGAATTGACACAATTCCTTGAAAGTTCATCTGAAAACATACTACCATACTCAAGTATGAGGGAAAATATGTAAACTATGGCTTAGGAATATTTGAATCTGAGAAATGATATGAAAAAGAGCTAAAAGGCATTAGAAGAAGTAGTTTCCAAGAATGAAGTTACTATTATTTAACAAAACCCGTTAGGGGGTTGAAATATGCAGGGCCACCTAAGGGCATTGGATGCATGGTTAAATAAATAGCATCTTTCGACTGACAAGTCTGTTATGTGGACTATTTATGCAAGGCCACCTATGGGCACGTGCTGCATAGTCAGGCAAAAGAACTCCCAGAAATTTACTTTCCTAGTGCTAAAAGCCAGTGAAAGTTTATGGAGATTCAAATTTTCTAAAGTATAGAGTTTGTTGTATGGAAAGAGGTACTTGAATATAGAGAAGATATTTCCAGACAAGAAACTTGAAGAACTGGGTGAATATCACTTCTACGAAGGTCTGACCCAAATGTAGGGAAGAAGAATAAACCATAGAATTGAATACCTTCAGATCATGAAAAATGATATGGGACAAATATGTTAAGGATGGCTATTTTTTTGCGGATCCCTATATACTGTCGTTTAAGACAAATAAGGACAAAAGAGGCATTCTTCCCAAGAATGAAGTTACCATCATTTAACAAACCCGTTAGGGGGTTGAATTATGCAGGGCCACCTAAGGGCATTGGCTGCATAGTTAAATAAAATAGTATCTTTCGGCTGACAAGTCTGTTATGTGGACTGTTTATGCAAGGCCACCTATGGGCACGTGCTGCATAGTCAAGTAAAAGAATTCTCAGAAGTTTGACATTTTTGTGACTAGAATTCATGAAAAGGGTTATGAAGATCTGAAAATATTTAAGGTTAGGATTATAACACATAAATATGGGTATTTTCCAATGTATATAGAGATACATAGGTCAATGATAACCATAATCATGTTGTGGCTGGGTCCTGAATTGAAATTTTGGACTTCACTACGTATCTCATAAGAATGAGAATCAAGCCATACGTAGTTCTTGAAATGCAGTTTAATGTCGTGCAGGACGAAAGTATGAGAGATCTTAGTTTAGGGTCATAGAGTTCGGACCATAATAATGAATACACGGTGTGTGTTTTCATGAGGACTTTTCAGCCAAGGGACTGAAAGTGAAATTTGGGGTTAGGCCCAAAAGACTTGGGACTGGATTCGAGGGACACTCGAATGTTCCTACGTATCCCATAAGGATGGGAATCAAGTCCACGTAGTTCTAGAACTACCCTTTGTACAAATTTGGTTCATACATGTGAATGGTGAAAGGGGACTTTAGTGCAATGATGGTTTAACCTAAGATAAAAAGTTTAGGCATTACCATGTATGCACGTAGTCTTTTGAAATGAAACATGATTGAAAAAATCAATGTCAATAATAGTTCTCTCTCAAATGAGGAAATCAAAGAATATTGTAGTTTATTGTCGTACCGGACAAAAGTGTTGTATAGTTTAACATCATATAACAAGGACGAAAGTGAATCAATGTAAAGATATTGATTCCAGGGGCGGTTTCACGAATCAACATCATATGAGATGGTGGTGAACCGATGTGAAGATATTGTTTTTGGGCTTGAACCCTGGGAGGTTGCCTACATACCCAGCCTGGAGGGAAAGGATCAAAGTCCGTGTAGTTAAATTAAATAATGAATTAATGATCAAGTTGTTCTTGGGGACAACGATCTAATAAAAAATGTTGTTGGGACTTACACATGGTTAGCGGCCCAAAGAGAGTGTTATGGTTGATGTTTGCTCTAAGCTCACGTGAGTCATACTCGGTGTGAGAAACAAGAGGTAACAACAACCTTAATGATGCACAATTTAATGTCATGTAGGACATATCAAGGGACTATGTAGTTTAAAGTATTGCAGTTAGGACTATTGGTGCTGCACAGTTTAGTGTCATGTAGCAGGGAGAAAATAACAGTTTAATGTCATGTAGGACATATCAAGGATTTTCTGTACAGTTTAGCGTCATGTAGTTAGGACGATGGGGACAATACAGTTTAACGTCATATTGGAAGAAAGGGGGACTGTGCAATTTAATGTCATGTAGTAAGGACAAAATAACACACCATTTATGTCATGTTGGACGAAAGTGCGAATAGTTTAAGGTCATATGCATGGACCGTGGATGGTGCAGTTTAATGTCATGCTGGACCTTTGAGATTATATAGTTTAACGTCTTTCCGGACGTAAGGGACTTTTATACAGTTTAGCATCATGTAGTTAGGACATCACAGTTTAACGTCTTGCTGGATGTAAGGGACTTGTAAATAGTTTATGGTCATATGCATGGACCAGGGATGATGCAGTTTAAGGTCATGCTAGACGGTTTAGGGAACTTTTTCACAATTTAACATCGTGTGGGACGAAGCTGCAGTTTAAGGTCATACTGGACCATTGCTGTATAGTTTAACGTCATATAGCAAGGACGAAATGGTGCTGCATAGTTTAGTGTCATGTTGCAGGGACAAGTTCTTTTCTACAGTTTAACGTCATGTTGGACGAAAGTGCAAATAGTTTAAGGTCATATGCATAGACCGTGGATGATGATGCAGTTTAAAGTCATACTGGACTAAAGGTTGTATGAACCACTTGTAAGAATCTTGGTTCTGGGGACCATATTTTGTGTTTATACAAAATATTTCTTCAGAAATCTAGCATTGGTTGGAGTCGTGATGAGTTCTCCATCCATTGAGATTAATGAATAAGCTCCATTGGAGTAGACCTTATGTATTGAATAAGGTCCTTCCCATTTTGGTTCAATCTTGGGAGGCTTCTTTCCTGGTATCATTGGTGTTCTGAGAACCAATACCAATTCTCCCTGAATAAATGAACGAAGACGAAATTTTTTGTTAAAATCTCGTGTTATTCGATTCTGATAGATTTCCAAGTGGTGCAAAGTGCACAATCTTTTCTCATCTAACTGTTCCAATTCGTTCAATCACTTTTGGGATTGCTCATCTGTAGATAACTGATCAAAAATGGCTACTCTGAGTGAGGGAAATTGAACTTCAATTGGAAAGACTGCTTCTGTTCCATATACCAACGAATATGGAGTTGACCGCGTTTCATTGAGGGTGGTAGTCCGATAAGCCCATAAAGCATGAAAGAGTTTATCAGGCCATGACCTCTTATCTTTATCCACCATCTTTTGCAGTATATTTGAAAGAGTCTTGTTAAAGGCTTCTATTTGGCCATTGGCCGCCGCATGATACCGAGATAAATGGTTGGATTTAATGTTGTATTCTTGATACAATTTATTCACCTCAGAAGAATAGAAGTTGGTGCCGTTATCTGTCAATATGGTATGAGGGACACCAAATCTAGTAATGATGTTAGACTTGATGAAGCTAACAATGCATTTAGAACTGACTTCTTTGAGAGGTACTGCCTCTGCCCATTTGGAAAAGAAATCAGTAGCAGTAAGAATGTACTTAAACTGCTTGGTCGTAGCTGAAGGGTAAGGTCCCACCACATCCATTCCCCATGTGGCAAATGGCCATGAGTATTTAGCCGTATGAAGCAACTCTGGAGGTTGATGAATTAAGTTGGCATATACTTGGCATGAATGACACTTCTTTGTGAAATTAACATAATCTTGTATCATTGAAGGCCAAAAGTATCCAAGCCTTCGAATTTGATCAGACAGTCTATGTCCAGACTGGTGGGCACCACAGACTCCTGCATATACTTCTTTTATGACAGCCATTGTCTCTTCACCATCAATGCATCTGAAGAGAACTCCATCAAAACCACGTTTGTATAGAATTTTCTCTAAGTGGTTTGGGTTATCATAAAGAGTAAAATTGACCACACGTCGCTGGATTTGTTCTTTCTTGGCTCTATCAGGTGGAAGTGTTCCATTTTGAAGGTATTCCCTGATAGGTGACATCCATCCTGTAGTATGACCATACGGTTCAGGAATGGGACTAATTTCATTAATTTCCTCTGTTCTGGATTGAACATAAGGTGAAATTGCACGACGGTGGGCAATACTGATGGTTGTCTCGTCCCGATTTGGATCTGCTAAAGTTGTGGCTATATTATCCAGTGCATCAGCTTGAGCATTTTGTGATCTTGGGACATAAGAAAATGTTGGTTCTGAAGGTAATTCCGCCATTAACTCTTTGACGTAATCATACAAAGGGATTAATTCTTCTTTTCTGATGGAATAATCCCCATTGACTTGTTTGATTACCAGGTCTGAATCACCTTTCACCTTTAAGTGATTCACTTGTGCTTGGAGTGCTAACTCCAAGACTGTAATGAGAGCTTGGTATTTAGCTTCATTATTGGTACCACCTTCCCACAATAAAAAGGAATAAGGTAATAATGCCTTATCTGGATAAATGAGCACAATTCCTAAACCAACTTTGTTGAATTTAGGATTTTCCATTTTCTTCCCTGTTGGACTTCTGGAAGCACCATCAAAATACATTTCCCATGTTTGAGGACTCTCTTGAATAGAGAATACTTCCTCATCAGGGAGTTCAATATCTGAAGACATGTCTTCCATTGAAGGATGTTCAGCCAGGAAATCAGCCAGAGCTTGGCCCTTAATTGCCTTTTGAGACACATACTGAATGTCAAACTGCTGCAAAATAACTGCCCACCTTTCTAGACTTCCTGTAAGCATTGGACGACTAAGGATGAATTTGAGCGGATTATTACGAGATACCAATTGGACCTCGTGATGTTGCAGGTAGTGTCTCAGTTTCTGAACTGCAAAGATTAATGCCAGGTAGCACTTCTCAATACTTGAATATCGGGTTTCTGCTTCAAGCATAGTTCTACTGAGATAGTAGAGGCTATTTTCATTCCCAGCATCATTCTTTTGAACAAGAAAGGCACCCAATGATCGCTCTAGAGCTGTCACATAGAGGATAAGTGGTCTACCTTCAACAGGTGGCATGAGTACTGGTGGACTCAAGAGGTATTTCTTGAGAACATCAAACGCTTCTTGACATTCTTCAGTCCACTGGTAAGTGACTCCTTTCTTCAATAATTTGGTAAAGGGTAAACTTTTTCCTGCCAAATTGGCGATGAAACGCCGAATATAGGATAAGTGTCCTTGAAGTCCTCTTAATTCTTTTAAATTCTGAGGAGGTGACATACCAAGGATTGATTTGGTCTTCTCAGGATCGACTTCAATACCACAATGGCGTACAACAAAGCCGAGAAATTTTCCTGGGGTTACCCCAAAAGCACATTTTAAGGGGTTCATATTCAAATTATGTTGTCGAAGCTTGTGGAATATGACTTCCAAATCAGCCAAGTGATTAGAATGTTGTTTGGATTTAACCACCAAATCATCTACATAGCATTCAACAAACTTCCCTAATAAAGGTTTGAAGATACGATGCATGGCGCGTTGATATGTTGCACCTGCATTCTTTAAACCAAAGGGCATCACCCGGTAACAAAACACACCTTGAGGGGCTCTAAAGGTTGTAGATTCCTCATATTCTGGGGCCATTCGGATCTGATTATATCTGGAATATCCATCCATGAAGGAAAGTACTTCATAGCCAGCCGTCGCATCAATTAAGAGTTCTGTAATCGGAACTAGGAAATCATCTTTAGGACAATACCGATTAAGATCTCTGAAATCGATGCAAACCCTAATTTGTCTGTTCTTCTTCTTTACAGGGAAAATATTAGCCAACCACTTGGGATATTGAACTTCTATGATGAAGTTAGATTTGATTAGCTTATCCACTTCAGCTTCAATTTTGGAAGAATAAGTTGGGTGTGTTCTTCTCGCGGCTTGCTTAAATCCTCGATGTTCTTTTGGTAAACCTAAATGATGAGTAGCAACATCAGGATCAATCCCAAGCATTTCTGTATAGTTACAAGAAAAAATATCTTTATTTTTCTTTAGAAAAGAAATATACATCTCTTGCTCTTCAAGGGTCATGGCCGCACTAATTAAAGTGGTGTGTGGATCTTTCTCTGTACCCAGATTTACTTCTCTGAGTTCATCCACTATGGTAGAGATACCCTCTTCAAATGCTGGAGGAGCATCTCTAAGACCTTCCTCTTCCTCTTCATCATGTGCTATTTCTTCTGTTTCTACTTGCATAGTAGATGATAAAACGAAATTTTCATGATCAAAAGAAATGTCAAAATTTGCACATTTTGAAGAAGAAACTTCCATTTCCGACTCTATTGATGATAAAGGGCCTTCTTTGGGAAATAAAGAGGAGATGATGGATTGAGAATTGACATAATTATTCACCTATGATGTTTCTATAACTTCTTCTGGCCTGATTGGAGAAGTATAGACTTGTTGGACTTCAGCAGATGAAATGAAAACGTCACCACTTAGGCTTTCATCACTGTTTGGTAGGTTACCAATTTCTCCCATGTTGTCTGGCTCGATTGCCATAATTGACATTATGGATCTTTCCATAAGAGTATTTTGATTTGGGACTATTTTGTCAATTTGACTGATAGGTAACACATATTCTGTACTCACATTTGTAAATGGATTTATTGGAATCTTCTCCAAACCATATGGAGCATTAACTTTGGTAATTTCTTTCCTTGTAGATTTTTCTCTTCCCTTCATGTGATAAAATTCCACCTCAATGTATTGAGACTCACATGTCTTGAACGGGGCCTTATCACCATACAATGTTACAAATTGACCATTGAAACAGTATTTGAGACATTGATGGTATGATGAAGGGATATTCGCATGCTGATGTAGCCAGGGTCTTCCAAGAAAGACGTTGAAAGCTGAGTCTTGATCAACAATCATGAAATCCGAATTGGATACAAGATCTCCAAACTGAGTTCTGGGTGTAACTTCGCCCAGTGGTTCTTGTTCATTTTTATCATATCCTTGTAACATCATGGTAGAATGAGATAAATCAGATTCTGTGAGGCCCAATCGACGAAGTGTACGAATGGGCATGAGGTTGACTCCTGAACCATTGTCAATGAAAGCTCTTCGGATATCTACACCATTGACTTTTCCAGATAAGTACAAAGGTTTTATGTGCCCATGCACAACATCATCTTCATCTTTATCAGTAAAAGATATCACTGCATGGCATTCTGCAGGATTATTCTCTATGTGATAGACTTCAGCTGCAGCAATTTCAGCTTCAAACTCCTGAGGACTTGTCAAAGCTTCGATGAGTGCTTCCTGAAGATCTTTTGACATATTCAAAGCATCCAAAATTGATAACTTGTCTGGTAATTGGGACAAGTGTTTCAATATATCATACTTTTGATCTAAATGTCTGCATTTCCCAACAGGAATATGTGGTTTAGCAGGTACCTTGGAAGCAGATGCTTTGGAAGTTGATGCATCTTGTATTGGGATAGAAGTTGGAAAATCCTTAGTTTTGGAAGATTAGACTGATTAGATCCATTTACTTGCTGAGATAAAGAAGATGGAATTTTCAATCGGTCTTCCAAAATAACTGTTCCAAGACTGAGTTGACTATTGGTAGAAGAACTTGCTTGTTCTTTTTGAGCTCGCTGAAGGGCTCTACCATGAGTTTCTGCTGCATACACAGTGCTAGTAGGGGTAGGATTGGAGTAGTGGCTTCGGAAAGATCCACGTCTTCCCCTGTATCCTGAACCTCCAGAATTTCCTCGGATTCCCTTATTTGATACAGGGAATTCAGGCTTATCCAAACTGGAATATGGATCTATTAATTGAATCATATTAATAGAACCGAAGATTAACTCTTCGTCTGATAAAGACTCTGCCTGGTTATCCTGTTTAGGTTGTGCTGTTTGGTGGGGTGGTGCCCGTGGCTTTGAAGTAGATGGCAGAAATCTGCCAGAGTCAAAGACAACTTAGGCCTCGATACATACTCATTTTCTTCTGATTCCTCTTTCTTCTTTGAATTGCGCTGCCCTTTTGAGGATTTTTCTTTTGATGGAGGCTTCACTGCAGCTTTTGTAGGAGACACAATTGGATTCTTCAATTGTGTTCACAAAATGGCATGGGTCCGATTGATTGTCTTTCTGACCATCCAATCATCATATTTTTGCGCAGTTTTGCTTTTGACTTCCTGCCACTCGCCTCCTTCCTCTGGATCTGTAGCGGTAACACACGCTACATGAGCTGAAGAACCCTTAAATTTGACTTGTCCCAAGTCGACCATCTTTTGAAGGAGGTCTTTAAAGACAAAACACTCCTGGATGGGATGCCCCAACATTTGATGAAAGGGACAATAATTGGGACGGTCTTCATCTCCTTCTTTGTTTGGCCTCTTGGGCACTGGTAATTGAACCAAATTATTTTCCAGAGCTGAAATGAAGTAACCAGGAACTTGCTCACTTCAGAAAGAGTATGTTTTACTCTTCATATCCTCAAATTGTTTTCGTCATTGATCTCTTTGATCATTTGGACAAAACGGCCTTTGTTATTGGCGTTCAAGAGGTGGAGCCCTTCGAGAAGATGAAGGTTTTGAAGTAGAAATAGGTACATGTGCTTGTTTAAGCATAACTATAACAGTTTCTGCTTTACCCATTCTCCTTCCTGGAGCTGATGGAATTACACGAGATTTAACCTTAGCCTATATAAGGGAATCTTTAATCTGCTGAGCGATTGAAGTAAGGTCTCTAAACCCTCCTGTGTATTTCACAGGGATCAATGGCGTGCGTAATTCGTCACGCAAATTTGCCACACAGATTGGCAACAGCTCTTCCTAAGGGAGTGCTAAACTCAGGGAATACGTTAATCCCTTCTAGTGAGCAATGAAATCAGTGACTCTTTCATTCTCCCTTTGCCTGCAGTTTGTAAGATCGAAAACTATCGTTTTTGGAAAAGTTGAGCTGAACTGAAGAAGGAATTTTTGACGAAGATCCTCCCATATGATGATTGACTGGGATTGCAAGCTTGTATACCAGACAAAAGCTGGTCCTTGCAAGGTTTGCACGAAGCATCTGAGTTTCACTGCTTCTTTCTGCTCTGGAGTTCCCATCATAGGATCACAACAAGACACGTAATGTGTCAAATGTTGTTCAGGGTCGCCTGATCCATTGAAAGTAAGGAAAACAGGGTTTCCAAAACTGGATGGAGGAGAAATTGAATCTACCCATTCAGGGTAAACTTTCTTTTCAGGTTGAACTTGCGCTCGTTTCCCTTCCATAGTTTCTAACCGAGATGTTAATGACTCAATAGTAGTTATTAACTTTTGAGAAACATCAGGTTGAACTTGGTTTTGGGTAGGTGCAATGAATGGAGCTTGGACAGACATGGTGGTTGGTGCTGCAACTGATGGTAGTGCTGCCAACCGTTGTTGCATTTGACCCATAGTATTAGACCTCTGAGGGTGTACTGATAAAGGAGGATATTCCTGATCCATCTCAGTAGTTACAACAAATTCCTTCGGCTGTCGGACTTCAGCATTCTTAAGAAGAAGACTACTCTGAATTAGTTCTGCATTCAACCTTCTTAATTCTTTCATTTCTTCTTCCTGTTGTGCAAACCTTTGCTCTAATGAGAGCGACTGACCTTCTCCAGAGGAAGGATATGTAACCTGATTCTTTCCCTTCCCTTTGTTGGATACCTTTTGCAGGGAGGGAAGTGGATTACCTAGGTTCTGAGTAATCCTTTGACTTTGTGTACGTACACCTTCTTCATTTGTATCGGTGCGTACATTTTCTTGAGCAGGACACTCTACATCTGAGTCCCCTGAGTGAGTCTCCTCTGGTGGATTAGAAACAACAGCATTGATGACATTGATTGATGCATAATGCATCGCATCTCTTCTATCAACATTTCTGTGATATTGTCTTCTTTCATGTCTTTGATGAGACATTGCCTTTTGTTGATTCAATCTTTTAGGAACTTCTTGATGAGCTATAACTTGGAGGGAATCTCCTGATAATTTGGCTCTTCGTTCCTCTTGGGGCTTCTTCCCCAATCGAGAAAAGGCCAACATTCTCTGAGGAGGGGATTGATGATTTGAAAGAGTCCCCAGTCTCGAGAACTGGGGATGTTCCTGCTGCTTCCGCTCAACTCCTCGAATCCCATTTGTTGACTCTGAGGGTTGGGTTAGAGAAGTCCCCAGTCTGACAAGCTGGGGTGGCTCTTGACATGCTACGTATGAGATCTTCTTAAAAGATCTTTTGATCTTGCGAATCTTAGTTCGTAAATTAGCTGGATGCATTAACCTGTATCCACTTTTATCACCTGGTTCAATAGACCATTGGGTGATTTCCGAAACTTCTGTCATTTGATGATGTGTTTGCTCCATACGAGAGGCTTGTGAAATATTCTCGCCTGCTTGATGTAGGAGCAATTCAACAACTTGTTCTCTATATGCTTGATTTTGAGAGGAACTAGTTGAAGCTTGTTCTTGAGAAGGCTTTTGATTATGAACAAAGCCCATTGACTGTGGCCGGCCATGGGAAATAACATTGCATGAGACCATTTTCGGCGGGCTTTGCTGACTGGAAAGCACTGTGAAATGTAGTGCTCCGTGAATACCCCATCCTCTGATATGAACATCAGATGGAGAATTGGCAATTAACTGACGCAATTTTCTTAGTGCGCCAAGGCATGAACGTTGAAGGGTTCTCTGTTTCTTTTCAGCCTTCGGATACTGAGAGACTGATAGAGATGCCAAATCAATCTGACGTTGTAGCCCTTCTATTATCTTAAGATGATTTTCATATTCATCATAATATAATACCTTCTTCTTCAATTGACAAAGAGTTTTCCATATGTTGAGATGAATATCATGGATTCCATCATCCGTCAACATATTTGGAATGTCGTACTGGGAGTCAGCCAAAGGCCAAAACATGACTAGTACCTCACCTTTTGTCAGTTTTTTCCTCATGTTTAGCATTTCCTCTTTATCATTAAATGAAGATTCTTCTACCTGTTTTGACCAGAGTTGGTGTTTCCATGTTGCTTCATCGGATTCAACAAGATTGGTAGAGAGATCATTGATCAAACTAGAAGATGCATGACTTAGGGGTGGTTCGGAGAATGACCTACACCCTGGGCTATCTTCTGATTGAGAAAGTATTTCACTTGTTAGCGATAAAGCATCAGACATGACTGGTTTCGCATTTTCAAGTGCCTCAAGATAAGAGGTCTTTCTCGGCACTACATTGTCCACTGGAGTATTTTCCAGGCAATGTGAATCACTACTGCGGAGAGGACTTTCGCCGCAAAATTCATCATCATGGGGAGGAACACCATAATGGGTTACAACAAAAGATGAGATCTCTTGCTCCTTGGTCTTCTGACCACACAGAGGGTTCATGTGGCTCTCATCTGAAGAAGAAACATCAAGATTGACCGAATTTTCATGAAGCAAGCCTTCATGAGGAAGTTTCTGTTGAAGACCTTCAGAATTAATGTTCCCGTTATTGGGAACTGAGGGAGTAGAACCTTGAATTCCAAGAGATAAATGTCTGAGGACTTCAAGAACTCCAGCATCGAGCAAGGCCTTGTTGCAGATTGGCCTTTGATCTCCTGACTGTGTTGGGCGGATCTTTTTCTTAGATGACTTCTTACTCGCTTTAGAAACCACTTGTTGACGAAAGTGGTTACTCTGAGCAGGTGTATGTGCCTGATCAGGAAAGATGTTCAGGTTAGGCTGACGATCTCCACTCAAATCAGGTGTATGTGCCTGACTTGGTTGTCCGTATGATATGGGGGAGTATGCCCCATAACCCTCTTGGACTGGAATAGATGTGTGTGTCTGTTCTGGAGTGAATCGTTGATGTGTCACTCCACTGCTAGGGATAGATTTGTGTGTCTTTCCCTGAGATGATGCTGAAGTTGTTATGATATCCTGGCAAGCATCCAGAATATGAGAAGGAATTTGCTTCTGCTCTTTCACCATTGACAAAATATGTTTGGTGACTTCAGTCGCCGGAACGGGGATATAAGTCCATTCCGGGTTTGGAGTAGGTGTATGTGCCTGCTCCTGTCCTCCTTTTCTTGTCAGTGAATCCTGACAGTACTCAAGTGTGGAGGCAGAGAGTTGAGTCTGCCTCCTGTTTGTCGTCAGGGCTTTCCGACTGACTTCTCCGTGCGCTACCAAGCGAGACTGTTGGTAGGCTTGATTAGTATTAGCAGGTGTATGTGCCTGCTGATTACACTTCGCCAAACGCGGTTGATGAGATCCATCATATGTAGTCAGACGAGCCTGCTGACTAACTGGTGATGCATAAGCAGGTGTATGTTCTTGCCTATAGTAATCCGCCGGAATTGCCTGGCGGGATTGGCTTGATGCTGCCAGACGAGTCTGCTGGACAGTGGAATTAAAATGGACAGGTGTGTGTGCCTGTTCGTTATTCGCCACCAAGTTAGGTTGGTGGAATCCATCATATGTAGTCAGGAGAGCCTACTGACTAATTGATGATGCATAAGCAGGTGCATGTTCCTACCTATAATACTCCGCCGGAATTGCCTGGCGGGATTGGCTTGATGCTTCCAGACGAGTCTGCTGGACAGCGGAATTAAAATGGACAGGTGTGTGTGCATGTTCGTTGTTCGCCACCAAGTTAGGTTGGTGGAATCCATCATATGTAGTCAGGAGAGCCTGCTGACTAACTGATGATGCATAAGAAGGTGCATGTTCCTGCCTATAGTACTCCGCTGGAATTGCCTGGCGGGATTGGCTTGATGCTGCCAGACGAGTCTGCTAGACAGTGGAATTAAAACGGGCAGGTGTGTGTGCCTGCTCATTGTTTTCCACCAAGTTAGGTTGGTGGACTTCTCCGGAGATGGCAGGGATGATAACCTGCCCATT
The DNA here is from genome assembly GCA_963277665.1 of Viscum album. Classification (NCBI taxonomy): domain Eukaryota; kingdom Viridiplantae; phylum Streptophyta; class Magnoliopsida; order Santalales; family Viscaceae; genus Viscum; species Viscum album. The sequence goes on along the minus strand of OY728158.1, from coordinate 967,280,441 downwards.
ATTAACCGGATTCTGTCTCTGGTGGTTCATATTGCCTGCTCGGGTTCGAGGAACCTGAGCTGAATGCCTGGAGTCGGTACCCTCATCATGTTGAGGGCGCACTACTGCACGAGTCTGGCGGCGATTGTTGATGGGAGCCCTTGGGAAGGAATCCTGTATTTTTGAATTAAGGCCCTGAGGGACCTGCTCATTCACTTCCTCAGAGTAAGGGAGTGAATGGAAATTGCGTTCCGGGGATAACGACCCGAAACGGTTGGAGACGGTAGTCAGCACCGCCTGCTTCTTGATCGCTGGCTGCCGTTGTCCGAACAACCAGGTAGAGTTGTTAACTTGGAGGACTTGACGAGCGGCCTCCAGAGTTGGGATAGTACTGTTGCGACGTTACTCCTTAACCAGTGCATTAGAAACCCAGCGTTGAAGACGCTGAGTTGGTGATGTCATCCTCAGAGCGGACGACGTTCCAGCAGGAGTAGCAGCATTGGTTTTCACAGCAGTAGACCTCACAGTAGAGGTGTTCATAGCAGCAGTATTCACAGGGGTGAATTTAAGGAAATCCATTTTGCAGAAGATCTTGGGAAAAGAGTGCATGTTCCATATAACAGACATAATCAAGATGAATCCGGCCACTGCATCTTTTGGATGATCACATGTCAATGATTGATTTGTTGGCCCAAGGGGCCTAACAAATAAGAAGAACATCACTTTAACTTGGTTAAGGGTTCACGTTGGGTTCACCATTTTTGTTTCGCACGGAATTCGGGGATGACCTCCTGGATGGGAGATTCAAACGTTCCGATCGGTTTCTAACGGGTTTGTTCGTAGAACTGGAAACATCCAATGATTCCACATCCGTTTGGACCTACTTTCCAAAGGTAGGTGGTCATTAGCTTGTGGGCTAATGAGGCTTAGGAATTTACATTGGTCGAGAGGATGGGAGGTCGGACTCATCACACCTTTTTGAGGGGAATTACTGTCTACTCCGGGACTCTCTTTATAGATTTAAGTTATGTTCTTGAATCCTTATTACATTACCAAGTATAAAATGAGCTTTCCTTCAGTTTTAACAATCAATGATTAAATATGTAAGAAATTTAGAGAATCTTTTATATGTATTCGAGGTTCTTCATCAATAGAGAATCATTTGTATCTATTTAGAGATTCTTAGTTAATGGTATCCTTCAAAAAAATTTATAAAAGTCTCTTGGTCATTATGATGACCAGGCTGGTTTTAAAGCCACTCAGTGGGGCACTTGAAGTTTATCGTCATTCATAAGGACATTGATTATTTCAAAGTTGGGATCGAACCCATAAATGGGCTACCTACGTATCCTTTGTTTTGGAAAAGGAATCAGAACCCATGTAGTTCGAGTAATGGAGTATGACGTTTATGATTTATGGCTCAAAGAAGGATGTCATAATTACTTTTACACTCTAAGCTCATGTGAGTCATGCTCAGTGTGAGAAACAAGAGGTATTGGTAAAAAATTAGACAATTGTGCCATGAAAGATGCAATCATAAGAAATGGTTTGGGGCTTATGTATGTATGACTGCCCAGATAGATGAAGGTTTAGGATTCACTTTTAGGGAGAAAATCCATGAACAGGGTCCATAAAGGTATATGTGCTTCATGGAGATTTGAATACTCTAATCTTGGGGCTTACTCCTAAGGAGGATGCCCAAGTTAGAAGGGGACTTATGATTGGGTTTTACTCCTGAAAAGGAAACCCAAATCAAGGGTAAATTAGGACTGGTTAAAGAGAAATTAGGGGACTTGGGGATTATTCCTGAGAAGGAAGCCCAAGATTATAACTGGGACTTATTCCTGAAAAGGAATCCCAGGTTAGGGGACATGGGGCTTATTCTTGAAAAGGAAGCCCAAGATTATAACTGGGACTTATTCCTGAAAAGGAATCCCAAGATTATAACTGGGACTTATTCCTGAAAAGGAAGCCCAGGTTAGGGGTTAAGGTTTGGGGCTTACTCCTGAGGAGGATGCCCATATTTGAGATTGGGGCTTACTCCTAGGAAGGATGCCCAAATTAAGGGACTCGGGGCTTACTCCTAAGAAGGATGCCCATATTTGAGATTGGGGCTTACTCCTAAGAAGGATGCCCATATTAGAGGACTTGGGGATTACTCTTAAGAAGGATGCCCAGATTAAAGGATTATGATTGGGGCTTACTCCTGAGGAGGATTCCCAAGTTAAGGATTTAAGGTTTGGGGCTTACTCCTGAGGAGGATGCCCAAGTTTGGGAACTTTAAGAATTTGGGGCTTACTCCTGAGGAAGATTCCCAGATTAAAGGACTTATAATTGGGGATTATTCCTAAAAAGGAGACCCAGGCTAAGGATTCTCTCGTCTTTAAAGGATGAGGTTGAATGAATGAACTCTCAATCTTTGGTGACATAAAGATGTATAAATCACTATGTTTTGAGAGATATTCCACAGAATTCCATTCAAATAAGGAAGTCAAATCAAGAAATCATGTCATAAATGGATTTGAAGAGTATCTTGAAGACTAAATCTTGAATAGGAGAGTTGAAATGGCTTAAGAGGGGTAAAATGGGCAAGATGGGCACCCAAAAAGGTAGGGGCGTGCAATTCTTGAAAGGCGTGCAAGTCTTGCGTGGGCGCGCAAGTATTGGTCGCGCAGGTATACCTGCGCGACATGTGGGTACTTGCGCGATTTTCAACCAGCACTAGAATACTTGAGCGACTCTTTCTTAAAGCCTTTAGAATCCTCTTGAGGTTCTCCCAGAAAAGTGACGCGCAAGTTCTATCGAAGGAATAAGGAGGCGCGCAAGTGCGACCAGTTCCCTTAAGGGCTGGCCACTCAGGCGCGCAAGTGTTGAAGAGTTTCAACACTTAGGCCTTCCTCCCTCTCTTTAGATCTTCCGTTCTAGGTAAGAAATTACCTTAGAAGTGTTCCGGAAGCTTTGAGAAGAGACTTGGGCGTCAGGAGCTTCAATCCGAGTTTCTGAAAAAAAATCCTCCCGAATGGGGGGCCCACAGGGTCTATTTATAGGCAACAAAAGGCCCTGGGCGGTTACCGGGAGATTATCACTTAGGTCGCGCAAGTCACTTGTGCGACCAAGGTCGCCGCGCAAGTGTACTTGCACGACAGTGATATAACTTGCGCGGTGCAGTTTGCTTTTGATCCTTTGTTCATGCCTTTGTCGATTTTTGATGTTTTCTTCAAAGGATGAATCACTTTAAGCTCAGATATTCCCCTTTTCCGATCTTTAGATTATGTGACGAAAGGAGCGTCAACAGCTTCCTACATACCTTACCTAGGAGACAAGGATCAAAGTCCACATTGTTCGGAATAGTGTTTTGGGGCTTACATTAGGGCATCCTGGGAAGAATTTCATGGTCAATTATTACTCTAATCCCACGTGAGACATGCTCTGTGTGAGAAACAAGAGGAAACAATGAATTGATGATCACATCATGAAAGGTGCGTATGTGGGAAGTGAAGCAGGGCTTAATCATGGCTAATGGACCAAAAAAGAAACAGGGCTTACGCGTGGTTAGCGGCCCAGAGAGATGAAGATTAGTACTTACTCTGGGATGGATTCCCAATGGTGACAAAGCCCAGAGGGAGAGGGATAGGATAACTAATGTGTAGGTTCCCATCTCTCCTCTAGTCTTTGGCACTGAAGAAGAGAGGAGGATTAATGATTCTACCTCCCAAAAGAAAGGCTAGGGGCTTACACCAAGATGGTTTCCCTTCCCCATAGATAGAAGCTGCTCTAAAAAAGAGGATCTCGTTCCATGTGAGGAATATGTCACTCACATGGAGACGAGTGGGCATGGATAATGTCTAATATGGGGTACCCCGTGTGTATTCCCTGGGGAAAGGCCACAATTTAAAGTCATGTACTAAGGATGATGGCACTTGGAAGTTTAATGTACTGCAACTCAGACAAGGCAGATTTACTCCACACCCCTAGGACTTACATAACTAGTGCACTTCAACCCTTGGTAAAGGGAAGGAACTAGCAATGTCATGGCAAGGGGGTGTTGAGGAGTAATCCATTGAGGGAATCACATTAGCGTGGTTATGTGAATAAGCAATAGCCATTAGTGTGCCTATGTGAAGAAGTATAAGGCTAAGCAACACAACAAAAACCACTACCCAAGGAACATTGAAATCACTTCATATGAACCTATAGGGTTATATGGGAGAAGGGTTTGTGAAGCAAATGGGTTGACAGGAAGGGACCTCATTAATCTATGGTGCTCTATATAGTGGAGGGGCTTCACGAAGGGGAATGCTTTACGATGTGGGGTATCCTATCCTAGGCCTAGGGAATAGGTTCATATGGAGGGTGTTTGCAAAGTGGGATTAATTTCACTGAGTATGACTTTGTGAAGCAAGGGTACCTTGTAAAGAATAGTACTGTGAAGCAGTTTGCTTCGCGAAGCATAGTGAAGTTGCCTTGGCATATGGTTCACATGTGCATGGAGGGTAGTTCATGAAGAAAGAGTGATTTGCGAAGACCCGAGTACCCTATAGGATATTCTTCCTTCTCAGTGGCATGTGGGCTCCATGAAGGGAATCCCCTCTTTAAGAGGGGTTATATTTGAGCTAAGGGAAGGGTACTTCGCAATGCTGAAGTACCTGGAAGAGCTCATTTTTTGAAAGATTTCATAGAGAAGAAGTTTCTTCTAGATTTGAGATCAGAGAAGGTGAAAGGTCGAAGTACCCACCCTTTGGGCTTGAGGGGATCCCAATATTTATAGGTGGGGGCGGTGAAAAGTAGGGACAGCTCAGCACGAATCCACTTGGTACTCCACAATAGGCCACCGATTGCTTTAATTTTGTCATAACCACAGAGTCAACTGTCATTCCCTCCTCATCATGGATCTCTCCTAGATGCTATACGAGGTGCTCACGAAGGCTTTCGTCAAGTTTGATGCGTCAATAGAGGTCGATCTGGCTCCCTCCACGGTGTAAGGCTTCCGGTCAATTGTGTCGTAACCGCAGAGCCTCCTGCCTCTTTACTCCCTGGTACCCATAGAGGGGGCTTTAACATCGCCTCAGTCGTGGTGATGTGGTGCTCTGCGAATGGCATGGTGCTAAGGGGATCTATGAATGGGATGTTCAAGGATTCCATTTTGGAATTGGTTTTCTCTTTTCATCCTTTTCCACTGTACATATTTTGGCACCAACAGCCATGTTGGAGGAAGATGAGGGGAAAGTGTTCCAAGGAGAGGTGTACGGAATAGTTTTTATAACCTGACATGAATGAAGACCAAAGAGGACACATAACGTATTCCCAAGTAGTACTTGTACACACTTTAAACTCATGATGCTTGGACTGTAGGGGTTTCAAAAAATTTGTGGTCATAATTCATAGACCTACTGCGAACAGTTTATGGTCATGCTTCCTGGACCATGGGATCTTATTTTAAGGTCATATAGTTTAGACTAGGGATGGATTAGGATTTTAAATAGGGAATATATGTTGTGATATCATGACATACTCAATGAGAATGAGTCCTATAGAGGACCAACACCACACAACAAATTCCCGAGAAGAACCCTCACATGGTTTGAATTCATGATTCTTAGACAAGGGATATATAGTTTAATTTCATACAGCTCAGACTATTGCATCACATTTTAACATTATATACAGGGAAGCGATGAACTCCATATGAAAATTAATTTATAAGAAACTTAACATTGGTCTGAGGAGTAATGTGATCTCCATCAATGGTGATCAAAGAGTATGCTCCATTGTATAGACCTTATTAATGATGTAGGGTCCTTCCCACATGGGTTAAAACTTTGGAGGCTTCCATCCTGTTATCATCAATGTTCTAAGAGCTAGAACTATATCACCCTTGAGGTAGGATCATAGGTGATCCTTTTTGTTTAATTCTCTTATTATCTTCTTCTGGTGGCTCTCTAGATTATTCCAGGATTGAAGCATGTTTTCTTTGAGAGCTTCTAGATAATCTAGATGGACTTCATCCATTTTATATGGTTTCCAATGGTTATAGATAGTTACATGGAATGATGGAAACTATATATCTATGGGAAGGACGACCTCTGTTCCATATACTTTTGAATATAAATCCACTTGGGTGGAATTTCAAGCTGTCATATGATAAGCTCATAGAGTGTTGGGGAGATTTTCTAACCAACTATTCCTTTTATGAACAACCATCTTCTGTAGAATATTGGAGAGGGTTTTTTGTACACCTCGATTGGTCCATTTTTTAGTGAATGGTTGTAGAAAGTATTCTTTGATTGGATGATGTACTTTATGTACGACGTCTTCAACTCGGCCGCCTGGAAGTTAGTTTTTTTGTTGATGAAAATATGGCGATGGACTCCAAATCGATGAATGATATAGGATATCATGAATTCAACCACTGATTGGGCCTTTACTTCCTTGAGAGGAATTTTTTCTTCCCACATGGAGAATAAATCCATCATAGTACAAATGAACTAGAACTAGAGAGATATCACCAGTGGATACTTTCCAACAACATAAAGTCCCTATACCATGAAGGGTCAAGAATAATTGGTATTTTTTAATGGCTCCAATAGTCGATGCATAAATTTGGAAAGAATCTGACATGTGTGGAACCTCTAGGAAAATTCAATGTAGTCATGAAACATGGTGGGAAAGAAGTATCCCAAAATTAAAATATGGTGGGATAGATTCAACCCTGTCTAAAGGGAACCACAAGTCCAGAGAATAAGTTTCCTATATAACCCGAGGAATATCATCTCATTAGATGCAACAGAGAATAATTCCACCAAACCCACACATGTAGAGAGTCTATGATTGGCTAGGTCAAATCATGATGGTGAACTGTGTTGCATATTGAAAGATTTACTCACGGTCAGCTCTGTCAGGTGGGAGATTTCCATGATATAGATACATGATGAAATGAGTTTTCCATTCTACAGTTTCCTCAACCATAGGGGGGTTCAGAGGTTATAATGTAGAATAACTAGTGGTCAAGTGGTTTACCAACTGATTATAATCGTATTTTGAAATGAAGGGAGTGACGACCCTTCAAAGAGCCACATGGATGAATGGGTAATCCTTGTCAGGTTCCTCATGAGAAGAATTTAGACTATCCAAGGCATCAGGTTGACCATTTTTCAATTGAGGAATGTTAGTTACCTCTAGCTGAGAAGGAAACCGAGCCATTAGCTGTTGAGTGCAGTCTAATAAGGGTGTGAGCTTAATATTTCAAAAAATGTAATCACCTTTTGTTTTCTTGATGATTTACTCAAAGTATCACTTCACATGCATGTGTGGAACAATAATATCATGTTCTAGATTAAGACTAGTAATGATAGCATGATACTCTACCTCATTGTTGGTATAGCATTCTGATATTAGAAATGATTAATATAGGATAGCGTGTACAAGGATGATGAAGATGATCCCCAAGACTACTCTATTGATCTTGGGATCATTGAGCCTTCTACTGGTTAAACTTTAGGGTGCACCATTGAAATGAACTATCCATAATGACGTAGCCTTATCCCCTAAAAGGATATCTTCATCTAAGAAATCAACATCCATAGGTTCTTCTTTAAGGGATGGATGTTTTCCTATAAAATATACCAATGTATGGCCCTTTATAGCCATTTTGGGAACAAATAACATGTATAAATACTAAAGATTTACTACTTAGTGTTCCTAATGGCCTATATGCAGATGGAAATTCAAAATATACTTTAGTGGGTCCCCACAAGACACTATCCATATCTCGTTATTCTTGAAGTTATGCTGCAAATTCTATATTGCACAAATCAGATTGAGGAAACTCTTATCGATAAGATAGTATTTATAATCTATGTCGAGGAACATGTGACTGAGATAGTATAAATTGTTCTTTGTCCCTTTGTTGTTCTTCTATGTGAGAAGGGTGTCAAGGGATCACTCCAGGGTAGTCACATAAAGAACCAAAGGCTTTTCTAAGAAGGGTGGCATTAGAACCGGAGGATATAGTATATACAACTTGATTTCCTCAAAAATGGTTTAGCAGTATTTATCTCAATCATAGAGATTCCCTTTCTACAAGATCTTGGGCAAGGTATTACACTCTCCATCAATATTTTTGATGAATCTATGTTTATAGGCTAAGTGACTTTCAATGCCACTTAGTTCCAAAAGGATTATTGGAGGAGGAATCTATATATTTCCCTTGATCTTCTCGGTATTGATCTCAATGCCTCTGTATCTGACAATGAAGATGAGAAACTTCCCAGAGGTAACCCCAAAGGCACACTTCAAGGGATTAAAATTCAAATTCAGGGATCGAAGGAAGCTAAACACTTTCTCTATATCTTTGAGACGGTCATGAAACTGGTGTTATTTGACCACCAAATCGTTCATGTAGAATTCCCCTAGAGTCCTGAGGATCATTTTGAAGATGTGATGCACATATTTTTGATAAGTATCTCTTTGATTATTCGGACTAAAAGTCATTACCTGATGACAAAAAGTGCCTCATGGAACTCCAAAGGTGGTAGACTCCTCATCTTCATTTTCCATCCTGATCTAATTATACCTAGATTATCCATCCATAATGTAGAGATCCTGGAACCCAACTATGGGGTCGACCAATAGCATTGTCACTGGAAGGGGAAAATAATTCTTTAGGAAATGGTGGTTAATGTCCTAGAATAAAATATAGAATCTAATCAACCATTATTCTTCTTGGATGGATTGATGTTGGAAAACCACATTGGGTATTGATCTTCATTGAAAAATCTATATTTGGTGAGCTTATCAACTTCAGCCTCAACCATGGAATTGTGAGAAGCGTGCATTTTTCTAGGAGGCTTCTTGAACCCAAAATGACTCACTAGATGATCAATAAGAGGGTTGAATATATGTGGTTATAGTCCTAGAATCTTTTCATAGCTCCAAGAGAACACCTCACAATGTTTCTTTAGGAAATCCAAATAATGTTGATGTTCCTCTGGAGACTTGGCTACACTAACTAGCATCAGCCTTAGATCTTCTTCGATACCTAGGTTCACCTGAACCAACTCATCGAAAGTGTTTGAAACTCCATCTTTGAATGTATTAAGACCATTATTCAAATCATCCACATCATCATCTAAGGTATGGGAGCTAGTGGGAGGATATATTTCATCCAAGCCAGCTAATTTCAGGGGAACACTGGTGCCAACTTGAGGGGTGGTGGAATATTCACTAGGAGACTCCTGGTCTTCTAAAACCGTGGTGATAGGGGATATCAAATTGATTCCATATTAACTTCAATAGTGTTTCCCATTCTTGATATCAAAGAAATGGGGGTGGGTTAGTTTTTTTCAATTCAACATGGCTCAGCAGAAGAGGTGAGTCTGTCATACAGTTGTAGCCATGGTGCAAACAGCTCAATACCTACAAAAGGTAGGGGTTATGGTATCACCTGATCATGTAATTTTTAATATTATAATGTAATATTCTGAAATTATTTTTGATTCAGTATGTGGCACCCTTCCCTCTTGGAAATGACAAAGAAACTCTCCATGTCTAGAGTCGTATCCTCCAATTGGTGAATTGAGAGGATGAATGCATCATCCAAATATGTCCATGGGTTGGCAGTGATGGACCTATGCTCAAACACATTGGTCTACACCTTATTTTACTTTTTATTATAATAGAAAACATCAATATAAAATGATTCACAAGATTCTAAGGGATAAAAATCTCCTTGAAGCATTCCTACCAAACTGTTGAGAGAGTACTTGAGTAATCGGGGATATGAGGAGGGAACTACTACATTGATATAAAGCCAAGTCCTACCCATCAATTCATTGTAAGATGTATCCCAGAGGCAACCATGAATTCAGATTTTTATATTAAGCTGTTGAATAGGATCATCAAATGGATTCTTCCACACATACTCTACTCAATCCTTCCATAGACTAGAATCATCATCTCATAAGGACTCGGATCTAGTTTAGTTAGTCCCAACCTACAGAGCATCTATGTTGGGATGAGATTGATCCCAACACCTATGTTGACTAGATAGTGAAATGCTTCCACACCCTTTAATTGGTCAGTGATGCATAGTGGGTGGATGTTCCCCTAAATGAGGGAGTCCTCATCTTCTATAGAGAATGAGATGATGGATTGGCATGAAACGTTTTTGACTTCCTTAGTATAGAAGGTCTCTACAAATGCTAACTATATTTCAAATTGGATGGTAATTTTCAAAGATTATTCAAGGTCCTCACACATATCCTTGGAAAATGGAGGGACTCAAGAATCGATAGTTTTGTAGGTATGATGGAGAGGTTCTTCAACACATCATACTTCTGCCCGAGATGAACATTTCTGCCTGTAGTTGTTTCACTTTGGAATGAGTTAAGATAGTTACTACTAGTTGAACCACTAGATTATGGATAGTCTTACTAGTAATATAAATGTCTAACTTTTCATCATATAAAATACTTAGATACACTATTGGTTGACTGTCGGATAGCTGGGGTCTAGATTTAGCTTGACACAACCGGTCATGGTGTGGTCATGGTTGTTTTACCTGGTTGATTGAAAGGTCAACTGTGGTGATGAGTCTAGTGGGGTAGGTTGAGGGGAATGTGCATGTTGGGCTCTATGAAACACTAGCTTTTTTGTTTTGGTTGCATGCATAGCCTATCTTAAATCACTAGACTGAGAATTCCAGCACTTATCGTGTCCTTGACTCCATCTTCTATGGCTTTATCTGGGGACATTAGGATATCTTGCCTAATATTATTCATCATCAGGGGACATTTAGGGGTCCACTAGTTTGACAATATTTACATATGCATACTATTGATCATCACAAGATGAGTATTCCAATGTTTTATGGACCCTGGGTACAGCTCCCATCTTTAGATTCATGAAATCACTAAGGGTATTAGAGGGTTTTGGAACTGGTGGGGGAATTCTATTTCCCTTGCGTCGCTGATTCCTACTCATTTGATACATTGATGGTTTTGAGGTGAATTTAGAAGTGGTATTTGGGGATGCTACATCAACTTCAAGATGATTCAGTCCATCCTAAGTTTGCAAGAATTATTCCATGGGTTTGATCGATTATGCTCTGAGAAAACTGGTCATCATACATCTGAGTTCAATGGATATAGTCTTGGTTCCATTCACCAAAACCTTCACTATCACTTTTGGGATCGACAGAGATGTGTTGCACTGATTCTGAAACATTTCCCAACTTGACCAAACCATTTTCCACTTGGTCTTCGATCCAATACTTGAGCACATAACATTTATTAGTGGTATGTCCAGGGATTTTTGGGTAGGGGAGGTAGTAAGGTCAATCGATGAGCTCGACCTCATGGGGATTCTTATATTCTGAAAACATTGGAATTCCTTATTCTAGGGAACTATATAAATAAATTGGTACCTTGGCTTCCTGAAAGGAGTAGGTCTATTTTATCTTGTCTATGAAGGGAGATTGAGGATCTAGTACCTGGAAAGGAGTTGGAGCCTAATGAGGGACTGTAGACACATTTTATCTTCTAGGTGGTGGGACTTAACGAGGAGGTTCCTACCAATCCTATACTGGGCGAGGAGGTTCCTAGTGAGGTTGCTTTACTCAAAGAGGCTATGTTGGGAGAGGCTCATCTAGAAAAAACTCTAGCGGCTATAGAGACTCTACTTGTACTATGATAGTAGTCTCTTCAATTGAAACCCTAGACTTTCTCACATATAATTACATAATTAACCAAATATTACAATCCAAATATCGTAAACTCTATTTTCTTCAAAAGATTAGGAACATAATTAAACATCATGAAACCGAAAATAAAAACATATTTTATTTAATCCTTATATTGAGATACTAACTTCTATTGAGCTCCTAAATTTTTATAGGATACCCATGGCAATGCATGAACAAAATTGATGTGCTAAAAAGTCCAATAAGAGGGTAAGTGGATGAATAAAACATAGAACATGGGTTGTAAATCATAACATGATGACATAAAAGGAATAGAAAATGGGTAGATATATAGAATAGTAACCTGTATAACATGGAAACACATAATAATGGCATCATATGACTGTGGAAACAACATATAACTTGACATAAACATCAGTTAATGCTAGCTGCAAAGACATGGGGGATAAAGTCCCATAAAGGAATCAGGCTCACTCCATACCCCAACATGATGTATCATGAGACTAAACATCACCCAATGCATTAGAGTGCTATCTGGGTGCACCCATCATAACATGTTTATGAATATGTGTTATGCATTAAGAATAAACATAAGGGTTACCCATGGAAGGAAATGAGTATCATAATCATGTCACAAGGCATAGCAAATGAGTATATCATAAATGATTATATGAAAGATAAGATTCAAGACATAAATGGAAATTAATAAGGTTAAATAGGAAAAGATCAAGATAATTGATGTGAAATTAAAGTGGAAACATGTAAAATGAGTGTCTAAGAAATATTAGAAATAAAACATTTTAGTAATGTTTAAGGAAAATATTAAAGATAATTCAAAGAAGAAAAGGAATATTTACTTTCATAAAACCATAAATAAACTAATAAATATTTTATTGATAAAATTATTCATTTGATTAAAATAATGGTGGCTTAAAATAGATTATGGAGTGCACTTGGAAGAGGGTAAGAAATCATGAAGTTCCCTTGAATCAGGCTTGCCTGTCGAGAAGAATTGAAAAAGGAACCATTCTAAAACATGTGTTACCACATCAGATATGGGTGATATGATATGGATACATAATTTTGGAATATATAAACATAATTTATAATGATTATATTGAAATAAAAATACATTACATTGGGCTAAAGATAGATAAATATTAATCCCAAATAAAAAATGGAGGTTCGGGAAGAATCCCTTACCTTATGCTCGAAACGGCTTTGCACTTCAACTTAATTCCCTATATAATCAAATTAAATAAATTAATTAATTAATTCATAATATTTTTTACACGTAATTGATTTATTTTATTTTTATTAAGTTCATTTATATCATTTTTTTGTTATAGTGTTCAATTTCTTCGTTCGGGAGTGCTTGTTTTTTTAGTTTTCATAATTGGTTCGCTTGTATAAGAGTATGAAAGTTTACATAAAATAAAAATATAAAAATAGAATTAAAGTTATAAGTTATTAATGAAAATCCATAATTTTAATATTTTATATAATTCATTTGGTTATTTTGGGTGAGGATAAATCATTAGATAAGATGTCAGTGATAATCATTTCGATTTTTTAGGTCATTTTTCGCTCACAATGAACTTGTTTTGTTTCATTACTTAACATCATGTGTATATAATTATTCTGGAACATTGCATACTCTTTAATAAACATATTTTAATTTTTTTAAACATAAAAAATGTTTTATGACCAGCCTTGAAGGCGTTGATGGAAAATGAAAATTTTCATCCCTGATGGTGATAAATTAACACCTCAAGAACGATGTTTTCATTTTCAGAATACAAGGGAGAGGACATGGGTTTAATGGTTTATTATTCCATTAGAATAATAAAATTTATGTATATATGTATTAATGGAGTTATCATACCATTTGGATGATGGTAGGTGAGTATAGAATAATAAATTAACTTGAAATGAATTTAAAAGAAAAGGAAATAGGAATTTACCTTTTGAGTTTCTCCTCCTTGAAACCTCCTTAGGGACCACTAGCTAAAGTACACAGGGGGGGCTTGGGAATAGTATTTTTTAGAATTTTTATAGGTTTTAAATCTTGGAAGGTGTGAGGTGAAGAGGTGGTGAGGGGTGGTATTTATAGTGGAAGAGAGGGGGTTTTCTATTTATTTTAATCATTAGTTTGTTATTTTGGATCAAGACAAGAAATAGTGTTTATTATTGTGAATAAATATTTTAACTAGTTCATGTGAGTTATAACTAATGGATCTTACCTCAGCCTTATATAAAAATGACTCAAAAATTAATTTATTTAACATTTATCGTAAATTATCATATTTTACTATTCACAAAAAAAATCATGTATATTAGAAACAACCCAAAAAATCACCCTAAAATATATTTTATGTGTAGAATTATGAAATTAACCCCATTTTATGAAAATAATTTTCAAAATATTAGAAATGTAATTTTTAATTAAATCATAATTTACTCAAAAAACACAGATTTCAAAATTATAACAGATTTTATAACACCATGAAAAATTAAATAAGTTCTAATAAAATTATCTTAAAATCATAATACAGAAAAAATATTAGTTTATCAATACATTTTATGAAAAAAGATTATCTTTTAAATAATTATATTAAATATGAATTTGTAATTAAATATTTATAACTTACAAAAATACCAACACTTAATTAATAATTTTCAAAATATTTACTTATATATACTATGATATAATTGTATCAAATATTAATTTATAGGATACCCAAATTCTATTTATACTTTCATAGGTTAGGTTACTATTCTATTAGTCAGTTTATTATTCATAAGGTGCATATAACTATTCCAAATGTCAAGTTATTATTCCACCATTAAAGGTTCCTTAACTTCTAGAAATAAATATTATTTTATTCATTCTTCTTTTATAATGTTTTTATTGTTTTATTAGTGTGATTTTATCTAACTATAATCTGTAAAATATTTATAAGAAGGTAATTTCAAGGGATAAATTTTAGGTATGATACATTCTTCCCCCTTATGAAAATTTTTCCTCAAAATATTGTTTTGCATACTATGGGGAAACCTGGTGAGGGTACTTCTCCTTCATCACTTCCACTAGTTATCATGTTGCCTCTTCATACTTATGGTTCCAACATACTACTTTGACCAGGTGATTAGTTTGGCTATAGAGAACATTATCTCGATGGTCCAAGATCTTCATCGGTTTCTCCTCGTAAGATATATCATTATCCAATTGTACCACCTATGAATTTAGTTCATCTTAAGGATCTGTTATGTACTTAATTAATATGGATACATGGAATATATCATGTACTTGAGACATGGTAGTTGGAAGTTCTAGTCGATAGGCAACGACTTTGGCACAATCAAAGATCTCGAAGGGGATGATGTACTTAGGACCTAACTTTCATTTCTTCCCAAATCTCATGATCCTAATCCATGGAGATAGGTGGAGGAATACCATGTCTCGAACCTTAAACTCAAGGTCTCATCGACGATTGTATGTGTGGATATTTTATTGAATTTGGTCTTCCTTGAAGTTCTGCTAATTTTTTTTCACTTTTTCTACCATTTCATCATCCATTTATGGTCTTAGAAACTTACATTCACCAACTTCAACCCAGCACACCGGTGTTCTGTAACTTTCCCCATAGAGGGAGTCAAATGGACCAATTTTCATGATCAGGTGGAAACTATTATTGTAAGAGAACTTAACTAGAGGTAGATGTTGGTCCCATTATCCTTTGAAGTCCATAGAAAATTATTTCGACATGTCTCCCAATGTATGAATAGTTCATTCCGATTGACCATCAGTTTATGGATGACAAGTCGTACTAATGTTCAGCTCAATGTTTAGAGCATGTTGGAAACTTTTCCAGAATTTTGAGGTGAATCTCAGATCTCGATCATATATAATCAATAGTGGTACTCCATACAACCTTATCACTTATTTGATGTATATACGTGCAATTTGATACAGTGAGAAGTCTTATTGAATTGTGATAAATGGAGATGTCATTGTAAGATGATCCACAACGACCCATATAATATTGTTTTCTCTGGATGTTCTTATTTGTTCAGTGACAAAGACCATGGTAATCTTCTTCCACTTTCATATTGGTATGGGTAGTGGTTGCATCATACCCTTAGAGTTTTTTCTTTAATCCTTCACTTGCTGACATACCAGGCACTTTGATGTATATTTAGTGATCTCCTTATATATACCGTATCCCCAATAGTTCTCTTGGATATCTTGATACATTTTTATTATCCCTTTGTGAATAGAGAATTTTAATCTATGTGCATCATTTAAAGCACTTTCTTTATCTCTAGATTGGATGGTACACATAGTCGTGACCCAAATATTATGACTTCATCCTCATCAATCTTGAACTTAGAGGAATTACCATATATGATAGCTTCCATAATTTTCATAATTTTTACATCATTCCTTTGACCATCCTTTATTTTCTCTATAAGGGATGGTTGAGAAATAATTTGTGAAAGGACAGATGATGTTCCTTCCTTAAAGATTCCAATGTCCATGCTTCATAGGTTTAAGAATATTGGATCCTTCTCAATTCTCATCATTGAAAAAGATGAAGGATCCTTTATACTTAGATCATATTATACCTTATTTTCCATACCAGTATGGAAGTGGATTTAGTAATCATAATCCTTGATGATCACTAACCATTGTCAGTGTTTCACATTAAGCTCCTTCTATGAGAATATATATCAGAGACTCTTGTGATCAATATATATCTCACAGTTCTCCCTATAGAGATAATTTTGTCACATTTTCAACACTATCATCATAGTTGCGAACTCCAGAACATGTGTGGGATTTTTCTCTCATGAATGTTCAACTACCTTAAGGTGTAGACTATAACTTTATCATTTTTCATTAGTACACATCCTAATCCATTCTTTGAAGACTCATTGTACAACGCAAAGAGTTCCCAACTTTTTGGATGTCTGAGTATTGGTGTTTTGAGTGTATTTAACACTTATAGTTATTAAGGTATGAGTTACATGCGGGGCGGTGGAGTTATTAGAGATCCCAGAGACTCTGTTGTGGCTGCATTTTCTTCTTTCATATGGAGTGGTGATTCCCTTCAGAAGGAATATCATGACATGTTAATAGGATTGGTCCTATGCAATCAAAGGAACATTCTTATTATAGATATTGAGATATATTATTTAATTTTTTACAATTATTTTTTAGGTAAAGGACTTATCCTATAGTCTACTAAATATTCAGTTAGGAGATGCAAGGCCATTATGTAGAACCAGATGTCCATCCTTCATACTTGGCTTGAGGGAAATGTGGTGGCGGACATTATTGCTTTGAGAGCTTCTCATGTTGATCATCTCCCTATATTCTTTAGATTGGGATCCTTTTCTCCATAGGGTTCTCACTTTGTTCGGGTTGATGCTATTGGATTGCCTTATTTTATACCTCCTTAACTTTTTTTCTATTTTTAAGATTTTCAGCAATTCTCCATGTAATAAATAAAATATATTTATTGGTGGAGTATTGGTGTAGTGATAATCCTCTTCTTACACTCTTTTAATTAGTATTCACATTCATTGGTCTAACAAACCTTACTCCCTTCTAAGTCATCTTCATTATTAGGTTCGACAATCATGAAAATTTCTTCACAAATCATCAGTAATATCTGACTAGACCAAGGAAACTAAGTATCTCCATTATAGATGTTGGGATAGGCCACTATTTAAGAGACTTTGTCTTGGAATGGTCCATAGATATCCCTTTTCTCATGAATATATGCCCCAATAATGATACTTTATTCATCCAGAACTCACATTTACTATAATTTTAATAATATTTCTCCCTTCGCAGCATCTTTAGCACAGTAATCAAATGATCCTCATGTTCCTACTTTCTATATGAGTATATCAGAATTTCATCGATAAAGACTACCAAAAAATTTTCAAGGTAATATATAGAGACTATATTCATTTAATCCATTAAAATTTTTAGAGAATTAGTGAGTCTGAAGGGTATCACTATGAACTCATAGTGTCGAAATCTCATTCGAAATGCAGTCTTGGTAATAACTTAATTCCACACCTTTAATTGGTGATATCCCAACTGAAGGTCCACCTAATAGAAATAACTGGCCCCATGTAGCTGATTGGATAAGTAATATATCATTTTTAGAGGATACATGTTATTTATCAAGATTTTTGTAAGATCAAAATAATCAATGCAGAAGCATATTTATTTATCCTTCGTCTTGAAAAAGAGTACTGGTTCACCCCATGTGAAGTACTCAGGTGTATAAAATCATTTTCCATATTCTCTTGTAACTGTTTCTTTAGTTCTTCTAGATCAACAGTGTCCATTCTATAAGGATTATTTAGTATAGACATAGATCTTGTAAAAAGTTCAAGTGAGAACTCAACCTCTCAATTAGGAAGAAGACTATGAAATTTTTCAAGGAATATATTAGTGTAATCCCTCATGGTGGTAATATCTTCGAGCATGATTATCTCCTTTTTCTCAGTCATTTGAGATAAATATGATTTCTCATAAGGCTACAATATCCACACATGAGATAACTCAACCTCCATATTTTAAGGTTGTGACTGAATAGTTATAATAAATTTACAAGATATGAAAGAATGAATAGTACTATAAATAAATATAATGTTCACAATTCTCAAATAAATAACTAGCATACATGTCACCACATAATTTTCGGGCTCCACATCATTAGTAGTGATACCATATTCCCTTCCTTGCTTCCTTGGAGGTTGTTGTTGTTGATTTCCTCCAAAAAACATGGCCTAGGGAAATTGATTTCATAATTCCCATGTTATTTATAGTTGAAGCCCTTTAATACAAGCTCAGTGTTAACCTGAACCTTCCTTTATTCTTTTGAATTAGTGGTATTATTCATATCACTTCAATAGTTACTAGTTATATTCCCTTCTCTTCCACATTTGAAGCATCTCTTGGATCCATTTAAGTATTTTCCAGGATGTTTCTTCCAACACTTTTCACACGTGGGGTGTTGGGTATTCATTCCATAATGGGATTTATTTGTCGATCCACCCATATAAGAATACATTTTCTCTTTTTGTACCCTGGACCATGAGACCACTGAGAGTATCAGATCCACATTTCAACCTAAAGGTAACAACAACAAAATATCCTCATAGTTGTCAATGTCTCAAATTGAAATGCTTTTCATAGACTCAACTTTAATCCACTAAAAAAGAAATCCACCATGTTTTCGGTGTTCATGACAAAGCCATAGGTGTATCTCGAAGGCCTTGTGATGTTTTCTTCATATTCCATGATAGAATCATCTTACTTTTTCTTCAGTCCAAGGAAATACCATTTCATATTAAGATGGATTGTTTGGTGAAAATATTTATTGAAAAATATTTTCATGAAATCAACCCATCCCACCGAATCAATTTCCACCTTGGACTTTGTGTTATTGATCAGTTTCCTCTACTGATCGGCTTCCCCATCAAATAGATAAACATTCATTACAAATTTCTATTATTTTGAGTGCTCGAGGAAAAATAATATCTTCTCAATAGAGTTAACTAATTGTTCTGTGATGAGGGGATTGGAAGATCCACAAAACATGGAAGAACATTATCATATGAAGGATTCAATGGAATCTTGAAATTTTTTAGGAGAAGGTGTTCATTCTATATGATTCAATTTATTACTCATAACTTGAGATAGTTGAGTAAGTAATTTCAAGAAGGTTTGGGCACTTTTTCCCATCATATTTGGAATATCATATGTTCAATCATCACATTTTCTATCACATTGATTGTTGGCATGGGTTATTCTATTTATATCCATTAACTATGAAAAATAAAGTACAATTTGGTAGCTTGAATATTTTCCTAAAAAGAATAATAAAAGTTAAATCTAAGCATAAAAGGATAAACTTTGGATTCCCTCAGTTTCAATCTAGTTTATCCTTGATCTGTTTCCAAACATATATTCTTATGGGAATTTTTTTATTCCCATAATAATGAATTCTAATGATATTATGAATTTACCAAATCATTTCCCCTAGGACTTTCAAAATTGGTGTGTAGTAAGGCCCGTTTTCATGTACCTGGTTACCCCGAGTCAGGCCTGGAACACCTTGTAGGAGTTATTACTGCTGGGTACATCTATACCAGAACCACTTCCACAATTAATATCCATACAAGGATTTATTTTCTTGATAAACCAATTACTCTATAATAACTAAACTTTAGGGATTTTTTCATATACTTAGTCATATATCTAATGATATCTCTATATTTTTCTAGTCCTAATGGAAAAAATAACTAAACTTTTCCTCTGATACCAATGATTGTGACCCTATCCTTTTTCAAATATTATTACATAATTAACCAATTATTATAAACCAATGATTGTGATGTCTATTGACTTTATAATATTAGGTACATAATTAAACATCATGAAACCCAAAATAAAAACATCTTTCATTTAATCTCTATAATTATCTCATAACTTCCATTGAGATCTTACATCTTCATAGGATAACCTAGGGAAAACATAAACAAAAGGTATGAGCTAAAAATCCCACTAAAATAGTAGGCATAGAATAAAACATAGCACATGGGTTTTTAGGCACAACATAATGACATATAATTCATGGAATGTGAATAAACATAAGGAAGAATAACCTATATAACATGGGAACATATAATCATGGCATTATATGAATGTGAAAACAACATATGACATGACATAAACATGATTCAAGGCTAGCTGATAGGACATGGTGGATAATGTCCCGTAAGGGAATCAGGTTCACTCCCTATCCCAACATGACGTATCATGATTCTAAACATTACCCAATTCATTGGAGAACTATATGGGTTCACCCATCATAACTTGTTCATGAATATGGGTGCCACATGAAGAATAAACATAAGGGTTCCCTATGGAAGGAAATTGGTATCATAATCATGTCACATGGCATACCATATGATCATATCAATAACATTTCCATCAAATAATGGATTAAAAACATACATGGAAATTTATTAAGAAAAAAGGAATCAATGACGATAATTTATGTTCGATTGAAATGGAAACATGTAAAAGGAGTGTTTAAGAATCTTTAGAATTGAAACATTTAGTGCAGTTTAAGGAAAATATTAAAGAGAATTCAAAACAAAAAAAGGAATATTTTTATTCATAAAATAAGAAATGAAACAAGATAGTTTTTCATGATCAAAATATTGATTTTAGAAAACTAATGGTGTCTTAAAATATATTATGGGGTGCACTTGGAAGCAGGTAATAAATTGGGAAGTTCCCTAGAATCGGACTTTCTTTTTGGGAAGAATTGAAAAGTGGACCTTTACAAAACACACATTGCCCCATTAAAGAGGGATTATCTGATCTTGATAAATGAGTTGGTAAAATATAAATAAAATTTAGAATAATTATATAAAAATAAAAAAATAATTACATTAGCATAAAGAGAGAGAAAGAGTAACCCGATGGAAAAACGGGGGTTCGGGTAGAATCCCTTACCTTATGTCTGAAGTGGTTCTACACTTGATATTAATGTACTAGATAATATAATTAAATACAATAAATAATTAATTAAAAATATTTTCTACATTTAATGTATTTAGTAAAATTTCATTAAGTTTATTTATGTCCCTTTTTTAAGAGTTATAGTGTAAAATTTCATCATTCGGTAGTGGTGGTTTTCTTAGTTTTCATAATCAACTCGCTTATATAAGAGTATGTAAATTTATGTAACATGTAAATTAAAAACCATAATTTAAGTTATAATTTTTTAATGAAAATCCATATGGTTAAATGGTTATATAAGTCATTTTGTTATTTTGGGTGGGGACGAATCATTAGATAAGATGTTTGTCATAATCATTTGGATTAATTTGGGGGATTTTCACACACAATGAACTTGTTTTTTTATTTAACATCATGTGTATATAAGGATTATGGAACATTACCTATGAATTAATGAATATATTATAATTTTCTATAACCATAATTTTTTTATGACCATCCTTGAAGGAATTAATAGAAAATTAAAATTTGTCATCCTTAAAGGCAAATAATTAACACCTCACGAACGACGTTGTCATTTTGAAAATAAAAAGAAGAGGAGAGGGATTTAATGATGGATTATTCCATTAGAATAATAAAAATCCAATCTATTTGAGTTAATTGATTTATCATACCATCTGTATGAGGTAATTTGAGGAGATAATGAGAAAATGACTTGAGAATAAATTAAAAGAAAGTGAAAGAGGAATTTACCTCTTGGGTTTCTCCTCCTTGGAAACCTCTATATGGAAAAGCTTATGGACATAGACACAGGGGAGGGTCTTGGTAATAGTAATGGGTATAATTTGGAGAAAGATAAAATATTTTAAGGTGTGAGGTTAAGAGCTAGTGATGTGTGGTATTTATAGTGGAGGACATGAGTGTTTTCTCTTTCTTTAATAATTAATTTATTATTTTGGCTTAAGACAAGAAATAGAGTTGATTTTAGTGACTAAATATAGTAAATTGTTCATTTTATTTCAAACTAATGGTTCTTACCTCACACTTACATCAGTAATGACTAAAAAAATCATGTATTTTGCATTTATCATAATTTATTGTATTTTACTATGCACTAAAAATTCAAGTATTTTAGAAAAACCCCCAAAATTAATCCTAACTATTTTTTGACATGTATAATTAAAAAATTAACTCCTTTTTATGAAAATAATTTTATAAATATGACAAATATACTTTTTAATCTAAATCATCATTTACTCAAAAAATACAAATTTTAAAATTATAACTGATTTTCTAACACTTTGAAAAAAAGGTCTCATAAAATTATCATAAATAATAAGACAAAAAATTATTAAATTAGTAATAACTTTTATGAAAATTGATGATGTTTTTTCATGAATTCTATCAAAAATATTTATAACTAAGTGTGGCACAGGGGCTAACCTAGGTCGTTCTCTTGAGGAATCTTCATGGACAATCACTCACTGCTTTTAATTCTATTTTTATATTTTTTATGAAATAAAATTAAAATAAATGATGATTTTAGGATTAAAATTTTATTAGAAAATTAAATGTGGAATTTCAATTCGAATAGAATTAATGCATACAAGATGATGTAAGACAGAAAAGATACCCTCCCAAGAAAACACCCAGAGTGAACCTGCATCATCATTTAATTAGATTCAAATTTTATTAAATAAAATGATCCATCATATACATGAACATAATATACATACAATGTTGTGAATATATGATACACTCAACGGTCACTAAGATACCACACATCCACCTCATCAATCAAGAAATTATATTGCAGAAATAATAACATAAGCCTCAGGTGGCAAGTGGAGACACAAAGGCACATTTCCATTAAGATCCCCCTCGGCCTAACTATAACAAATAAGAAAAATAAAACATAAATATGAAATTTATTGGGTTCAACTCTGTATTGATACCCCAAGATATTCCTTAGGTTAGTTACTCCAGATCCTGAGTATAAGAGATCATGGTGGAGAAGAAATTGGCGTGGAAAAACAAAATATAAAAATATGAGATAATGAGAGGAAGAAGAAGACTAATATACAATAATTGTTAAAAAACACTATTATAAAATAAATTAAACTAAGAACTACTGATCATTTCCAAAAAATTCTACCACTATGTTTCAAACAAATTGAAATAAAGAAGAAACATTCTTTTATAGAGAAAGGAGATGAAAAATTCGCTCTGAAAAAATCATCTGAATATTGCCACATGGGTTCCCCATTAAATGACCAAATTTTGGAAATATTAATTTTTTAAAGATGTTATCCTATCACTCTTATCTCGACACACAAAATTTCAGCTTCATTGGACATGTGTGTAGATATATATATATATATCCATATAACTCCTAGAATTTATTCTATCTAGGATGATTGTTCGTATTCCAATGTATCATGTTACCATGAAATTATTACCTTGATATAGTGGGAATCAAGAATCTCCACCTTAATAAATGTTGTTCCCCCATATGTTATCTAGATATTTTTTATATTTCATCTCATTTTGGTTATCAATATATGAGATATGGTCCCAACAGTAAAATTAGTCATATATGTGCACATTTTTCAAGGCCTAGTTTGAGAGTTGATTTTGAGACCTCAAATGGTGGATTGATCTTAGGGTACAGAAGGATAAAATGAATCCCAAAATTTATAGATATCTAAAAAATAATAATATTTCAATTTTAATATGTGATGAAAAGTTAACGGAATAAATACATAAATAAATTAAAATAGTTAAAATCCAAAAAAAGTCATTTTAGTAACTAAACTCAAAAATGATTTCAAACCATAAAATGTGAAAATTTCTTTTGAAATAGCACTTTAATGGGATTAGAAACATTTAAATTCAGAATAAAATAAATAAAAATATTTTCTATATCAATTATCCCACACATAAGCATTTTACTCCTGGTAAATCATTTTATACCAAAGTCAAAATAAACTTCCCATAGTATAAATGAAAACACAACTCAATTATCATATCAAAGAAAATAGCATTCCTTCTATAATGATAAAAATTTACTAACTCCTTAAAAATAATAATAATCCATTCAATTTCATGTTAATCCTCACATGTATTTTGTACCGATATCCCTATAAAAATATATCTCTCTTCACTCATGGATATTTAATGTAGAGTTTTTCTCATTCTCACAAACATGTGTGATATCCATTGGATTTCTATCATTCTACTATCACTACTTCATAGAGTCAAAAATGTGTCAATAATGAGTTCTTTTTCATTGGTTGTTCTGGGAATTAGAGTTGGTAGTTTTTAAATGTAAATAACATATGAAGAAGAATAAGGATAATTAAACTCTGATGTGAAGTAAAAGCATGGAAACCGTTTTGATCAAGAATGGTGTTCTCTTCAATCATCTCAAAAATGAATCTCCTCCAAATAACAACTTATTTCCATTGGATGTTTACACATGGAATTTTAGCATAAATGGTATATTTCATACCTCATTTCCCCAATTTCATCATTGTTTCAACTTGAATTCAGATTCTTCAGGAAAAATAAAGCTTATCTTTTCCCTCCCCCACATTTGTGTTCAACAATAATCATGCATTTAACTTCTATAGTAGGTTCTAAAGGGATAAATGGATTGTAATGTTGCTTCCAAACAAGGTATTTCATGGCTACTTGTGGATTATTAAACATGAGATGAAAAGGTGGGACCAAATAAGAGTTCAATGTACAAATGACTTTCAAAGTTGTGCCTTAATCATATTTAACACATTCCATTAACTCTAGTAGCTTTGAAAAAGATACAAAAACACGTTTCGGATCAATAAAAGGTCTTTGAAAGCTCAATAAAAAAATAAATGTAAATAATATTTCAAAAAGGATTAGAAACATCTTTATTTGGGAAATATTTTCAATTTTTACATTACTAGTGCGCATGAGTTTCACAATCAATCAAACATCATCAAATGAAAATATCTGAAATCATTTAAATTATCAAACATTCAAACCAATAAATGTTCCAAAAATACCAATATGGTTTGGATTTTCTAAATATTAGATTTATCTCAAGAGTCCTAAAAAACACACCCAAAAAATGAAAAGGAAATCAGGGAAAATTCAGAGAAAAAAAAAAGACATACAAAAAAAGGAAATAACCCACAAAATTCCTAAAAAATGTTGAAATCCATCCCCAAAAATTATTTCATTTACTACCATTTTTATCTCAAATAATATCAAGAAGTTTTTCACACAAGATTTAAATAGGGAAGAAAATAAAATAACAGAATGGAAAGACACAAATAGATTTATTTTTTTTGTGGAAACCTTGTGTTATGCTCTAATATTATAATACATTAAAACTACAAGAAAGAAATGAAAATACATAAAAAATAATGAAAAATAAAGAGGAAGTGGATATAAAATGGATAAATCTTGGTTTAGTCCCCCAAGTGGGTACTATGTTTTTATGACACCTAGTCAAGAAGTTGAATAATTTTATCCCCAATCAAAAGGATGGTGTAGTTTTTTTTAGATGAACCACCACATGTGACTTTTCCCAATGTCCCTGGGTAAACACTAAATTTAGATAACCTTGAATAAGATTAGAAAATAATCATCCCTTAGAATTAATAAAGATATAATTTATGGTCAAGAGTGGGAAACAAAAAAAAATATGGGTGATCCTTGTTGAATTCTCTAGTTTGCTCTCCAATGTAGTAAGTTAGTTATTGTAGAGGAGGTAGTCGCAACCCACCAACTATATATCTATTTTTATTCAATAACCACAACTTGGGTGGTATCTAACTTAATATAAAATGAATTATCCATTATTTTTGTGTTAGATATTTAAGAAAAGGGAAAGTGAGAAAACAATTCAGCTTGAATAAGATTAAAACATGATGAATCAATAAAGACATATTCACTTTCAAAAAAGTCATCTTAGTAATTGGTATCTTATGTGAGAAACATTGTCAACTCCATATCAGCTTGTGCATATTATTAATCATATTCCAAAGTAATATAAAGGTATAGAAGTGATGATGTTACATTATCAATGATGGTAGGATCATGTTTTAGGTTATATTCAACAAAATAATTCTAGGATTCTTCAAAAAAATGTTGATCTCCCATAAGTATATCATATGGTGTGTTTTCTTCCAGGACCACCTTGAGATATTTTTCATTGAGGGAGGATGTTATTAATTTCTTTATAAGATCATTTTCCCCAACATCAGGTTTTTTATCATAAAAAATGATTGTGGAAATCTCTTCCACTACTCTTTGGTTATGGTTTCATCTAAGGTTCAAATTTCTCCTGGGATGTGCATACATATTCATCAATCCATTCTATGTGGTTCTCTAGGTTTTTAATTTCATAACTAATACTTTGTAACCAAGAATCAATATCATTTTAAATATTTTCTTACACCTAAGATTGGTGAGTCCATATAGAAGAATTTGAGTTGAAATACATCATGAACTAAAGGATTTTTTAGCAGAAATTTATCATTTTTTTGTGTTTTAAAAAAATTAAATTACATAAAAGATTGGAATAAAAATAATGAATGAAGACCAATTTTGTCCCTATAAATGGATCAAATTTTATGTAACATATTCATGACCACTTTCAGAAACATTTATAAGTGTAGCACATGGGATGACTGAGGTCATTCTTTTGAGAAGCATTTATAGTCAATCACTCTGTAATTCTAATTAACTTTTAATATTTTTTTATTTATGAAATAAAATGAAAATAAATAGATATTTTAAAATTTAAAATGCATCAGAAAAGTTACATATGTAAATGCTATGAAAATATAATGAATGAAGACAGGATGATGTTAGACAGAAAAGAGATCGTCCCAGAAGAACACCTGGAGGGAACCTTCATCATCTCTTAATTAGTTTCAAATTAACCTAATGAACAAGATCTATAATATTAATTAACAAACTATCATTCCCATGTTGTTTATATATGATACACTCAGTGATCACTAAGAGGCCACTCATCCACTTCCTCAATCGACAGATAATGTTCCATAAATAAGAAGCTAAACCTCTCCTGGAAAGTGGAAACACAAAGGCGTCATTCCAACTAAGACACCCCTCATCATAAATCTAATAAAATAAGATACATAAACATTAATGTACAATTAGTTAGGTTAAACATCGGATTCATCCACTGGGAACTTCCTTGGGTTAGTTACTCATGATCATATGTACGAGATATCAAGTCAAAAAAGAAATTGATGCGGAAACACAAATGAAAAAAATACGAGAGAATGAGAGTAAGAATAAGAATAACATATTCTTATAATTCATAATAATATTAAAAAATAAATTAAACTACAAATATATATAGAATTTACAACAATTTCTACCCCTATGTTGAAAACAACTTGAAATGAAGAAGAAATATTCTTTTTTTGGGACAGGAGTTGAAAATATTTCTCAAAACAATCTTCTGAATGTGTCCACATGTATTCCACATTAAATAACTGAATTTGGGAAATGATCCTTCTTTAAGTTTTTTCTCTTATCTCTCTTATATCTACACACACAAAAATATCTTCATTGGACATGTGTGGAGAGATATGTATCTAAATTATTTTGGGAATTTATTATTTTCAGGATGACTATTCGTATTCAAATTCATAATATTTTTCTTCCATTATAGCCTTTAAAATATGGTAATCAGGGGTGTCCACCTTAATAAATGTTGTTCACCTTGATTTCCTCTAGTTTATTGTAAAATTTAAGCTCGTTTGGGTAAGAAATTCATGATATATGGTCCTAATAATAAAATTAGTCATATATGTGGACAATTTTCAAGGCCTGACTTGTGAGATGATTGACGACCCTCAAATGGTGGATTGATCTTGGGGTATAGAGTGATAAAATAAATCCCAATATTTATATAAACATAAAAAATAATAATTTTCCAATTTGGATCAGTTTAGAAAACGAAATTTCTGAAATACCGAAATAAATTAAAATATCTAAAATCTAAAATAAAACATTTTAGCAATTAAACTCAAAAATGCTTCTAAACCAAAAAATGTAAAAAAATTCCCTTGAAATAAGACATTTTTTGGATTAAAAACATTAAATTTAAGAATAAAATAATTTAAAAAAATTCTCTATCAAAAATAAAACTTCTTTTAAATCGTTATATTAATTATAAAATTGTAATTACATATTTATAACTTTCAAAAATACCAACACTTAATTAGTAATTTTCATAACATTTACTTAATTATACTATTATATAATTATATAATCCATTCATTTATGGGATACCCAAATTTTATTTATACTTTAATAAGTGAAGTTATTATTCTTTTGATTGGTTTACTATTCGTATGAGTCATATTACTATTCCAATGGTCAAATTACTATTCCCCCAGTAAAGATTCCTTAACTTCTAGAGAAACCTATTATTTTATCCATTATTCACTTATAATTGTTTTTTTAGGTTCTTAATATGATTATAATTTGTGAAATAATTATAAGAAGGGAATTTAGATTAATAAAATTTAGGGATGTTACATCTACCATGGTGGTTCTTCTTGTAAGAGTTGAACGAGGCAAGGGAGGTGCCTACATCGATTATTATAGGGATTCCTATAGGAATTGAGACTTATTAGAGAAATCATGGAATCTACCTAGGAAATTCTGAATGATAAGGGTATGATCCATTTCAGTCTTGACGCCCCCCCCCTCCCACATCGTTAGAGGTAGATCTTGAGTTAGTGACATGTTGAGTGAATACATATGGCCCTTCCACTAGGAAATAAAATATATAATGTAATCATTTGGGAGTTTATTTTACTTGAAGAGGTTTTCAATACTTTCCTTGGGTACGATGGAGCAGAACTAGTAGAGAAATTACCTATAGAGGTCTTCCCAGTTTCTAATAGACCCAATGGGTAACTATTTATACCAGACGAACATGAGGCCTTCCATTATATAAATGAAACATCATAGATTGGAGGCTTTCTACTACTTCAGAGTTCCCAGTATGGTCACACACCTTAAAATTAAGTGGTCCATATGTTGTAGTGGGTTTCCCATCCCATTGAATGGGGTGAAGGTAGAATTCTTTAAATCTGGGGGTTCTCGCATGCCATCTGCCCATGCTGGGTACAACCTTCCCTTAGGTGGGATCTACACCTATCGCTTTTCCAGAGATTAAATTCAAGTGGTTTGTTTGGCTAGAAGACTATACTAGCAGGTATTCCTAGCTTGATTTGGATTCCAGACCACCAAGGTATTGATAAGATACTCACCCTTATAAGCACGCACAATGGCTCATGGAGCAGCCTATGGAGTGTCTTATAGAGTAGCTCGATCTAGATTCCAAGGGAGATTATCACACTACTCAGGAGTATTGGGCGATGAATACCATGACCACTTACTATAAGATCTTCCATCTACCCTATCGGGATGTGTAAGATTAGTGGGATCCACTGGGGGGAAACTAGACAAGAATGACTTGTGGCTGCCTTTGATACCCTAGTAGAGGAGGAACATATCTCGTAGAGTAGCACCATAGTTTGGGCACCAATTAGTAAGGAACTGATCTATGATCATCCTGTGATCCAAAATATATACTTGAAGGGTGTCCATAATGGTATTAACTTATGTCTTCTATGTGACATCAGAAAATCTAAGGGTTCATGATATCCCTTGCCCTTATTGAGATTCCAACTTGCATGCAATGATGTAGAGGGTTCTCCAAGGCCTAGTACATGCCTTTACTGGTGAGTGAGGACACCTAATTGAGGGTCCACTTGATACTGCACTACCCCAGGGCTGGGTTCCCTCTGTCGGATCCTATGTCATCATCCACATATTTAGAAAAATCGAGATCATCCATATTCACTATGGAAATACCTGAGGGTGTATCCTCAATATCACCAGGTAAGTCTAGTTTTCACTAGAAAGGACTAAAGTGGGGGGTGAGGTACTTTCCCCAGCTACAGATCTTCATATGTGTGGATGACTCTTCAATGATTCTACAGAGCACTACGAATCTCTAGATTCCTCATTTTTGAAGGGTGAATTGATTTTTGGGTGATGCAAGATGCTAAGCCACTGGGAGTGTTTCCAACTCAACCATGAGGTATAGATGATCAATTCCATCAATGTGCTCCTAGATCCTTGGATTGAAAAAATGGTATTCAAGAAGGAAAAGACACATCACCAAGATTGTATAGTGAAAACATGTGGCGTGGTCCTAGGTGAGGGACTCTAAGATATCGAATTCAGGAACCACATTTGTCCAGAAAACCACTGATAGCAGGTCAGCAACAAGATTATCCCATAGGCTTCCTTGTTAAGAAGGGGTGTCTGGCTCATATTTGGCCCAACATTCGAACAATTCTAGCAGAGAAACTATAGGCGATAATGATGTGGATCAATGTGAAGAAAGACTAACTTTTGGAGGAGTCATTTCCCAAGATAACTGATCATTTCATGTCAAGTTATCACTTAGGGGTGGTGTCGACCACATCATCCCATCCTTATAGGAATGGGTTCTTACCACTTCCTCATATTCAAGGGTAGTGGTAGTTATATTCGGATCCACTAGATAATTTTAATCTATCATTCTACAAAATACATCTCCATGATCTAGATTATAGGTAGATAATTAAACTAATGAGGATAGGGATGAATGCACCATGAGACCCTACAAGGGAGCCATATATTCCTCCACCTACATTTACCAACTAATAGAATCAGTAATTTTATGGATCTCACCTTCTAGGATGATCAATATCACCTTCTGAGATCCTTCCCTATACTCTGATATAGATGACTGGAGTTAAGGCTCCATCATTGAGTCACATTCGACTTCAAAATTTGAAAATCAAATGAGATTGACAATGACTTGGTGCTTCCTGGAATTTTTCTTTTAGCAGCGGTGGTTCTCCCCTCTTTATAGGATGGTTATTCAAGGTTGGTATGTTTTTTATCATGAGGAGGACCTTTGTGTTTTTTGGTGATGGAATAAGGAGGACCTTCTCTTTTATTTTTAGGGATATGGGGAGGGCCACTTCTTTAGTTGTTGTTAGAGTAGGGAGGAATTCTGGTTGGACTATCGTAGGAGTGGGGAAGACCTCCACTCTGGTTTTTGATGTAGTAGGGAGGACCACATCTTTGGTCATGAGGAACATGGGTAGGACCACCATGTTGGTTGTGAGAGGATGGAGGACCTTCTTATTGGTGGTTTGAAGTGGGATTATTGCCTTAACAATGATCAAACTGAACATGAATAGAATGTCCTTATTGAGGATATTGAGTATGGGGAGGTCCTATGTACTAGTTACTAGATTCACAAGGAGGAACTTTTCTATGGATTTTAGAAACATTGGTAGGTCTTCCATGTTTACCCTTAAATAAGTGGGTAGGACCTCCACTCTGGTTGGCTATGGCAGGAGGAGGACCTTCCCATTTTCTAGTAATGATATCACAAGTATGGCTTTCATACTGATCGTCAATGATGTGGGGAGGGCCTATGCTTTGGTTGATTCTAGAGTGGGGAGGACCTCTTCTTGATCTAGGAGTGGCATGAGGAAGACCTTCACTTTTATGGTTTATGACATAGATATTCCCTCTATATCGGGAACCATAAGAATGGGGAGGAACTACGCACTGGATATTGATGAAGATAGGATGACTTCTTCTTTGATAGATGTTGGGAACATGAGGAGAACATCCATATTGATTGTGAGAGTGGGGAGAACCTCATATTTGGTTAGAAACTACACTGGGAGGGCCTTCGTATCTATTCTAATTATCACAGACCATCCCATAATGACTTATGGTTACTCTAATGGTTGATAGAGTCAACCCAACCTACCTTCAGTGTAGTTGAGGGATCTATCATGACTGGGCTTTGATGGGTCCCTACTATATAGTGGAAGACACCTTGTGGAATGCGTTGATGGTAGTAGGATCCATTGGAGTTGTGGAAAAGGATTCCCCTTTGAGGATAGCCTCATAATATTTAGCCTGACATTGGTTTCAAGTCATTCAAACTGGGGCCAATAGAATTGGGGAATAATCCAGCTATTTCTTGGTTTGGAGGGCCGATCGTGGATGCTGATGATGAAGCCTAGTGGGATCCCATCTTGAAAATTCTAGGGAAATTGTCATTTTCAGGGTGAATTAGGAATCCCCTACCTTTTTAGCATAGGGGAGTGGGTCACATGATCGCTCTGGTGAGAGATTCATGAAACGATTCAGGGGTTGAGTGGGGAGAAAAGGTTCCCTACGTGAACCTTGGGTTGGAGGTGTTACAAGACACAAAGGTCTCCAGGTCATGGAAATCCATATCCCTCCTCGTAATGAATCCTTCCTTCTCATACCTATATACTAGGGCATCCGTAACCCTCCTGTGAATGATCTATGAGGTTCATACGGGGTTTAGTGCTCAGTAATCATATTTTTGGATGAAGTTGTATTGGAGGTGGAGTTTTTCTATATTTCTGCATTGACATTTATCTTTCCCCTACACCAGAAAGAATAGGGGGAGTGTTTTCGTGTATCTTTGGTCCTCCAATGATGAAGGACTCACCTTTCCATATGGATATAAGGAAAGCAATGCCCTATGATTCAGCGTCATCCAATATTCCATGGTTAGATAGAGAGATATCTACATTGAAGATGTTGTAGGCCAGAATTCCCAACATTTAACTACCCAATTTCTAGTGAGTTCCAGGCCAGTCCCACTTTTTTCTTGGTGGGACCAGGTTCTGAATAGATGTATTTGGTGACATCCTAATCCACTAATGTCTTGAATTACACTAGTCCTTATGTTGATGAGAATAGTTTCACGTTAGATTCACTGTTTTGTTTCAGATGCATTCACTATGGCACACTACATGTGTGTTAATGTGCATGGGCATGCATGTTAACACACATTTTGGAATTCCAATGGCAGGTGACATTCATCACATTCATATGTGATGTCCGATACTTGATCGAAATAGGATAATGGGATATCGGTTCCCCCTTACATTGATTCCTACTGGGAACTCATTACCTAGTCCAGGTCTCCCTCATAGATTAAGATGTGTTGGTGGAACTCATTTCTTATTCTATCACTTTGTAGATACTGGTTAATTATGCTACTTATGTCTAGACATTCCAAGGAGTCTTTATTGTGAAGAAAAATTTGGTAAGGTTAGTAGTCAGGTTGGGAATCACTAGAATGCTTGGACACTAGGAACATTTTTTACCTGTATTCTTCCTCGTAAGAGGTCTTCTGTAGGCGTGAAACCTAAGGAATCACATGTAAATCATGAGGTATCTGAGTCCAAATCCACATATTCCAAGTATTTCACCTTAGGCATCCCATTTTTAGTATGTGGTTATAGTATCAGTTGGGTCGTGAGTTTAACATCTTGCGGAGTTAAAAGGAGGTTGATCAAAATTCCCCATGGAGGTGGATCAATGAGATGTGTGACTAGGAGGATCCAATCAAGGGTGTTTGGGGACTACACATGGAAGCTTTCTGGGAGGATTTCATTTCCTATAAGGATGGTGTCATCTTGTTTTATTCATAAACAAAGTATCCAATAAAGGGTGTGTGGGGATTACACATGGAAGCTTCCTAATGAGGATTTCATTCCCTATGGTGAGGATGAAATTCTGTTTCACTCAGAAATATAGCATCTTATACCTAATACACAATGTGGGGACACAGTTTAACATCATGTGCTGAGAAGGTTGGTGCTAATCTTTTTTATGTCATGCAGCGCCGACATGGGGAACTCACTTCTTTTCTCGCAGGCTTACACTACAAAAAACCTTTAGTTTAGAAGAGGATGTTTTTGACTTTAGAAGGGGTTATAACCCCTTTTAGAGGCATTAGTAGTTGTTGTTGGGAAACACCGCTAATGTGGCCTACTACTGTTATTATGGGCGGTTTTGAGGAACTGTTGGTCAAATAATGATGGATTTATTGGTGGTTACATTAGAGGGGGTTTAAAACCCCTCAAATGATGACTTAAATTCATTGAAAATTCTTGTATTTTTGGCGGTTTGAAAGGAATCGGGACCAGTTCTTGGCTGTAGGGGTGGTTTAAACCACCCCTAATGTGGTTACGTTAGGGGCGGTTATAGAAACCACCCCTAAAGCCTCTATTTTTTTAATTGAACCCATGTATACCTGGCATCCTTATCACCCCTGCTACTCTTGTGCCCCCGACACCCACCTCCCCCTATCTTCCCCGTCACCCGCCCCCTATCACCCCCGGCTGCTTCGTCTCCCTCCCTGCCCCCATCCCCTGTGCCCCTAACACCCACCCCACCATGCCCCCCCCCCCCCCCCCCCGCGCCCCATTCCCCCCAACACCCACCTCCCCATGCCCCTCATCCCCCGCCCCTTGTCTCCCCGCCGCTCCGTGGCTCCCCGTCACCCGCCTCAACTTCAACGCTGTTTCCAGTTATTTTTATAAAAATTAGGTGGTGTAATGATTCAAACCACAGATTGCATAACATCACTAGAAAATCAAGCCACAGTTTTACCACTACAACATTTTATTTTTTATGTATATTAAGTCATATTATCCTCTATTTATATGTATTTGGTTCATTATTTTAATAAATATTATTTATATCATATATTTCAACACATTTAAACATATAAACTATATATACATTTATATAAACTATATATTTATATGTATATACTCATATGTTTATATATATATATATATATATAAATATATTCATTTAAATTATTTGTATACTTAAATACATATTTAAATATTTTATACATAATTATTTATATAATATATATAAATAATTATATATATATATATGTAAATTTAAGTATATAAATAATTTAAATGAATATATATATAAATAAATTTATATGTCTGTGTGTTTGTGTATTTGTATAATATTTATATAATCGATGCACAACTATGTGGACTTCCTTTTTCCATCTTTTTAATTTGAATTAAATCTTTTTTTTGTATTTTCCATTGTATTTTACCAAATTATTTACATTTTAAAAATCAAATAATTGCATGTAGATATAATATGATTATAATATATATTTATTTAATTATTTTTATATACTTATATATGTGTGGGGTGTGTGATAACAATAATATTATTATTTATTATTATTGTTATTACACTTATTGTTTAAACTATAAAATTTATCTGTTGGTTTTATAAATACCATACATTTATTTTATGATTTATATCATTCACATATTATATTAAATACATTTATATTATATATTTATGTAAATTATTTATATAATTAAATACATATTTATATATTATATAAATGTTTATTTAAATAATATATAAAAGTATTTACTTAATATATTTATAAATTGTATCTAAAAAATATTTACATAATGTATTTCAATGCATATATTTATTATTACGTACATTATTATATATTTATTTTTATAATTTGTATAATATTGTATATAATTTATATATAATTAATATTATATGGATTACATATATATGAAATACAATTTATACATATATTTATATTATATATAATTAATATTAAATGAAATGCAATTTCTACAAATATTATATATGAAATACAATTTATAAAAAAATTATATAATGTTATATGAAATAAAATTCATACAAATATTTATATAATGTATTTCAATATATGTATTTATTATTATGTATATTAATATATATGTATTTCAATAAATATAATTGTATAATATTATGTACAGTAATATATATGTATTCCAATAAATATAATTGTTCAATATTGTGTACATTAATATATATTTTATTTTTATAAATTTTATATCATATAATATTGATTATATATAATATTAAAGTAGGAACATATTATTTGAAAAAATATTTATTATTATTATATTATAAATTATAAAAACTACAAGCTTGAGTATTTATATGATATATTTTTTTAATAAATTATATTTATGTATATATTTATATAATGTGTCTATAATTTTATATTATATATAATTAATGTTATATGAAATACAATTTATAAAAATAAATTTATATTAATGTACATAAAATTATAAAATTATATTTATGTATACAAATAAATACAATTAAATACAATCATATAAATATTTTATATGATATTCATATATATAATGTAATTAATTACATTTATATATTGTGTTTTAATTATATATATATATTATGGAAGTTTCTTTTAAAAAAATAGTCGGGGTTCACAACCCCCTTAAATATCTTAAATTTGCGGGGGTTGTAAACCCCTTCTAATTTAAAGACATTAGAGGGGGTTTTGAACCCCCGCTAATTTAAAGATATTTGAGAGGGTTTTGAACCCCCTCTAATTTAAAGACATTAGAGGGGGTTTTGAACCCCCTCTAATTTAAAGACACTAGAGCTGGGTTTTGAACCACTCTAATTTAAGACATTATAGGGGGTTTTCAACCCCCTCTAGAATCCAACTAGATATTAAAAAAATAATGGTAAAATATTTAGAGGGGGTTCAATACCCCTTCAAATTTAAGAAATTAGAGGGGGTCTATAACCCCCTATAAATTTTATTAATAGCTAGGGTTCTATATAATCTCTCTCTAATTTTTTTAGAAAATGAATTTAGAGGGGGTTGTGAATAACCCCCTCTAATATACTTTTTTTTGCAGTGTTACGTAACCGCATGTCATGAACCTCTAGGAGAGTCTTGAATTTTTTAATGTCTGGATGGAATGGTGTGGAGGAGTGGCCAATCATGAGGTCCATGTTAGCATCCCTATTCTGAGAAGCAAGCGGGCTTAGCATTCCTATGATGTGAATAAAAACATATTAAAATTCATTCACTAGAGACATATGGGACATATCATGAGGGACTAAGAAATTACTAGGTGCAAGATTGAATGACTTTGCGTAAGAGTTTTCGAAAATACATGGGAGTTGTGTTCAATAGGGTCTCGAACATAGTACTTTAGAATAGAGGAAATCCTGGAACTTCCAGGAGGGAGTGTGCATAAGATTGGATGCTTTCCTGCAAGAGAGAGGTTTGAGCTCAATATTGGGTTGGGAACGAGATCATGGTTGTGTTCAATAGGTGTCTTTTATATGCAACCAATTTTGAATTGAAGTAGTTGGGTGAGGATCACCCAACAATATAATTTCTCAAATGAGGACCCATAGGTAACCTACCATGAAAGATATCTTCCATGGGGTTCCATCCTTACGCGATGTCGTGGAAGATCTTTCTTACATGCAACAGAGAAACAGTTCGTCTTCCATAGGATCACCTAAAGAAGGGGGTGTCATTCTACTTATAGCCTATATCTTTGGCGATGGAAAATAATATATGTTAAAAGAAGATGTCTTCTATACAAATTTTTCTATAGCCATGGAGGGCGAGCATGAAAGTGCCACTTTGACATCGCATTTGGGATGTAAGAGTTTTTTACATGGATATTGTTATTATTCACAGGGTATTCCTATTATGAGCCCCTTCTATATCCATTATTCATGGTCTTTATGGATGGAACCATTGATGTTTAGGAATTATAAAAAATTTTATTTTTCTGTTTTTAAAATATTTTTTTGCCACTCTCCCAACTTTTTCTGTTTTTTTGTAATTTATTAAGGTTAATTTTAATTCCATTAAAATTATTTAATCTATTACAATTTCATGTAAATAATTTCACATTTATACTTAGTTTAGATGAATGATGAACTGGCCATGTTTTCAAATTCTTAGTTAGGAAAATTTTATCATGGACCAAAAGTTTTTTAAACTCATTACATGAAATATTGGCCAACATTTTTTCACTTAATAAAAAGGATACTAAATCCACTTTTACATATTCCTCACAATTACCTTTTAGTTGATAGAACCATGAAATTTATGAATAACCAAACATGATAAGTAATATAATAAAAATATTTTAGTATTAAAGGACTGTGTGCTAAAATAAATGAGGCACTTTGGAAATTTTAAAATCTCCCACCACATGGAAATATAATATCTATCATACCTAAAAAAAATAATCCAATGTATCCCTTAGTATCCATTAATGATTTTTTTAATATTCCACAATAAATTTTAAAAATTCCTATCCGACTTAAATTATAATATAATTCATGACCTAGGTTGAATTCAATTTTGGGGGAGGGATGATAATGAGTTATAAGAAGCTATTTTATAGAATTAGTATGAGATTAAGAGAGGATGTTATTAATATTTAATGATTTTGTTTCATCAAAAAAAACTATTCTATAAAGGATGGAAAGATTTATTTTATGGCATACAATGTTGGGCATGTAATTCCAATAATGTTTGAAGTAAAAAAGTATTTTATATTCAATCCCATAAAATGAAATTGCATAGAATTATAGATATGAAAATATGAAACAATACTATTTAAAATAAAGGGAAGAGGGATATAATAGTTAACTCTAATGAAGTTATTAATATATGTATTGTTCAAGAAGATTATGATGAGTTTCAAGGAAAAAATTAGCAATTTCAAAGGTTAAATATTCTAAAATATGATAAAATCTTTGAATTATATCTAGTTGAATATATTTTGAAGGATTTCTATACATAGTTTGGAAGAAATTCCAAGAAACACCTTGCTAGAATGGAAAGACATAAAATATAGGGAATAGTTTATCTCAATCCTAAATGAGGAAAGTTCAAAGTCCCTTTATTATTTTAAGGTAACATCTTAAAAATGAAAATATAAGTGACATATAACTTCCCTGAACCCTCGGTCCTAGATACAATGCTGACAACCTAATATTTTCTTTTTTCATGTGAACCCAATAAACATGACTCAATGTTAACAGTCCATAATAATAAAATAAAAAAATTGATCACAAATATATGCAATGTCTATTTAGGTTTACAGTTATTGAGAATTAAGGGAAACTGTGGCATCCATAGGTTCAATGGTACATCTAATTTTTATCTTCTTTTTCAATTCACCAGTTTCCTGGGGATTCATGGGATGAATTTTTTATTTTTTAGGATTACGGACCATGGTGAATGGTTGGTACCCAGTTATTCTAATCATGTGACAAACTGTTCAAGGGTGCCTTGTATTGGGAAAGTACTCTTTTTCATGGATTGATAAATTTTCTTCAAACCATGTAATACCTAGGTGAAACCATGTAGTTTTTTTGGAGTTAGAAGAACCCATATTGTTGGAACGTAGTTTTAAAAACCGTGCAACCTAAATATGTAATTTTTACATCTCATTAAAATTGTGGATTTTTACAAAAAAATATCCTAAATAATTTTTTACCACTTGAACCTCATTTCTTGTAACTCCCTTAGTTTTCTTGACCATTTTTTTAAATTAAATTAAAATTTTCAATTATATCTTGCAATGCACTAATTCAAACATTCCATTCACAATAAACCAACTTATCATATTTTACACATAACACCGAGTTGGCGTTGATACACGCAACACTTAGTATAGATTTTGTTCGATGTATTAACGAAATATTTTTTGGATTGTGATATAAGTAACACCAACGGAATATTTAACTACATTCAACACTGACTTGTCTTGCGTTTAATGCAATAATGACCTTCCTTGATAGTTTGCATTGTACACAATACTGAGTATCACTAAACAATGATATATTATTAAAATATTATTAT
Organism: Viscum album; assembly: GCA_963277665.1. Classification (NCBI taxonomy): domain Eukaryota; kingdom Viridiplantae; phylum Streptophyta; class Magnoliopsida; order Santalales; family Viscaceae; genus Viscum; species Viscum album. Next base: position 967,240,553 of record OY728158.1, on the reverse strand, counting down.
TTAATGGGATATAAAATAGCCATTATGAATAATATTAACCACATTTTTAATTTTATATAACATTAGCACTCACATTATGTATTTTTTATACATTATATAAGAACAAATTCAATTTTTCAAATAAAAGAAGAATTTTTTAAAAAACATAGTTTTCTACCTTATGATTGCACAACCATTTTAAAAATAGTTTTTAACACTTTCATATATTATATTTGAAAAAATAAACTTCTTATTTGGAAGGGGGGTATAAAAATTTACTTTGGTTTAATTTTTTGTATTTTTCTGATAAAATTCATATTTCAATGAATAGTGAAAAATACTACATTTTATTTCAAAACATCCTTTTAATATAATATATTTTTATAGTTATATTATCTTTTTAATTTGTTTTAAAGTATAATTGGATTAATTTGTTATCCTTTAATCCAATTTTTTTCATTTTAAGTATCTTCCTTTTAAAATTAGACATAAACACATGTCAATCTTTTGATAGTTTTTACTTCTTAAAAACCTGCTTTCTAGTTTTGATGACGAGAATTAATTTTAAAATAATTTCATCCAATTATGTGTTTTTAACATAGAAAAATGGATTAAATTTTTGGAATCATAAGGTCCCAGTTGTGTAAATAGGTACCTTTTACTTTTTGGATACTATGAATAGTAACTTCATTAATTATTTTTATTTACCATGGTTAAAGGGTAAATCGGGTAAATAAGGGTAAAAAATAATATTATAATAATATAAAACTACCCTAACACATGTCCAAATAATATTTAATCAGATATGACTAACCATAAGTATCCTTGGGTCGATTTTAGGACCCCATGGAGTCACTCGGGTGTGATAATGACCATTTATAATAATTAATTTGAAGTAATGGGAAATATAATATAAACATGTATCTTTTTACTAAAAAAAATTTATTTTGGATTATATAAATGATATATTCAAATATAAATAATCATTATAAATATAAAAAAATTTCCTAAATAATTTTATTTTATTTACAATTTTTATAAATTATATAAATAAATTTATTTATAACATAATAACGATGCAATGATTACCTTATTAATGAAATATTAAAATAAATGATATTATAAATATTAAAATAAACGTAATTTGTACTTTTTTATTCCATAAAATAATTTTTTGGATTATATTGACATTTCAATGACTCTTTAATTCCTTTTTCCAAAGTAATAATGTTTTTACGACTTTTACAAAAATCAATTTATAAATTGTTTCAAAATTGACATAAAAGAGTGTTTAAATCAAATACTATTTTATTAAAGGATATAATAGTCCTAAAAATATAATATTTAGAAAAAAGACTTATATAATGTTTAAAATTTTCTTAATGATCCACTTTTGGTTTTATTGGCATTTTTTAGTAACTATAGAAACCATATATTATGACAATACAATAAGACATAGTAAGAGTTTATGTTTTTAACTAAGGGTTAAAGGTAAAAGATAAGGTTACTTTTGTGACCTAAACTTGTCTAAAACCAATTTTTGAGAGGATTTATGCACACTATCATCTTATATTATAATTAAATGAGTTTAGGATGATTATAAACTGAAAATAAATTTATAATAAATTAATATTTAAAGACTTTCCTAAAGTGCCCCTCACCACTCTTATAAAAGGACACTTTTCCTTCTATGTTATTCACACCTCCAAAGCTCTTTAGATCGTCCAAACCATGCCAAAATATCCCCACAAATTCCCTCAATTCATCTTATATTCCACACTTTTGGAATAAATCCATCATTCAGAGAACATTTGTGCAAATCAAAAAGAGATACTCAAAAAAGAGGTAATTGTTTTATCTCCTCTTTCAAAATTCTTTTCTTCTTATACTTACTCTTATTATGTTGTTCTCATTATAAAGTAATAAATAAAGTATCTTAAACATTATTATATTTTATTATAATTATATTACAATCTTATACCTCATTTTATCCATCATACAAATAACAATATCACCATTCGTGCATACATACAGATTATCGTCTCCACGTCGCTGTGTAATTTGTTATTCAATAATACTTAATTTGCATGGGTATAATGATGAGTATATTAGATTTTAATAATGAATATAACATGATAATTATTATTAATAAATAATATACTATTCAATTCCCTACTATTTAACCATTAAGTGAATGATATTGTCGCTCGTACGTACGTAAAGTCTACCTTCTCCATGACGCGGGGAGATTCATTCTCCACGTTAACCATTCAAAAATCATCATGAAGTACATATAATAAATAATCATGAAATATATGACATAATAATGATAATGGGTTTATGTATGTGTATATATATATATCATTTACTTTCTTCCATTCAATTAAATAAAGAAACAGAAACCATGTTCATGCGTATGTACGACATACCGTCACCATGAACGTTGTGTTCCATTTTATTTATCTATCTATTATATATTTTTCTATACTGAATTTTTATTATATATAAATCATTTTTTATATTATATAAGTAAGTAAATCATGATCTAATTCATATGATCAAGAATAACAAGTCAAAAAAATACAATAAATAAAATGATTATTACCTAAAATATTGCTTTAACATGGAATTGATAAATAAATAGGTAACATAAAGTCATAAGTGAATCATATTTGATAGAATAGATATTATTATGGTTCTCATACAAGTTAATAATTTTTTTAAACCCACTCTACAGGATTTTCGGACACATGGAAAAAAATCGTACCTAAGGTAAGGGATAATTTTGCAATCTCATTATTATCTGAAATTGTTTATTCATAAGTGTTTACTAGGGTATATTTATTAATCACATCCATGTTTCCTAAATATATAATATTATTTCTATTATTTTACTATATTTTAAAGTTAATTTTACCCATTTGTTAATTTTTCATTAAACGTTATGGAAGGAATCTTTCTTTCGTTTTCCATGCGAGGTACTTTTTGACATTTCCGACAAGGGTACGAGAAAAAGGTTTTTTTAAATTATATGGAATAAATGTATTTTTAAATATTTATAATTCCATATTTCTAGGAATATTCCCTTACATGATTTCATGTTTATTTTCAACTAAATAAATTTCTTTTAAAATTGTGTTTCATTTGGAGAAAAGAAAATATTTTTCAAAAAGAAAGGATATTTTCCTCAAGAATTAAGTTCAACTGTTTTATCAAAATTATTTTCCATCTAAGATGAAATAGGTTTGTGTTTATATAACTATTATTAAATTTATTTGATTGTTTTAATGATGGAATTTTTTTTATAAAATCCAATTCTTTTATATGAATTATGATGTAATTATGTTTTAGAAACCAATTTTATTTCATGGTTTGGGCTAAGAGGAATAATTTATGTTTTTATGGAACATGTATGAATTATTTAATTAAGAGATGGGTGGAACCTGTATCTCAGTCTAATACATTGGGTTAATATTTATATCTCATGATATAGACATGATTGGAATGGAAATTAAATAAAGTTCAGTAATATAGAGTTAGAATAGCTTGTAAATCTGGTTCAGTAATACAAGGCTGGAGAGGTATTTAAACCAGATTTAGCAATGGAATTTGTCCACTATGATGGTCTTGGCAGAAATTCCTTGGATACTAAAGAAATCATATTATATTCTTATTTTTTCCACAATTCCATGTTTTATGAAAATGCTATTTTTTCATGGTTTATGATTCCATTATGATTTATTCTTTATGAACTACCAAGATTTATTTCAATACCCAAGATTTTGGTAAATGTTAAATGTGGTATCTTTGTTCACATTTGTTAGGACCAATAGGGGCCTATATACCCTGAGAGGGGGGGGGGGGTGAATCAGGGTATGGATATTCTTTTTCAATGTTCTTCCAACCCCACCGGATCTTGACCTCTTTATTACAAGGGTCACTTTGTTTGCTCTTGTGTGTGAACTATGATCATGTCTTTACTTCTTTATCTAATGATGATGCTTTGAATGCAATGCAGGGAAGAAAACAGGCAGAAATAGATATTTTTACATGGTTCACCCTCACTGGGCTACGTCCAAGGAGCATACACCGACAAGTTGTCAGTCGTACCAAATTCCACTATTCTTCACTAGATGTGGATACAATGTTTGGGCTAGATCACTTATATTCCCAGGCTCACTGCCTTTACAAAGTTTAGGGTCAGCTCACTACTTCCCCTAGGGTCACTCCCTATTTCTCTCTCTATGGATCACTGCCGGTGGAGAGGATCACCTTCTTTCTCTTCCTTTGCTCACTACTCTTAGAAGGAATCCACTCACAGTTTATAGACCTGTAGGTCTCTTCATTTGCATGAAGGAATGCATCTTCCTCTATAAGTAGATGCTCTGTTGAAGCCCAATTTTCACCCGTAGATGAATATCTATTTGAACTGAAGGAATCATGCAAACTTACAGCTTCCACGCAGCCCGAAAATCACTGCTAGAAATAAACCTTACTTGGCGCGCAAGTCTTACTCGGTGTGCAAATATCGGCGCGCAAGTCACAACGGTCGCGCAAGTCCTCCTCAGACAATTGTGCGACTCAAGATTCCTCAACTACAAACCTATGTGACTCACTTCCTTTTATGCCCAATCCAACATTGGCACGCAACTCCACACTGGCGCGCAGCTTCAAACACTGGCGCGCAACTATCACCCTGGCGCGCAAGTCCCACCTGCGTGACCACACACACCACTTGCGCGACCACCACACCTGCGTGACGGGAGCTCTGATTTCTCAAAGTGTTGAACTCCGGTTCATAATGAGGAGGGTTGGTCCAGTATTTATAGGCAAATTGACCACCCGGCGCGACGGTGCGCAAGTCACCGGCGCGACCCAGTCTCAGCGTGCAAGTCTTTTGTCCTTTTAGAAACTTGCGTGACCAACTCCCAAACTTGCGCGAACCTATTTCCTTAGCCATATTTTGATCTTCTGATCTTGAAAAACATATGGCGTGCAAGTTTCCTATACTCCAAGTCCTCGGCGTGCAAGTCCCTTTGCCAAAAAAACTTTTCTTCATTTGTCGATTTTCAGGCCCAAAAATTTGGCAAACAATGGAAAACGGCGCCACCTTGTATCTGTTCTTTTGTACCGCCTCCAGATCATCCATTCCTTTTGTCGACGTTCTTGAATCAAACATGGATCGTTGACCTCAGCTCTTGAACTCAACATTCTATCATGAAATCCTCTTTGTTAAAAAATTTGTATTTCATTGTTTTGCTTTATCAACAATCACCACTCAGATGTCTACTTTGTCAACAAACACAATCACCTCAAAAATGCTTCAATGATGCCTTGTGGGATTTTTTCCCAACAATCTCCCCCTTTGGGTTTTTTGACAACTCTTTTATGGAAAGATACATCATTAATTCTTCAGCCACCATTCACCTTTGGCGATTCTGATAGCGATCAAGGATTTACATAACATATACTCTAAGCCCACATGAGCAATGCTCGGCGTGAGAAACAAGAGTAAATGAAAAGTTCATCAATGAATCACTTCATCTTTGACATCCACTGTTGACACCAAACTGATACCAATTTGTACTAAACTGATACCAATTATTTAAGGACTTGTTGGAAGACCAATTTTTGTTTGGAAATATTTTTACCACATTCCAACATTACTCTTCTGCTTTTATCACGATCTGCAGCTGTCATGATATCTATTCTTTGATCGATCACTTCAAGCATCGTCAGATTTAATATGTTCCCCCTTTCTACTCGCAGCTTCAACACCTCTTTAGCCTTATTTCCAGTGTTGTCCAAGCTAATCTCTGGCTAAGCACGTTCAACTAGCTTCAACTCCCCCTATCTAGCTGCTCCACTTGTCAGCTTCTCCCCATATCATTCATGATTTATCAAATCTCCACATTGTCTCCCCCTTGAACAATCACTATTTTCTCACCCTTTGTCAACGAACCCAAAGGGCACTCCTTTGTATTCTGTAACATAGTAGAGAACACATATCATCACATTAGGGAAAAACACATCATACCTCAGGGATAGGGGGTGGTGGTTCCACATCCACACTATTTCAAGTGCGGGGAAGCGACTGAACTCCCAGAGCCAGTCGATGCCTCTCAAAAGCTTCCTTAGGTAAGGCCTTTGTCAGAATGTCTGCAACCTGGAGCTCTGTAGGCACATACTCCAACTTCATGATTCCATGCTCAACCTTCTCCTTGATAAAATGATACTTTATCTCAATGTGATTTTTCCTTGAGTGATGGATGGGATTTTTGCTGAGATTTATAGAACTTGAGTTATCACACTGGATTCTGATCGGAGACCTTCCTTCAACTCCCATAGTATCAAGCTGCTGATTCATCCACAATAACTGTGTACATGCTTGAGTGGCCATAATATATTCAGCTTCTGCGGTGCTCAACGAAATACAATCCTGCTTCTTTCTTAACCAAGCAATACATAGCCCACCAAGATAGAATGCACCACCTGACATTGATTTTCTATCATCTGCTGAACCGGCCTAGTCTGCATCAGTATATCCCAATAACTCTATCTCAGATTTGTCAGTATATGTCAAGCCGAAATCCACTGTGCCCTGGATATACCGAAGTATTCTTTTCACTGAAAGCATGTGACTTTCCTTGGGATTACTCTGATATCTCACTGCTTGGCATGTGGCGAAAACAATATCAGGCCTTATTGAGGTTAAGTACAACAAACTTCCAATAGTTTTCCTATATTTTGTGATATTAACTTCCTTGCCATCCTCATCGTTTGATAATTTCATCCGGGTAGCTACCGGAGTCTTCATCTCCTTGGAATTCTCCATTCCAAACCTTCTCAAAACCTCTTTGGCTTATTTGTATTGAGAAATGAAAGTTATCATCCTCATGAATGAGAAAACCATCTGGCTTCTCAATGTACACCACTTCTTCCAGAACCCCATTCAAGAATGCGGATTTGACATCCATCTGGAACACTTAGAACTTTATTTGCACTACTATGTCCAAAAATAATCTGATTGTCTCCAGCCTTGCAACCGGTGCGAATGTCTCATCAACATCTATTCCCTCTATCTAGGAGTATCCCTTACACACTAACCATGATTTATTTCGAATCACATTTCCATCTTTATTCATCTTGTTGCGATAGACCCATTTAGTCCCGATGACATTCTTATCTGCTGGCCTCGAAACAATCTCCCATGTTTTGTTCTTCTCAATCTGATCAAGCTCTTCATTCATAGCCTAAACCTAGTTTTCATCTTCAGCTGCATCAGCAAGGCATTTTGGCTCAACCTTAGATAGAAAAGATGCCTTCTGTAGTGATTTCATTTTTCTTGTCTGAACTGGAGCTCACTGATCACTGATGATACTCTGTCTGTCAATTTCAGCTCAACTCTTTGTCTTTTGTGTAGATAAGGATTTTACTTCCTCGTACTCATCATCAGTATCCTCTTCTGAATCATCTTCATCCACTTCTTCTCTCCCTGAGTCTCTTACCACTTCTTCACTTTTAACAGAAAACATTTCACTGTGTCATTGTTCAATGATGTCATTTCTTTGAACATCTTCTCTCAAATTTTTGTTGACACACCTTTGATTTTTCTCTCGCAGCTTCTTGGTATCCTGAAACCAGTCAGGTGATACCACATTGTTAGAGAAAAATAGATAAGCATGAGATACATGATTATTGCTGCTTTTCTGACAATAAGTCTTCCCTCGATTGAAATACTCCTGAGTTGATTCATCCGATTATTTCTTTGATGGCTCTTGCATCTGATTTTGTTATTTAATTCTCCCCCTATGTTATGCAACCCTTCCCAAGGTTAGGCCCAACATTTAAACCCATAACATTCTACTTTTTCTGCATCATCTATTCTCATATTCCACTTGGAATTGAGCCATTAACAGAATCTCTAAGCCTACTGAGTTGGCACTCGGTGTAGGAAACAAGAGACAAAGTCAATAACACAATCACTTCCTGTTGTTCTCTATTTCTCCCTTTCATCATCAACTTTGATACCTGATTTGAGTCAATCAAAACACTAAATCATATCACATCTCCATTTTGCATCTTTATATGACACTTCCCCTTGGATCATATCTCCCTAAAACCTGAAACACATGAATCATCAGTTAATAGAATTTATATACATAGGGAGAGGGGATTTCTTCCAGACTCCTCAAGATGAGGATTGCAGTTGATCCTGATGGGTCAACCCTTTGATTCTTTCTTGGATCACATAACACTCATTTCTTGCTTCCTCCAGCTACATAGCCAACTTCAACTGCTCTGTCCATATGACTAAGAATTCATTACCTGCATGCTGAGTCTTTTTCTGATATGAAGATTCTGTAGGCCTATCCTTTCCCGCAATTTGGGGTTTAAACCCACTAGTACACATTTCTGTCTTTGATGTTCTACCAAAATTCTATTTTCCTTGATTATTTCTCTGAGCAGGAATCTCTTTTCTTTCTATCTTCCCTTCCTTCTTCCACCATTACAAGGATTTTCCTTTTTCTTCCAGTCCTCTCTGTGGCACATGACTCGTGAATTTTTCAACGCATTCTTTTTTTATCTGCAATTTATCAAATTTATGAGTCATCACCCTATTTTTCATTGGTGGTGGGTCCTCCATTGAATGTTCATTCTTCTTTATCATAGCTGGAGTAGTTCTCCCCTTAATCTTCCTGGTTTGTTCACATTCTCTCCTTGAGAGATGTTGTGAGTATGACAGAGGAGGTGACTAATACACCTTTCATTCAGCTCTATGTGATTCCCCTGAGTCTCTAAGACTATTCTCAAACTTACCACTTTGTCTCTCAGTGTAGAATTTCTCATTATGCATCACTGGGGTTGAGAATCTCCTTTCGAGTCCATTTTCCTTTCTTGCTTTCTTCTTGCTGCAATGTCTTGTCAAATGCCCATAATTAGAACATATAAAACATTTTACATCAAAGGCATACCTCATTTCATCATTTCCCTATCGAGATGTTGATGCATTTTGAGTTCTTTCTCTAACATTGAGCTTCTGAGCTTTCGGACACATACTCATGGTGTGTCCTTTTATTCCACAGTAATAGCATCTGATAAAGGCTTTCCCCTGAGAGACTCTTCTCTCTAATTTCTTATGATGCTTCTTCTTATTCTCAAATTTATCAAAGTTTCTATTTTCACAGCCTGAGATGTATTTCAGAGCCTCTAAACATAAGCTTCATGTGTGGCCATGAATCCCGCAAAAGTAGCACATGTCTTAATTTACTTTTGATATAGTTCTCTTAGGCCTATCTCCAGCACCTAGATGTTTTTCTAAACTTCTGGAACTATTCAAAACCCTCTTTCTGTCATGCACGGAAGGGGATTCATCAAACCCAATACCAGTTTTTCCCAAACTGTATGGTCTTTGAGCTGAGAAAATTTGTCCCTGCCTCTTTTCAGAAATAGAAAATTTTCTTTTCATTTCACCATCACCTGCCGAGGGATAATCAAATAGAAAGTGCAGGGCATCCTTCATTTTAGGCTTTCCTCTAGCATTGTATTTCTCCACTTCCTTCTTCACTGATTCTAGTTCTTCTTCAAACTTTTGAATTTTCATATCCCTTGATTCAAGTTGTGAATTGAGTTCTTTGCTGAGATTCTTTCCTCAACTCATCTCATCTTCTAGTTCATGCTTCAGCTTATCAACCATGTCATTTTCCTCCCTTACCTTCAATTTTTCTTGAGCAATAGAATCAGAACAACATGCATTCTCTTGTTGTACCCTTTGATTCTTCTGAACTCCTGAAGACAACTGTGTTGCTAGATCATCATTTCTAGCTTTAAGATTCTGAACTTCATCTGACTGTTGATTCTCTTCATAATCAACAGCCTTTTGTTTGCCCTTCATTTTAGCCACCTTTTGAAGTTATTCACCTAGAGAATCATTCTTTTCCTTTAGCTCAGTAGCTACATCAATAAGTCTTTGATTCAAACTTCTTATCTTATTGATCTCAGTTTCCAGTACTTGGATCTTAATGTCTTTAGACTTAATTTCATCGGTGTTTCCAACGTCACTTGGAATATCAGGTTCTTCGATGCACTTGACTTGATCTTTCACTTTTCTATTCAAGCCATCGATCTCCCTTTTCTGTTCTTCAATCATAAGCTTATACTAACCAACTGATTCTGAGTTCTCTGGTGCTGATAACATGAGTTTCTCAATTTTATCCATCAACTCAAACTTCTCTTCTTCCTGCTACTGCATATAGAGTTTGGCATCGTGAACAACTTTGTTAGATTTCTTGGTTTTGGCTCTCCAAACATCTATCTCTTCTAGAGCATCCTCTAACTCAGCTTTCATATCTATTCTTCCTTCAATTATTTCTTCTTCATCATCACTTGTTTTAATATATCTTTGAAGTTCATGTACCTCACTCATTCCTGCATCATGCTTGAGTGAATCAATCTTTTCCCTATCAGATTCATCCAGAACTTCCTTCAATAAGCTATTTGATTCTTTTAATTGAATCACACTGTTTCCATACACGCTTCCACAATGAGGAATACCACCTGACTTATGCTTCTTCTTTGATTTTTTTTCCTTTACCATGGCACACTGAGATAAGAGCAGACTGATTCTTTGACCACGCAGATCGACTATAACAAGTCAGAGCAAACAAATCTGATTACAACAACCTTCCCTATGATACCAATTGTTAGGACCAATAGGGGCCTATATACCCTGAGAGGGGGGGTGAATCAGGGTATGGATATTCTTTTTCAATGTTCTTCCAACCACACCGGATCTTGACCTCTTTATTACAAGGGTCACTTTGTTTTCTCTTGTGTGTGAACTATGATCACGTCTTTACTTCTTTATCTAATGATGATGCTTTGAATGCAATGCAGGGAAGAAAATAGGCAGAAACAGATATTTTTACTTGGTTCACCCTCACTGGGCTACGTTCAAGGAGCATACGCCGACAAGTTGCTGGTCATACCAAATTCCACTATTCTTCACTAGATGTGGATACAATGTTCGGGCTAGATCACTTCTATGCCCAGGCTCACTACCTTTACAAAGTTTAGGGTCAGCTCACTGCTTCCCCTAGGGTCACTCCCTATTTCTCTCTCTATGGCTCACTGCCGGTGGAGAGGATCACCTTCTTTCTCTTCCTTTCCTCACTGCTCTTGGAATGAATCCACTCACAGTTTATAGACCTATAGGTCTCTTCATTTACATGAAGGAATGCATCTTCCTCTATAAGTAGATGCTCTGTTGAAGCCCAATTTTCACCCGTAGATGAATATCTCTTTGCACCGAAGGAATTGGGCAAACTTCCAGCTTCCACGCAGCCCGAAAATCACTGCTGGAAATAAAACTTACTTGGCGCGCAAGTCTAACTCGGTGCGCAAGTATCAGCGTGCAAGTCACAACGGGCGCGCAAGTCCTCCTCAGACACTTGCGCGACTCAAGCTTCCTCAACTCCAAACCTGCGTGACTCACTTCCTTTTACGCCCAATCCAACATTGGCGCGCAACTCCAAACTTGCGCGCAGCTTCAAACAATGGCGTGCAACTATCACCCTGGCGCGCAAGTCCCACATGCGCGACCACACACACCCCTTGCACGACCACCACACCTGTGCGACGGGAGCTCTGATTTCTCAAAGTGTTGAACTCTGTTTCAGAATGAGGAGGGTTGGTCCAGTATTTATAGGCAAATTGACCACCCTGCGTGACGGCGCGCAAGTCACTGGTGCGACCCAGTGTTGGCGCGCAAGTCTTCTTTCCTTTTAGACACTTGCGCGACCAACTCCCAAACTTGCACGAACCTATTTCCTTATCCATATTTTGATCTTCTGATCTTGAAAAACATATGGTGCGCAAGTTTCCTATTCTTCAAGTCCTCGGCGCGCAAGTCCCTTTTCCAAAAACACTTTTCTTCATTTGTCGATTTTCAGGCTCAAAAATTTCGCAAACACTGGAAAACGGCGTCACCTTGTATCTGCTCTTTTGTACCGCCTCCAGATCATCCATTCCTTTTGTCGACATTATTGAATCAAACATGGATCGTTGACCTTAGTTCTTGAACTCAACATTCCATCATGAAATCCTCTTTGTCAACAAATTTGTATGTCATTGTTTTGCTTTGTCAACAATCACCACTCAGATGTCCACTTTGTCAAAAAACACAATCACCTCAAAAATGCTTCAATGATGCCTTGAGGGATTTTTGCCCAATAATATTTTTACATTCTTATGTTTATGTTATGTAATATTTTTTCCATGATTACCCTTACTAAACATTTGATCTAACCCCTTTTCATGTTTATTTTCCCCCGGGATTTAAAGAAGGGTATTAAGTAAGATGTGTCAAACGGGGGTTCTAGTTATGAAGGATAAATTATAAGATGATGTAGATGTTTTATGAACCAATTGTTTATATTTTCTAGTTTCAAAAGGTACTAAACTAATAAAATCCTAGGGCATCTATTTTTGTCTTATATTAATTATTCTTCAAATGTAATGTAATGTCCATAAATGTCATGCTTGGGTCATTACAGTTGGTATCAGAGCGAAGGTTTAGTCAACCATTGAAAACTAGGACGTGAAAACCTTAGTGATATCCCTAGAGATATTTCGAAGGATATTTATTGAGATTTCCTAATAATAAGTCAAGTATAGGTTAAAATCCTTGAGTATTTGTAATAATAATGAATGACCTAGGATTAAACCTAAGATATCATAAATTGAAATATTATAAGTAATTTACCTTACTTATGTTTTTTTGATCTTCGATATGTATTTCTCACACTTTTTTTTATGGTATTAGTCAATATATAAAACTACATAGAACATGGTTAACCATTGAATATTTCATATGTGGAAATTATGGAAATAATGAAGATCGATTTCCTAATTGGAAATACCATGAAGAGAATAATGAAGATGGTACGAGTATTGGTCATACTATTGAGGATAAAGAGATTTTAAATGAAATGTGAAAGTTATGGGATATTCTTCTAGTATTGTTTACATTAAACCTAAGAATATTGATGTTGAGAAACCTTAGTACATGATTCATATTTTAGGAATGATGAATATTATGTATCCTGAGTTATGGTTTAAGAATAAAGTTGGATGATTGAGGTGTATATGTTTATGATTTCAAATATTATGTTATATGAATCATGAAATATATAACTTTTTTCAGCATATATATTTAATTAAGGATTGGAAAGGATATGTTGAATAGTTCTAAGGAGATAAAAAATTGATTTAAGGGTCAGGTGATACATTCAGAGAACATGTGATTAAGGGGAATATAACCCTTATTATGTCCCTTATATTTAGATAATGATGTTTGGATAAAGATATATTAGATTTGAATAAGTAAATTGGATGATTCTAGTTTCTTGGGAACTAATTAGGGAGTTATTGACAAGTGGGTTATGCTATCATGGATGAAGTATACTAATTTTTGGGACAAAAAGAATATATCTAATAAATTTTTGAATAAGGAAACATGTATGTTTTCAATAAGGATATATGGCAATTTATGTTATTACCATGACTCAAGAGAAAGCATGATGAAGTCATTCAAATGTTTTAAATGTGGCCAACATGATATATCTTATGATATGTGGGTGATAAATAAAGGTATTCAAATACTTATTATTTGACCTTTCTTGTAATTGTTTTTTTTTTGTTCTGTGAGTTTGGACATAAGTATTTTGGATAAGCCTAAATATTGGAATAGATTAATTTTTACATCAGATAGTATTATTTAAGGATAAAACATTTTTTATATTAATTATGGAATGTTATAATTGTATAGTTTTTAGAAAAAGGGCAACCCGTAGGACAGGTGACAACCTGTCGCATCAGACAAGGATACGGGAATCGAACCCACAACCGAAGTGTGATAGGTTGTTATCACCTACCGCTAGCCTACGGTTAGTCCCTGGTTAGTATAAATTAGTTTTATTTTATTTAAGTGGTATGATAGATGAAGTATAAGTCCATTTTTGGAATCATATATGATTAATGTTACTATAAATGGACTTATGTATATTGGATAACATGTGCTAACATATTTTTGATAAAGACTAATGGAATGACCTATAATTATATTTATGTATCAAATGATCTTATAACACTTTAGGAATGAAAAATTCAACTTCATTTCATTAAATAAGAGATGAAGTAGAAATTGTTCAAGGCACGACCAACGATGAGATTGTAATAAAATCAAGTAACTGTTTATTCTCATGTTCTTCAAGTTTATGGAAAGGATCTTAAAAACCAAAAAAAATATCCTAGTACCATCTTATCCCATGAATCAGATGGTCCCTTAAATCTTCACAGATTTATGGATTTCTGATTGTTAACTTTCTCCAAACCTTATTCTATATCACTATCTACCAGAATGTGATGGTTATATTGTTCTTCTATATACGTGTTTTCACTACCCACACATGTTCTACTATGTGGAAACCCAGTGATGAGTTTCTTTGTGTAACCATTATGTTTCTAACTTTCCTTTTTAAAATAAAGTTTTTGTATTCCTTTTTACTATGTGGGTTTCTATGAAAAAAACTTTCAAGTATTAAACCTTTTATAACCCAACAAATTTTGAGGAAGAAATTCATTTTAAGTGGGGTATAATGGAATACCCTAAGTTTTATGGACCATTTTTTCAACTTATCATATGTTACAGGAAACACTGAGTTGGAGAACGATACACGCAACACTGATAATAGATTTTGTTCAATATATAAAATAAATATGTTTAGATTATATTATAAATAACACCAAAGGAATCATGCAATACACTCAACACTTACTTGGGTTGTGTTACATGCAAGAGCGACCTTCCTTGATTGCTTGTTTTGTACGCAATATCGAGTTTCACTAAACAGCGATGTATTATTAAAATATTATTATTTAATGGGATATAAACTTGTTGTTATGAATATCATTAACCACATTATGAATTTTCTATAACATTAAAATTCATATTAATTATTTTTAGACATGATAAAAGAAAAAATTCAATTTTTTGGATAAAAGAAGTATTTTTCAAAAAAATATAGTTTTTCCGTGTTTGATGTCGCACCCATTTTAAATCTAGTTTTTAAAACTTTCATATATTATATTTAAAAATATAAACTTATTATTTAGAATAGTGAAATCCAAATTTAATTTGGTTGAATGTTTGGTATTTTTCTGATAAAATTCATATTTTAATGAATAGTGAAAATTGTTGCATTTTAATTCAAAACAGCCTTTTCAACCAATTTTTTTATATAATTAGATTATATTTTTAATTGGTTTTAAGGAATAATTAGATTATTTTTATCATTTAATTTAATTTTGTTCATTGGAAGTAATTTTAAATTTAAATTGGACATAAACACATGTCAATCTTTTGAAAGTTTTTACTTCTAGAAAACCTGCTTTCTAGTTTTGACAATGGGAATTAATTTTAAATTAATTTCACAAATTAAGTGTTTGGGATTTAGAAATATGGTTTAAATATTTTTAATTATAAGGTCCAGATTGTGTAAATAGGTACATTTTTTAGATATTATAAATAGTAAATTCATTAATTATTTTTATTTACCATGGTTAAAGGGTAAATCAGGTAAATAAGGGTAAAAAATAACATTACAATAATATAAAACTACCCTAACACATGTACAGATCATATTGGATGATATGTGGCCGACCATTAGTATCCTTGGGTCAATTTTAATACCCCATTGATCAATTAGGGTGTGATAATGACCTAGTATAATAATTAATTTAAAGTAAATGAAAATATAACATAAACATGTGTTTTTTTACTAAAACAATTTTATTTTGGTTTATCTAAATGATATATTCTACTATAAATAGTAATTAGAAATATAAATATATTTCCTACATCATGGTATTTTAATTATAAATTTTATACATTAAATAAGTAAATTTATTTATGACACAATGATGATGCAATGATTACCTTATTAATGAAATATTTAAATAAATGATATTATAAACATTAAAATAAATGTAATTTGAACATTTTTATTCCATACATGAATTATTTGGTTGAAACTGACATATGGAGGATGTATTATTTCCTTTGGTCCTAAGGAATTAATTTTTTATGACTTTTACAAAAATCTATTACTAAATAGTGTCAAAATTGACAAAAATGAGTTTTTAAAACAAATACTATTTTATTAAATGATATAATAGTCCTAAAAATAAAGTATTCAGAAAAATGACTTATATAATGTTAAAAATATCATTAATTATCCACTTTTGATTCTCTGGGAATTTTATAGAAACTATAGTAACCATATATTATGAAAATACAAGAAGACATGTTAAGAGTTACTGTTTTTAACTATAGGTTAATGCTAAACTATAAGGTATATTTTGTGACCTAAATGTGTATAAAACCTATTAGTTGAGATTATTTAGACCCATACTCATATTATCTTTGAAATTAATGATTTTGGTACCATTATAAACCGAATATAAATTTATAATAAATTAATATTTAAAGACTTTCTTAAAGAGCCACTCACCTCTCCTATAAAAGAGATCTTTTCCTTCTCTTTTATTCACACCTAAAAATCTCTTTGGCTTTCAAAAACCCTACCAAAATATCCTCTAAACTTTTATAAATTCATCCTAGAGGTCACTATTTGGGTATAAAGCCTTCCTAGCGAGACCTTTTGTTCAAATCAAAAGGATATACTCGAAAAAAAGTAATTGTTTTATCACCTCTTTCAAAATTATTTTCTTCTTATACTTACTCTTATTATGTTTTTCTAGTACTAAACTAATAAATCTAGTATATTATACATTCTGATATGTTATTATAATTATGGTGAAACCTTATACATCATTTAATCCATCCTAAAAATAACAATATCACCATGTGTGTGTATATACGGTTTACCGTCCCCTCACCGTGGTGTAATTTTTTATTCAAGAAGACTTAATTTGGATGGGTATAATAATGAGTATAATGGATGTAAATAATGAATATAACATGATAATTACTCTTTATAATTAATATAACAGCCGATTCTATACTATTTAACCCATAATTGAATGATATCGTCGCTCGTACGTATGCATGGCCTACCGTCTCCACGACACGATGATATTCATTCTATATATCAACCATTAAAGAATCATTATAAAGTACATATAATAAATAATCATGAAATATATTAAATAATAATTATTCTAGATTTATGTGTGTGTATATATATATATGTCATTTACTTTCTTCCATTCAATTAAATAAGGAAATGGGAACAGTGTTCATGCGTATGTATGGCCTACCGTCTCCATGAACAGTGTATTCCATTTCATTTATCTATCTATTATATATATTTATATAAAGAAAATTTATGATATATAAATAATTTTTAACATTATGGGAGTAATTAAATCAATATCTATGTAATTATATCAAGAATAACAAGTCAAAACACATACAATAAATAAAATTATTATTACCCAAAACGTTGCTTTAACATGGAATTGATAAATAAACTGGCAATATGAAGTCATAAGTGAATCATATATGATATCATAGATATTATTATGGATTTTTATAAGTTAATAATATGTTTAAACGCACTATATGAGATTTTTAGACACATACAAAGAAATCTTACCTAAGTTAAGGGATATTTTTGCAATATCATTATTATCTAAGATTGTTTATTCGTATGTGTTTATTAGGGTATATTCATCATTCATGTCCATGTTTCCTAATTATATAATATTAATTTTATTATTATAATATTTTTTGAAGTTAATTTTACCCATTTTTTAATTCCTTATTAAATGGTATGGATGTAATCTTTCTTTCATTTTCCATACGAGTACTTTTTGACTTTTCCAGCAAGAGTACGAGAAGAATATTTTTTTACTTATACAGCATGAATAGATTTTTACATCTTCATAATGACTTATTTTCAGGAATATTCCTCAATAATATTTCATTTTTATTTTCAATTAAATAATTTTCTTTTAAAATTTTGAGGCATTTTGAGAAAAGAAAACATTTTTGAAAAAGAAAGAATATTTTCCTCAATAATAAATTTCAAGTGTTTTATTAAAATAATTTTCCTTATAAGATGAAATGGGGTTATGTTTTTATCCATATTATTAAATTTATTTTATTCGGTTTATCATATAATTATTTTTATTAAATCCATTTATTTTCTATGGATTATGATGGAAGGATGTTTAAGAAACCCATTTTATTTCATGGGTTATTCTATGATGAAAATTTTATGTTTTTATGGAACATGTAAGAATGATTTCCCTATAATATTGGTGGGACCTATATATCACTCCAATTAATTGGGTAAATATTTATATCTCATGATATAGGCATGACTGGAATAGAATGTAAATCCGGTTTAGTAATACAGGGTTGGAATGACAAGTAAATATGATTCAGTAATACATGGATAGAACAACAAGTAACCCCAATTTAGTAATGGAATTTTCCCAATATGGTGGTCTTGGTAGCAATGCCTTGGATACTATGGAAATCATATTATGTGCTTATTTGTTTTCCACAATTCCATATTTTATGGAAATTCAATTTTCTCAGGGTTCATGATTCCATTATGATCAATGCCATATAAACAACCAAGATTAATTTAAATTCTCAAGATTTTGATATATGGTAAATGTGGTATTTTTTTCAAAAGTTATGTTCATGTTTTTAAATTCTTATGTTTATGTTATGTAAGATATTTTCAATGTTTACCCATACTGATAGATTCCATTTGAACTCACCCCTTTTCATGTTTATTTTCCCCCAATATTTGAAGAATGGTATTAAGTAAGATGTGTCAAAAGGGGGTTCTAGTTATAAAGGATAAAGAAGGAGATGATGTTATTGTTTTATGAACTAGTTGTTTATGTTTTCAGTTTCCAAAGGCTCTAAACAAATATGGTTTTTAGGAATCTATTTGTTTCATGTATTAAGTATTCTACAAAAGTAATGTAATTTCTCTGTACGACAAGATCAGGTCATTACATTTCCTCTCACATATCAATTGAAATAATCCCCCAACATTGGGAGATTATCTTCTCTACTTGATGGTTAATGATACTTGGATTCAAGTTTTCTTCACTTGAGGTGTGTCTAAGTCTTCATGTTTTCATATACCTTTAACCCTCCTATCCTTTTTTCTCTTTTATATGGATGTTTGAAACCCTATATGGTGACTTGGATTAATATTATTGTAATGATGGGGGTTTTGGATTGTTTTATTTTGGATTAGGTGTTTGAGGACTTCATATTCCAAAATCGGGTGGTTTTTGTTGAAGTTGATGAGTTTGAAATGATTTTTGAGGTAGGTGTTTCTAGTAAAGTGAGTTTTTTATGGACCAGCATTTAATTAATAATCAATTATTATTTATTTTTGTCAAATTTCAAATTAAATTCTATAAGATATATGTTTACTATAGTTTTGATTTTATCTATGGTTTTTTATTGGTAATTTATGATTTTATGTGGGTTTTTTCAAAGGGAGGTTGCATGAGTGCCCTGAAAATGTTTTATAAAAGAGATGAAGTTGGTATTATAGATTAAAATGTGTTTCTAAAATTGTTTTAGAAATTGTTTTACCTTGTGGAAGACCTTCTATAAAAATGTAAATGTTTTTTTAATATAATCATTTGTGAAATAGATTTGATGTTGGGAACATGTGATGTGATTATGTTTGACATTGAGAATCACATGGGATACATAGGTTGTGACTTCATTCTATCCAAGAGATTGTGAGATACTTTGAGATGAATAATTTTAGATATTTCAATTGTTGTTTAAAGGATCGAGAGATCATTTGGGAAGAAGATTAATAGAGTTTCTACTTTATAACCAAGAGACCAAGAGTGCTCTTGTAGTTGGGTCTGGGGAAACCCTGAGAGCTTTCACTTTTCATTTCCATATAGAATAGATTATATTTAGATTCACTCACAATATAACAATATGGTTAAATACTTTAGTTCACAATAATCAGTCTATGTTTATTTACATGATTTTATGGATTACATTAGAGCCTTCTTTGTAGTGATATCATGTGTTATGCCCAATTCCATTTATTTGGTTTTATTATGATAATGTTTATACTCATTCCTTTTATGGGAAGTTTTTGAATGTTTATATTGTGTGGAATTTATTACCTTATTGGTCCCTATTGATAAATTTAACTGAAAACATGTTAGTTAAAAAAAATAGATTTCAAGTGGTTGATTTTAAGTGAAATGTTAAGTAAATTAGTTTTGGTAAATGATTTTTCAAAGAAATTTAATGGTTTTATTATTTTAAAATAACTAAGTAGATTCATAGTGGTATCCAACTAGTCTTTTTACCTTACACACTATAAATTCATTTTGGAATATATAGATAAGGTTTTGCAGGACAATGGTAAATACAAGGGCACTATGCTTTTCTGTGGTTCTTCATGATTACCATCAACCATGTTTTGATGGAGGATATGTGGTTCATAGGGTTATCTTGTGAGGAACTATTTTTGGCAGTGTGAGATTTGAGAAAATATAACTTATTTATATCAAGTTATTTTTTATGTATATGATATTATGGTATTATTTGTGGTATCCTCTTTAGTAATTCCTAATTTCTCTAAGTTGATATTTATTATTTCAATGACTGTGATCAAGTTGGTGTGGACATCCCATTTCAAGTAACGTTCATTCTAGTTTACCATTGGAAAAACCATTACCAATATATTATTCATTATTCTCTATGTTAGTCTCTAGCCAATCAAAATTGGTAATGAACATCAGGTTGTGTGGTATGCTGCCTCGGGTGATGGGTCAGATGAGCTTGATCTATTAATTGATAAATGGTATATGTGCCTTTGTTTGTTATGGTTTAGTGGTACAATGACCTAGAAAAATTGGGACTCAATAGGTAGGAGTTAAAGGGTTCTTAGCCAACTCATCTTTATATTGAACCATGATATTATACGGGGGGTATGGGATTGTGTTTACATTATACTCTAATTTATGGGGTGTTTTTTTCATATAGTTTTGTGCTTACTTTTTTATATTGAGTCAGGGGGTAATCCCATGGGTTATATTAAATTTTGATCCAAATTGGGATGTAACAACAAGAAAATGGTTTAGGCACATGGTTAGTAGTAACTATTTTGAGGCCATGTAACATGGTTTATCAAATCCTAGGGCCACTCACATGGTTGGTACATAGTTTTCCTAGTTTTGTGTTTGAACCATGCATAGCGAGTAATTGATTAAGATTTTGATGCTTCATATCTTCTTCATTAAAGATTTATGCTAAATATAATTCCATTTTGTAGGGATTATTTTTAATGTTCCTTTTTGGTTAAATTTAAGATGTTTGTGAATGAAATATGTATTTATAAAGTTATAATTTTTTATAGACTCAGCCTCCCAAAAGGGACTCATCTAGGCTTATATAGGGTGACGTTGAAAACATAATGTAGGATAATCCTCCTATTGATCTATCTTTTTTGGATTTTGTTGTTTGTATGACATAATCCATAGGAAATTTGGGTGATCATGAGCAATAAATGGTGGTGGATTATTCCCAAGAGAATGCTAGGGATAAGAAAATCGTTCTCCATTAAGATGTGGGTAGCAATGAACTCAAGGAGTGGTTGTATTATATTGAGATAATATTTTATTTATTTAATACCCCTAAGACCTAAAAAGTTGGCTTCTCTAGCTATATGTTTCATTGATAAAAGTATAAAGTAGTGGGAATCACTATTTCTAACAAGGATACATGATGATATCACATGGACCACTTTAAAAAAAATATTCAATCAACATATCCCCAGAAAAAATGATGGTAGAGAAGGCTTATGAGTCTGTGACATTAGAGAAAGGGAACTAATCAGTGTTGGAGTATACTAATTAGTTTTTAGAGTTAGTCCATGACTCATCAGAACTCCTCATGAATGATTATCTGAGGGCACAACATTTTGAGATGAACCTAAAAATAGAGAAAAATTACATCATTAATATTTCATACCTTCCACCCTTTTCTAATGTAGTTAATAATGAATACATGTCCTAGGAAAATATTATATGAAAGAAAGGTATTTGGGGTGTACCAATAGGGGATGGTATCCAACACTCTTTATCTAGTCAGAAGTAGAAGCATGAAGAGTCTTGTTAAGGAAGTGGTATGATTTCTCAATAGTCATAAGGTACAATACTAGTGTATTATATAGATTGTAATATAGTATTTTTTCTATCAGTGTTGTAAGGATATTCATTTTAAGCCTTACTTCATAGAGTCTTTGAGGACATGACTCTGGTGTAGACCGACATCACATTTTCAGTGCTCATTTCAGGATTTTTCATAGGGGATTAGTGTAGGTGTAAGAACCCGGGTTTTTGGAACGGGTCAAAATCCCGACCCTGTTTGAATTTTTGACTGGTTTCTGAGGAAACTGGGGGAAATGGGAAGTTTCTGGAAATTTCCAGACTACACACCATGTACTTTAAGTACACGTCGTGAATGTGTAGGCGAGTGACCGGTTGTGTGCTTGCCGAGTACATGTCGTGTGATGACCGTGTAGTAATTTATTACTACACGGCGTGTAGTTTTGAACACACCGTGTATACCCCCGACCGTGTGAGGCCATACATGGCATGTAGGCCTATTGGCCGGGTAGAACTAGGGACACGCCGTGTTCCCTTTGGACATGCCGTGTAGCCTAGCCGTGTATATGGGAAACACATGGCGTGTGGGTTTGTCGATGAGGAAGAGAAGAGGAACCCGGTACACGCCGTGTACCCAGTTGTACATGCCGTGTACTCATGTCGGCAGGTTCGAAAAGTAAGTTGGTGGAATCCTTCCATCTTATGAGAAGTTAAATGAACTATACAAGGTGTTTATTCCTGAAGTACATGCTGTGTACTTTCTTTTTTCGCTTAAAACGGGCAGTAGCCTCGTTTTGAGGCAGAACTCATCTCCTCCGCCCAGATTCGCGAACCAAGTCGGCCGGGAATTCAATCCTTCCCCGGATCTCCATCCGAGACCCGATTCGAGCTCTGATTAGTGTGTTGGAACCCCCTCAGTAAGGCCTCGATTCCTCTTTGGCTGTTTTGTTTGATTTTTGTTCTAGAATAGGTTGTTTGGGTTTGAACGGTATTGAATCTTTTGTAGATTTACCGCGTTTTAGACCAAATTGGTAGCTATTACCAGAGGAGTATCATCATGCAAGTTTCAGGTAGATGGTGCATACCTCATTTTTTGTTTTCGTGGTTGTTTGGGTGATGCAACCTTTGGCGCGTTTTCGGGTATTTTGAGCGGGACCCGTTTTATCTGTTATTTCATTCTGAATTGTTTATTTGACCTATGGGATGCCTTTGGGTACGCTTTGTGACTAGTTTTCATGTGTGGTCCGGGTGAGGGGTCGTGGCTCATCAGGGAATTTTGGCTGGGGAACACCAAAATGGTTTTAGTTGAAATATTAAAGTTTTAAAATATTTAGTTTAATTTATTTAAGCCTCTTATAATTGTTGGAGGCATTTAAGACCTCAGTGCTGGTATGGGACAACACCTGGTATAGTGCAATTCAACTGTTTAGTTTGTTTTGCTGGTTTATGTTTTCTGTTTAAACATGTTATATATGCAATTGTTGGATTGCATCCGCCAGACCCCTTTGGGTTGTGTTGGGCTAGGCCCGGTTATGCTTGAGTGATGCTGATCACAGGTTGGGGCTTTGCCCGGGTTACTTTGGGTGGTTTTGACCAGCGGATTGGGCGTCATGGACGTCGGCTTGAGGCATTACGACTGTTAGGTTGGGCATGGCCCGGGTTACTAGAATGGCGATGCCATCGGACTTGAGCGACATGGTCGCAGGGACACTAGGTGTCAGACGTGTTGGTGGCTTAGGACTATTTGGTGATTACCGCTCACCCAGGACTTGGGTAGTGTGCCCACAGAGATACTCCGTGATAAGTTGGTTTTGAACACTCGTGTAGGTAGAGGCCCCCGTAGTTGCGGTTAGGTATTTTGGATGGGGGTGCTTGTCGTAGAAAGCCACATGAGAGGTGAGGAGCCTTCATGGAATGGGCGTGCCTTCGGGACGTCGGTACTTGAGACATGAGGTGTCAGGAGGAACATGGTGTCGGGTTACTATTTTTGGGTGTGCCTTCGAGACATCGGTACTTGAGACATGAGGTTTCAGGAGGAACATGGTGCCGGGTTACTGTTCTTGGGCGTGCCTTCGGGACGTCGGTACTTGAGACATGAGGTGTCAGGTGGTACATGGTGTCGGGTTACACGACAGAGATTCTAGCGTTGGCCAAATTAGGTGACACTCCATGGTGTCTTTTGAGCACCAGTGGAGTTTGTGTATATTCGTGCACTGTACTGATTACTTCTTTCCTTGTAAATGCATGACTACTTAAACAAATATATTTGGTATGCACTGTTGGGTGGTATCCTACTGAGATTTGTCTCACACCCTACACGGGCCCTTCGGGACGCGTGCAGACTTTATGTATTTATGTGCAGGAAAGAGGCCAGCTTCAGGAGCTGGGTTATATTAGTTATTGCATGGAGATGGTATGGACCTTGAGGTCATTCCTAGATGGGATTTACTTTGTTTTGTTTACTTTTCTATATTGGCATGCTTACATTTTATATCCACTGTTGGTTAGCCATTGGCGCCCTTTTATATTCAGTTGTGTATGACCTTCTATGGATGCATGCTTGGTTGTTTACAGTAGTTGTTGTAGATGATTGCTGGCATGTTGTTATGTTTACTTTTTGCTGTAGTTGTTTTCTATATTACTTCTGTTGTTTACCTATATTGTTTATGCTTTTACTCTGTGGGTCTGGTTCGAGTCTGCTAGTCTTTATTTCCGCTGCATCTTTACTATTATACTCGGACCAGTTCCCCTACTATGATCCTCCGAGAGGTCATAGCCTCCCCACTATACCTAACAGACTCTCACTTCTAGTCAGCAGCCTTTGGCATTCAGGGGAGGTGCACCTAAGGTAGTGACACCCGACCCGTTCGGCACTGTTCGGGTGGCTGGCCGGGTCCAGGTTGTTACAAAGTGGTATCATATGAGTTTTTGACAAGGATTTAGTAGCCGTGTTTTTATGGCTACTAATGAGATTGAGACATCTCTTTTATTTCTGCTGGTTTTACTATTTGGGATATGGTAGACTGGAGATAGGTTTTTGTTACTAGAACTGGGTTCCTAGCTTGTGTTTGGGTGCCTGTAGCCCCAGGTACGAGGGATGGACCAAGTTTCCATGGGTGGGAATTTCTGTTTGCTTTTGCTCAGATTACGGTTCATGTGATTTCCACCTCGGTGGCTCACTTGATGTGTGATGTTCTTGATTGTGAGATGTGACCCTTGACCCAGTATGGTAAGGGATAATTAGACCTTGGCCCAGTATTGCAAGGCTTGTTGTTGGATTTTGCTAGGCACATTTTTAGGGTATTTCAATTTCATAATTGCACGTATGCTTTGTGAAGTGATAATACCATGTGAATAAAATCAATTTCCATGCTTTATTTGCTTTGAAATGTGAACTGGTGAAATTACTGATAGAATCGCTTGTTTATTGAAATGTGTATACCATGCTTTTTATTTTTGTAAAATTGCATGTGCAGGATATTTGGGTCCAACTCTTGTGAGAGCAGGCAGGTGCTATGATTGAGGCAGTGTAACTGTCAGGATTGGGCGACTCGGTCATCAGTTTGAGGAAACCTGAGTTGTCGGGATGGGCATGGCCCAAGGTACTTTCGATACTTGGCTCTGTTGATCGGGTAAGGAGGCCATGAGTCCGGGATGCCGTGGGGCATGGGTGGCGGTGAGGGGGAGTAAGGGTAGTTGTTATGCACTGCCTTTTACTACGTTCCTTATCTGTGTAGAATATATTGTTATATATATGTATGGGATGTCTGACCATTTATGGTATTCAGCGGGTTACTCCTTCACGACTCGATGGAGCCTCAGGCAGGAGATGGTACAGTGCCGCAGGATCAGGGTCAGAATTCGGTACATACAGAGAATGAGCTGCAGGTGCAGGCTCATGGATAGGATCAAGTTCAGGATCCAGTGCAAGTAGGACAACATCCGGGTTTGGTGTCGTTCGGGCTGTGGCTCGACGAGCAGCTCCGAGTGAGCCTGACATGTGTCTTGAAGGGGATTGACAGAGGTGCGCAGGGTATAGATCCATTTATGGCATATCTGACGCAGGAGTTCCAGTCGTAGCACCCACTGCTTTTTCAGTGTGAGGGTGGTCCACAGGCGGCTGAGAATTGGATAGAGAGCATGCAGATGATCTTTGAGTAGCTCGAGATGCCTCCAGGGTGGAGGGTCAAGTTGGCAACGTACATTCTGAGAGGACCAGCGAAGCGTTGGTGGGATGTACATGTACAGGCACGTAGGCACGAGGGACTAGCATGGAAGGACTTCGAGGACAGGTTCTTTGAGCACTTCTACCTAGAGACACTAAGGGCAGAGAGAGATCGGGAGTTCTTGAGTCTTCATAAGGGAGATATGTCCGTTATGGACTACGCAGCTACTTTCACAGAGTTGTCTCGCTTTGCACCTGGTATGGTGAGTGATGACGTAGCTAGGGTGAGGTGCTTCGAGGATGGTTTACGACACGCCATTCGGGTCTTGGTGAACATCTTCAGGCTGGGTTCTTTCTCCAAAGCGGTGAATCAGGCGCTCATAGCTGAGGGAAATGAGAGAGAGAAATCTCGCTTGGGTAGGGTGACAGCTTCAGGTGATGGCTCGGACAGTAGGAAACGAGGATGGGATGAGTTTCTGCAGGGCAGTCAGGCCAGGGATTCAGCTAGACCACCTCGTGGGAATTATTCGGTGATTTGCTTCCAGTGTGGACAGTCAGGACATGTTCGAGCGTAGTGAGATGGGCCTCCGAAAGAGTGGCGGGTATGTGCACAGGATGGACATCTGGAGAGGTTTTGCAGGCAGCCTTCTCAGATAGCCAGCAAGCAGGGACCAGGATAGACTGCAGCGCTTGGAGTTGGTTCAGGTTCGGTACCCGGAAAGGGTAGTCGAGGTTCAGCTGTGCGCGGAGGTCGTGATAGAGACGATGGGACCCAGCTGAGGGGTTAGTGGCTGGTGACTAGATAAGCATCGGGAGGTCAGGCATCAGGCAGTCATGTTTCAGGCCAGGTGCATGTCGTGGAGCTACTAGAGTCTGAGTAGGCTGGTGAGCCAACGACGGTTAGAGGTACACCTCGGTGTGACCGTGATCTCCATGTTTACTTTTTGGCATGACCTGTAGAGGCATGTCTGTTTTGAGTGCACGTATTTCACAAGATCTTTATGGACTGACTAGATGCTAGTCAGTGGTTTTGGCACCATATCAGATGCGTGATATATATATATATATGTATGTATGTATGTATGAGATGCGTAGCATCAGGGCATCGAGGATGCGGGTTACATGAGCTGTCGTGGGCATCGGGGCATCGAGGATGCGGGTTACTTGAGGTGTCGTGGGAATCAGGGCATTGAGGATGCGGGTTACTTGAGTTGCTAGGCACTGAGACCTCATGGAGGCAGACACCTATGCGGTGCGGGATACTTTGGGTGTCGGAAGAGACACAGGAGCACCAATGGGGTGCAGGGGTGACGATGCGTCACGGGAGGACTATGCGTCCGGAAAACAGGTTAGTAAACCCTCTTTGCTTTAAGTTTTGTTGGGTTGAGACCGGGTAAGGCGATTCCTAAGGTGGGGAGCCCCCTTGAGGAATTTAGCCTGAACCTTTGAGACTGAGGGAGTCCATGTTGTTTGATTAGGGTGGTATGTTCAGTGCCATCTCCGGGTTTCATTCGGTAGCTCGGGGATGAGCTCTGTTAAGGTGGAGAGTTTGTAAGAACCCGGGTTTTTGGAACGGGTCAAAACCCCGACCCTGTTTGAATTTTTGACTGGTTTCTGAGGAAACTGGAGAAAATGGGAAGTTTCTGGAAATATCCAGACTACACGCCATGTATGTGTAGGCGATTGACTGGATGTGTGCTCGCTGAGTACATGTCGTGTGATGACCGTGTAGTAATTTCTTACTACACGACATGTAGTTTTGAACACATCGTGTACACCCCAGACCGTGTGAGGCCATACATGGCATGTAGGCCTGTTGGGCAGGTAGAACCAGGGACACACCGTGTTCCCTTTGGACACGTCGTGTATCCTATCCGTGTATAAGGGAAACACATGGCGTGTGGGTTTATCAGTGAGGAAGAGAAGAGGAACCCGGTACACGTTGTGTACCCAGTGGTACACGCCGTGTACTCATGACGGCAGGTTCGGAAAGTAATTCGGTGGAATCTTTCCATCTTATAAACAGTTAAATGAACTATACATGGCGTGTAGTCCTAAAGTACATGTCGTGTACTTTCTTTTTTTGCTTAAAATAGGCAGTAGCCTCGTTTTGAGGCAGAACTCATCTCCTCCTCCCGGATTCGCAAACCAAGCCGTCCGGGACTTCAATCCTTCCCCGGATCGCCGTCCGAGACCCAATTCAAGATCTGATTAGTGCGTTGGAACCCCCTCAGTAAGGCCTCGATTCCTCTTTGGTCGTTTTGTTTGATTTTAATTCTAGAACAAGTATAGGGGTTTGAACGGTATTGAATCTTTTGTAGATTTACCGCGTTTTAGACCGAATTGGTGGATGTTACCGGGGGAGTAGCATCGTGCGAGTCTCAGGTAGGTGTTTCATACCTCATTTTGTTTTTTCATGGTTGTTTAGGTGATGCGGCCTTCGGCGCGTTTTCAGGTATTTTGAGTGGGACCCGTTTTATCTGTTATTTCATTCTGAATTGTTTATTTGACCTAGGGGATGCCTTTGGGTATGCCCTGTGACCATTTTGCGTGAGCGAGCCGGGTGAGGGGTCGTGGATCATCGGGGAATTTCGGCCGGGGAATGCCAAAATGGTTTTAGTTGAAATATTAAAGTGTTAAACTGTTTAGTTTAATTTATTTAAGCCTGTTATAATTGTTGGAGGCATTTAAGACCTCAGTGCTGGTATGGGAAAGCACCAGGTATAGTGCAATTCAACTGTTTAATTTGTTTTTCTGGTTTATGTTTTCTATTTAAACATGTTATATATGCAATTGCTGGATTGCATCTGCAGGACCCCTTTGGGTTGTGTTGGGCTTGGCCTGGTTACGCTTGAGTGATGCTGATCATAGGTTGGGGCTTTTCCCAGGTTACTTTGGGTGGTTTTGACCACGGGATTGGGCGTCATGGACGTCGGCTTGAGGTAGTACGACTATCAGATTGGGCATGGCCCGAGTTACTAGTATGGCGATGCCATCGGACTTGAGTGACATGGTCGCAGGGACACTAGCTGTCAGACGTGTTGGTGGCTTAGGACTATTTGGTAATTACCACTCACCTAGGACTTGAGTAGTGTGCACACAGAGATACTCCTTGATGAGGTGGTTTTGACCACTCGTGTGGGTAGAGGCCACCGTAGTTGCGATTAGGTATTTTGGATGGGGGGTGCTTGCCGTAGAAAGCCACATGGGAGGTGAGGAGCCTTCAGGGAATGGGCGTGCCTTCGGGATGTCGGTACTTGAGACACGAGGTGTCAGGAGGTACATGGTGCCGGGTTACTATTTTTGGGCGTGCCTTCAGGATGTCGGTACTTGATACACGAGGTGTCAGGAGGCACATGGTGCCAGGTTACTGTTCTTGGGTATGCCTTCAGGATGTCGGTACTTGAGACACGAGATGTCAGGTGGCACATAGTGTCGGGTTACACGATAGAGATTCCGGCGTTGGCTGAAGCAGGTGACACTCCATGGTGGCTTTTGAGCACCAGTGGAGTTTGTGTTTATTCGTGCACTGTACTGATTACTGCTTTTCTTTGTAAATTCATGACTGCTTAAACACATATATTTGGTACGCACCGTTGGGTGGTATCCTACTGAGATTTTTCTCACACCCTGCACGGGCCCTTTGGGACGCATGCAGACTTTATGGATTTACGTGCAGGAAAGAGGCTAGCTTCAGGATCTGGGTTACGTTAGTTGTTGCATGGAGATGGTATAGACCTTGAGGTCATCCCTAGCTGGGGTTTACTTTGTTTTGTTTACTTTTCTGTATCGGCATGCTTACTTGCTGTATCCACTGTTGGTTAGCCATTGGCGCCCTTTTATATTCAGTTGTGTATGACCTGCTTTGGATGCATGCTCGGTTGTTTACAGTAGTTTTTGCAGATGATTGCTGGCATGTTGTTCTGTTTACTTTCTGCTGCAGTTGTTTTCTATATTCCTTTCACTGTTTACCTATATTGTTTATGCTTTCGCTCTGCGGGTTTGGTTCGATTCTGTTGAGTCTTTCTTTCCGTTGCATCTTTACTGTTATACTCGAACCAGTTCCCTTACTACGATCCTCCAAGAGGGTATAGCCTCCCCACTATACCTAACAGACCCTCGCTGCTAGTCGGTAGACTTTGGCGTTCATGGGAGGTGCGCCTAAGGTAGTGACACCCGACCTGTTCGGCACTGTTCGGGTGGTTGGTCGGGTCCAGGTCGTTATAGTAGGCTACACATTCTCAAAGGATCCTCAGGTGTTGTTTGATTCTTCCAATGGTGAAATATATATGTATCATTGAAAGTAATGTTTAAACTAGGTGAAAAATGTCTAGGGAAGGCCTGATTTAGGATATCTTTTTACTGATTATGTCATCCTAGAGGACATAGATTCTAGGCATACAACCATGACATGTAAGGTGTTTGTGGTTTCTTTCATGGTATCTATTCTCCTTAACATGGGTACACCAAATTATTCTATCTCACTAATGTTTCATGATATCTTGGGTATGTGGAAGTATTTGATTCCTCTTTTCATGGATCTTCTAACCTCATTGTGTAAGAAGAATAAGAAAGGTTTTAAATTCCCATAGTGAGGAATTTTGGTGGCTAATGTGGATGTTTTTTTTGTGATTTCCTTGTAATGGAAATAAATTTTTTAACCTTATTATCATCTTGTATTGGTTTATCCCGTTCAATGAGAATATAGATTGAAATAACCATTATGTCATGTTGCTTTATCCAGATAGGAGCACACACTTCTTCTAAGGTGAGTGTGATCCAGGATCAAGGATATATTAAACAGTTTATTCATAGATGGGATTCCTCTCATGCTAGTTATCCATGGTGTTTCTTAATACCTCAAAGCAGGGATTATATATTTTTATTCTAATGGTAATAGATAGGAACCCCATATGTTATTTCAGACGATTTTTTGGGGTTTCTTCCCTAGTGGGTGGTCAAGTTTACCATAAACGAACACCTATGGATGAGCTCTATTTCCTTACCATCTTACTAGATGGCTCTAGTCGAGCTGAAATATGTGGAATTTTAGCTATATGACCTCTATAGAAATTATTTTATTCACTCAAGTGTGTCACAATGGGGTTTTTTATTTTATTTTTAAATATGGATGAGAAGAGTCTCTAAGATTTCCTCAACTATAGTAACCTTAACCAGGTGGCTATAATGAATAAATACCCATTACCATAAATTGATGATCTTTTCGATCAAATCAGTAGATATTTTTGGTTTTCAATGATTTACAAGAGATTTTGGTTCCACTAGTTGAGGGTATGGGAAGAGGTTCTTTTGAGAACTACCTATCAAATCAAGTATAGACATTTTTGATTTTTTTTTCATACCATTTTGTCTCACCAATTCTCTTATGGTCTTTATGGCCTTGATGAAGAAGATCTTCCACTACTTTTTAGATGCCATCATGGTTTTGTTTATTGATGAAGTTATGGTATATTCCATGATAGAGGAGGATATTTCTAACCATATGGATATTATTTTAGTAATATTTATGGAATATCATTGATATTCCAATATATCCAAATTCCATATTCTGATTTGGGATGTCAAGTTTATGGGCCATGTGAGATCTAAATGATGAGTTTTAGTTGAACTTCTTCAAGTATCCATGTCTTAGGAGCATCCCAAGAATGTGTTTGAGATCAAATTATTTTCTTTTCATGGCTGAGTAATATATAGGTTTTGTTCCAACCATCTCCACTCAATCTTCTCCCTTAATAATACTATATAGGAAAGGGGTGGAATTTATGGGGTATGAGAATTTCCAGTAATATTTTCATCATTTATATGACCATTTGACATCCATACCACTCTTGGTACTTTTCATTATTGGGAAATATTATATTGAGTACTTTGATTAATTTGGTATTGGATTGAGAAGTATGATAATGCAATATAACAAAGTGGTGTCCTATTGATCATGGTAACAAACCCATAAGAGAGGAATTGTCCCACACATGACCTAGATTTAAAATTCAGGATGAATTCTATGAATAAATGGTGATATTACCTCTTTGGGGATCATTTTATAGTATACCAAGTTCAAAGAAACCTATGGTACATCTTTATATAGATTGAATTGATCCTTAGTTAGAGATGTTGGTTACTATATCTTCTGGATTGTGGGGTTGGTATTTATTATATGCTTAAGAAGATAAATATAGTTGTCAACACATTAAGAATTGATATCTTAGTGATTTCCATTTTGGAATTTTTTTTATGAGTGTGGTCAGATTATTCTGGTCACTGATCAGATTCTAAAGGTGTAGGAGGATAAAGAGTATGTTTTGTTATCTAGTGTACCGGTTAGACCCAATTTGATCAAATGGGTTAAGAGTGAAATTTTATATTAACCTTAGTGCTAGTATATTACCAACATTCTAAAGGATCAAGACACCTGGAGTGATTAGTCATGATTTCCTAATGGAACTCCCCTTTTAGGAAAATAATGGTTTTCATTTGCAACATGAGTAAGGAGGTAGTGTATATGGGGTGTCATTCTAGTTAGATCATGAATCCTGAGGTGATAAAGATTTTTTATACCATGATATGTCAATATTAGTGACCCAGGATGAGGCATGTAGTGGTAGAAATTGTTTTTTGATGTTTGAAATAATAAAGGATTAAAGCTGGAAATCATATACCAATCAAATTGTTACGGCTACTTCCCATCACTGTGTGGAAGTGGGAAGAGATATCGATTTATTTCATGATCATCCTACCTCATAATCTGTGTGGGAAAGATGTTATAAGGGTTATTGACAATAATTTGATGAAATAATTCCATTATATAGTTGAAACATTTAAAGACATTGAGAACCTAGATGTTTGAGATGTTATTAGCCTTTACAGAGAACCATTGGTGATGAATTTTGATTGATATGACTATTTCAATTATCATCTTTAAAAGGGAAAGAAAGAGGCTTTTAGAAAAAAAAATGATTTTGAACACTTTATATCACCCATAGATAGATGTCCAGTTAAAGTAGACCATCCAGAATCTCAAGAATATATTGTGGGAAAGTGTTATTGACATCATATGTTCACGGGAAAGGAAAATTTCATTGGATGGGGTTTCTAATAATAATAGTTATCATGCCTCGATCAGGATGGACCCATTTTAATAGTTATATGTGTGTTCATGACAATACATTATGTGTTCTACTCAGGTGGGTGGTCATTTCTTGTTGTAACTGAGTCTCAACCAGGAGACGATAGAGAAATTATGGCTGATTCATAAGATTTTATTGATAGCTTAGAGTTACTATAAGTCTTATTCTGATTGATTCCATCACACATTGGAGTTTAATATCAGTGATCAGTTTTTTATTTTTGTATTCATTTGATTGGGAAATCATCATCTGGGAAAGAATGTAAAGATGTAGATATGTTATGTTGGTCTATTTCATGTTGTGGAACATCTTGGGTATGTATCCTATAAGATAGATTTCCCACCACGGATGACATTGATCTCTAACATCATTGATGTTACCCATTTCAAAAGATATCATCCAGTCTAATCACATGTATTAGAGTGGGATGATTTGGAGTTTGATCTTGATTCCACCATTATGGAGTATCTTGTTTGTGTTGTGGATTTTTAGAACAAGATGCTCCATGGTAGGTTTATCCCACTAGTCCACGTGCTTTTGTAGCATAGGGGAGATAACCATGAGACATGGGAATATGAATCATTGAAGAGGGATTAATAGCCTCACTTGTTTATTTCAAAGAGAGTTGAGGACATTCTAGGGGTAGAAAGTGGCATGGTGTGGAGGTTTGTGACACTCTCCTATTCACTAGTATATCAGTTTTTAAATTTTCATTTATCTTGAATTTATATTTATGAGTTTCCCATGTGTAGTGGGTTGAAAATTTGTCTTCTGGAGAATACATGAAATAGCTCATGGTTGGAGCATGGTTTTTATAACCATTTGGATAGCCGTGTGATAGTACACTGATTGGGGATATTACACTTTTTTATAGTTTGAGAAAAGTTTTTCAAACCATGAAAGAATGAGGGGTAACATAGATGCTTGATATTTTGGATGTAGTATCACCTACATTATTATTGCATGGTTTTCATATCCTTCCATCCTACCTAATCGAGTTTTTCTACTCAAACAAATGTGTATTTTTTCTAAAATTCCCCAGAAGGATTTTCAACCAATTGATCCTCATTTCATCCCAAATTTCATTTAAAACCCACCATCAAGAAAGTGGGACTATCCCATATCCTTGATGAAGAAGTTTCATTGGATTAAATGTTTATAGTCATGATGTATGTCCTAGTCTATGTTTTTGTCTTTCTTTTCCCATCCTTTAATTTTTATTTTATTTTTTATGGAAGTGTAAAACCCTAGATAGTGCATTGGATGAATGTATAATATTCAATGGGTAGCTTGGTTTATTTTATTTTGGTTTAGGTGTGTAAGGCCTTATCTTTCCTATGTCATGTGGATATCATTTAATTTGATGAGTTTGAAACAATTTCTAAGTTGGGAGTCTCTCTTTAAGGGTGGTTTT
This sequence comes from Viscum album, assembly GCA_963277665.1. NCBI lineage: Eukaryota > Viridiplantae > Streptophyta > Magnoliopsida > Santalales > Viscaceae > Viscum > Viscum album. The sequence continues at coordinate 967,205,644 of OY728158.1, read as the reverse complement.
CATGGCTTACCTTTGAATTAATATTATAATTTGGTTCATTTTCATTAAATTACTGATTAAATGATTTAATATTGATGTTTTTCCATGTTTTATATGTTATATGGATTTGTATTTCTAATTTAATATTTAATGTGGGGTTTTCCAGTGGGAGGTGTGTTGAGTTCCCTCTAAATGTCCAATAAAATAAAAAAAGTCATTTTATGGTTTAAAATGGGTTTCTAAAAAGGTTTTATAAATGGTTTTACCTTGAGAAAAAGGTATTTTATCAAAATGGGCACATTTTTTCTTTCTAAAATGGCTTGTGAAATAAATTTTATATAGGTAAATTGGGATGTTATTATGTTTGGAATTGACAAGAACATATGGTACTCTAGGTGTGAGCATGTGGTGTCCAAGGGAGCTGGATATCCATTAGGAGGAACACTGATAAAGCTTATATTTGTTATCCAAGGGACCTAGGTTTTTTATGGAGGATGACTGAGAGAGCTTCCACTTATTGTCCAAGAGATCGAGAGATCACATTGAGTTGGGATATGGGAATATAGAGAGATAATTCACATTGTTTATATAGGTAACATTATTTTTTTTACTTTGGATCACCCATATTAGAAATTTATGGTTAGAGTTATTCCTACACATTACTCATGCCAGGTTGATTTACATGCTTTTATGCATTATATTATTGGATTGTTTGTTGTGACATCATGTTTTATTACAACTTCCTTATATTTGGTTATATATTGATATTTATTATATTTATTCGTTTTTGGTTATGTTGAGAATGTTCATTCCATTTTATATTTATTTATTTTTTTGATCCGTATTGATAAATGATTTTGAAAACATGCTTGTTTTAAAGAAAACCAAAGAAATTTAAAGTTTTTTATTTAAAGTTAGATTAATTTTATTTTAAATTAGTTTTTGGAAATGAGTTTTCAAACTATTTTAAAGGTTTCCATGTTTTATAAAAGTTTAATTAAATAATGGTTGTATCCAAATGGGCTTTGTGCCTCGCACCATTCATATGCCTTTTGGTGTATTTGGACATTTTTTATAGGACACAAGTAAAGGAAATATCACTATTATTATTGGTGTATCTTTATGATTATCATCATATGTGTTTTGATGGGAGAGACATGGTTTCACAATGTTAGCTCATGAGGAGTATTTATGGGATTTTTTTACTTTTCAGACATATGTATTAGACAGGTTTTTTTTCATCCCTTATTTTTAGATTTTGATATTTGATGAAATATAAATTTTTCATATCCTATTATGAATTGTTATGTATATGATATTAAAATATTGTTTATTATATCTGATTTAGGCATTTCTACTTTCTCTGGTTGGATATTTATTATTTCACTGACTCTTATCATGTTAGTGTGGTCGTCCCATTTCATGGATGGGCCATATAGAATTTCCATGGGTGAAACCACTCCCAACATTTCATTCGTTATTCCTAAGTCTATTCATAAGACCATGTAAATTATGAATAGGAATTTGGTTGTGTGGCCTACCGGCTTGGGTTATGAGTGATGTCGAACTGGGTCGATTCACTAAACCAACAATTACATATCTATACCCATGTTATTAATTTGAAAATAGTACTACTACATAGAGATTTTATTATTCCCTATTATGTCTTCATCATATCCCACATAAAATTTATCACACAAGAAATTGTTATTGGAATATTTCATTTAACATCATTCTTCATAACTTGGGAAAAAGTAAAACGTAATAAGGTTGATCCCAAACATTTAGTATTAGTAAACATAAGCATTAATAATTTAATGTACTCAGTTGGAAAAAATAGCATAAGTGAATGATGAAATAATCAATGTTCCTGAGAATAAAATTAGATAATTCATACCCAACATCACCTAGAACATATATAAGGATGCTGACATAATGATTTATAATAAGAGAAGATTTATATAATTCTACAATCTTGATCCATGTGAATACAATCACTATGAAATGAATCCATTAAAACTTAAAGAAATTATTAAAAAAATGTGTAGATATCTTTGAACATTAAAAAATAATCAATAATCACATAACATGAGGTTTCTCATATTTCATAGTCATAACCTATTATTGGTAAGCTCCATTATATCTTTGGATAAACGTATAATATGTTAACTGTATCGATTTTCCCAAATCATTTGATAGTTATAACAGACCCATATGTTCTTAGTATATAACATAACCACCCATCCATGGTTTATAACATAACCACATATCCTTGAATTGTAAATAAAAATACTTATAAATCCATTAATGAAATTTCTATGTACTATATAATGAATAATATACATTTATTAGCATTCACTTTTCCACAAAACAAAACAATAAACCCTCTTTAAATCGGTTAACCCATGGAAAAGAAACATGTACCATGAAAATATTTTTAAAATAATCAAACCCATCAAGAAAAAGAATAATTATGGTATCTTTGGAACATATCCCCATTGCTGTATATAAAAATAGTAAAGGATCTTTCTATAGTTTGTCATTTCATTTAATAAAATATATAATACATTTCTTTCAAAATATGGAATATATCCTTTTATTTTTATAACATTTAAAATAAAAATTCCAAGAATATGGAAAAAAATAATTTATTTGAAAATATATAGGGTAAATATGTATATGAAAATTAAATCATGATAATAGTTATGAATGTGAGAAATTACATACATTTGGTAAAATCTAAAACAAACACCCAATTGAAAAACATTTTTGGTGTATTGTAACAAAAATCCTTTATTGATTTGGTAACATTAGACTAAAAAATCTTTGAATGGATGAATATTATTATGGAACCATAAAAAAGATGAATTATATGAATTATTATTTCTTAATAGAATGATCGGGGGTACCAATTAAATCAAAAAAAATCAAGTTTTAAGACATGAAACATGTCTCAAGAAAATGAGATTAAGATAAAAAAACCCTTGAAAATAACATAAACTTTTAAGGGAAAATTAATCCTCAACGTGATTATGTGAACATTTTTAAATCTATATAAAATAAGTGTAAATACAACATAAATCGATTTATATATCAATTCCTAATTAATTATGGAATAATAATGGCAATGAAAAAGTGTTATAACACGACAAATGAAAATTAAGTTGAAAAACTCCAAACCTCAAGTCCATACATTCTATGGATGCCTTATGACTCTTTTATAATTAAATTATATTAACTGTTTAATTTTATAAGACACTTTTTTGGATTATTACCTTATTATTAAACCATTAATTTCATTTATTTCGATCACATATTTTATACATAATTAGTTAAGTACGCCTTGAGTGATTTGAGGACATTCAGTTCATAATTGAAAAATTACACTAGTATGTTCATTATGGAAATAATGTTCATTATTTTATAATATATATAATAAAAATAATGATATTATTATCTATTCCATACATAAATTACAATTTTATAGTCATCCATGAAATATCGTTACGAGAAATATTTATGTCGTCTCGCGAGGGAGTAGGCTGCATATACACACGAGTGATGTTTTTAATTTTCATTTGATGGAAATTAATGAAAAAGAATATTATCTTAAAAATCGTTATCATGTTATAATAGCCAGATAGATTCTATAAATAAATCCCCATGAATATTCATGATATGCATGTTTTGATGAATCTTGAAAATAGAAACCAAGTGACAGTAGTCATTACATACACACGTACAATGATTCTATTTTTAATGATTAGTGTGTGATTAAGGGAGATGAATTATTATATTCCATGAATCATAATTTTTTCATTAATATAATATAATTATGTACATTAAATCCATCCTAATAACAATATGTGATATGGGGTGAGGAGAAACAAAATATGTTAGGTTGTGAGGTTGTATTCTGGAAATAAGCATGAATGTTGGTTTCATTTCCCATTTCATATAAAATGGGATAAATAAGGTGATTAAATTAATATAATAAGATGTAATTATATGTTAAATACAAATTTAATTATACTAGAATGGTTTAGATATAATTTAAGGGGTAGAATAATAAGTTAAATGAAAATGATCGGTTGAGAATATTGATACCTCCTTGAAGAACCTCATTTTGATCCCTCTGTAAGGACCAAAGGGATGGTAGTTTACGAGGGCCAAAATCACTGTAATGTATCTATGGAAGCTGAAAATAGGTTTTTTTAGATAATTTTCTCAATATATTAGATGAAGATAGGAGAGATGGAGTTTAAATATAATAGATGAGAGGGGTAACCATGGAATTAATAAAAGTATTAAATTACTATAAGCATATCTTCATGTTAAATTTTTATATAGTTTATAAATATCAATTCTAGGATATATATTAACCCGAATCATCTCATAAAATAAAATTTATACAAATTTATGTGATGTTTAAGTCTTGCCTATTACTTTCAACCCCTATTAAACCATTTAATGATTACCACAATAATAATTATTTCTAGTCAATAAGGGTCATAAAGTAACTATAAAAGGACCAGTAATTCATAACTTGAAAATAATGATATTCTAGAACTTATAAAATTCAATTTTTCAAAAATAATATTTTTCGAAATTTAATGACATTTAATAAAATATTATTTAATATAAGATACCATTAGAGTCATTTTTAGGCCTATTTAAAATGACAACTTTAAAAAAAATGTTAAGATTGTAACATAGTTCTAGTATAAAAATTAATCACATCAATAAAACCTTATGATTTTCTAAACAATTCATATGAGACCATATCTCAACTAAAAAACATTACAATGAATGTTTTTAAAGTCAATTACTTGATTTTTCTACTTCTTGCACAAGTAATGTGACTGAGTGGAATAGGAATTTATGATAATTATAAAATAAAAAAAAACTGCCATCATAAAATAAATTTATTCACATTAAAAATAATTTTTAGACCATTTAAGACATACTTTTATCCCTATCAAAAGATATTTTAGATATTTTAAATATTGGGAAATTTTTGGAATTTTACTTTGCTTAAAATAATATAATGGAATTTATTAAATGAAAAGAGAAAAAATTACATATATTAGAATATATGAGGTAGTGTTCTCATTAGAAAAATAAAGTGAAATATAGGCAACTTTATGGACGATTTTAAAGCCTTATTCAATTGTTTAAATCTTCTTCAAGCTGTTTTACTCTTACCATGGTGAGTTTTTTTACTAAACATACTATTTAATATGATTAAAAATAATATGGATACATTAACCAATTTTTTACATTATGATTAATAATATGTAATAAAATTTATCAAATTCATTTACAATAAGTGCAAGAAGTTACGTTTAAAATAAAACAAAAAAACTAAATGAAAATTAGTTTTTTGTAAAAATTCATTTTTAAGTATTCTTAATGTTGGTTCGAATGAGATTAATTTTATTATTTTTAATCAAAAGGAACTACTGAAATTTTAAATCCATTTAAAAAAAGTGAGACTTTTTAAATATTTTAAATTAAAGATAGTTTCCTATAAAATTTATTTTTTTACTATTAAATGAGGGATACACATTTTCAGAGAAATCCCAAAAAAATACTTTAAACTAATTTTGATACAACGATTTAAAATATAATCGTATTGTTTATCAAATAAAGCATGTAAAACTAGCAGAAATTTATTTCAACATCTGTACACATAAACCAATAAAGGAATTTTTTTATTTTCATTATCCCTTATCTATTGGTGGGAAATAACTAAATCATTAATATAGAGAATAGTAGAAGATACACTCACTTGATTTATTAAAACCCATGAACACAATTTCATCCTTTCATTTCATATTTTGACAAGTTTCAACCTTATCTTCTCCCATATTCCATGCAATTGGTATATTCAATGAATATTTCTCTTGCCGAAATAATTAAATTTTAATAGATCATAGAATCAATTAATGATGGTGAAAAATAATACTGTTGTATTTTCTAAATTCCAAATTGTTAACACTGGGTAAGATAATACCGGAAAATGGAAAAAAATATACAAATGAAGAAATAATCGCCTCCCCTCTTTCCCTACAGGTTTCCAAAAACGTCTCCGAGTTGCCTTACCGAGTCTCATCGCGCTCTTCGGATCTGACGCTGCGTCGCCCTCCCGGATTCTGATGACTCTGTGTCTTCTTCCGCCGGATTTGTCGGCATGGAGCGAGTCTCCACCGGCCTTCGTCCTACCTCAGTTCGACCCTGCTGCTCCTGCCCTGGCTTCTGGCTTTCAAGAAGCTTCGACGGACCGTGCTACGCATACGAGCGAGGCTGCGACTTCAGGTCCAAGGTTCTTCGCCACCGGTGGCGTTGGGTTCCCCTGCCCAGAACCGGCAACGGATGGCCAATTATGACCATCCATTATTACAATATCAAAAGGGAATATTTATTTAATTACATACCCAACTACCATTAGGTTTATAGTTTTTGAGAATTTATTAAAAATCATACATAACAATATGTATGTCGTTAACTGGTCACTTTTTCACTACAACTATATATTCTTATTCTAAATTAGGTATTCAGAATATTATATATATAATTATTCACAAATTTAATCATTCTAGACATAATTCATTTGAAATCTTTCATTGTAACCAGGGAAATGGTAACCATGTGATGTGCAAGAACAAATACATAGTAATGGAGAAAATAATAATTAACAATTGAATGTCATCAGTGAGAATAAGAAGAGAATAATGGTATAATAACATAATAAAAGTTCATGGGAATAACAAACGAGAATTCATACCCATAAAAACTAGTAACATTACCAATGACAACTAAAATAATTCCATAATACAAGAAAAGAATCATAGTAATCAATAATCTGAACCATGTGAAAACAATCCTTCAACAAATCATCCATTATAACTCATTGCAATATTGTAAAATTATTAAGATATATTTCAACACAAAAATAATCCAGTACCACACAATCTACTAGAAAACAGTCATTTGATGTGGAATACAACGAGTAGGATATACCCTTACACTCGTGTAACACTTTGAAAACAATCCAATAGTGTGTGCGCTCCCTCTTAACACAAATAGGGTAATACAATGGATCAATGCTTCTTAATGAGCTTACACAAATCAAATATTTCAAAGCAATTCATCACTTTCTTACCCAAAAGCTGGCAAGAACCCTCGAAGCAAAACAGCTTGCGCGCCCACTTCCACTTGCGCGACCTATACTTGCGCGCCTACAACTTGCGCACCTGTTCTTGCACGCTGCCCTTCAGAGGCACAGCCTGCTTGCAGCTTGCACGCCAACTAACACTTGTGCTCCCCAACTTGCGTGCCTCCAACTTGCGCGTCCTCAACTTGCGCGCCTACTAACAACTCTCAACTTGCGCGCCCAACTCTTTACTTGCGCGCCCAGAGTTCAAAGATAATTCTCAAGTATTGAGCCTTAAAAAATGAGGAGGCTAGTCGTCTATTTATAGGCATTTTGGTGAATTGCGCGACCAAGACTTGCGCACCAATACTTGCGCGCCGCTCCATCACTTGTGCGCCCTTCCATCACTAGCGCGACACTTTCTTTCCTTTGTCATATTTTGATATGATGATGATGTTGGAATATGACTTGTGTGCAACATGCACTTGCGCGCCAAGACTTGCGCGACACTCTTGACTTGCGCGACACTTTTACTTGCGCGCCAATACTTGCGCGCCAAAACTTGCGCGCCACTTTTGACTTGCGCGCCGCTTTCTTTCCTTTTCCATATTTCTGAAATAATGTTATTTGAAATATAACTTGCGCGCCTCTACTTCACTTGCGCGTCGCCACTTGCACGGCGCCACTTGTGCGCCTCCACTTATGCGCCTCCACTTTCGCACATTCTTCTTGCCTTTGTCATTTTTGGATAGTATGATATTGAAATGTGTTTTGCCAAAAACACTTCTTTACTCTCTCTATCCTTCATACAACTTGCACCACAAGTTCTCCAAACTTGTGACGATTGTATAATACAAATCAGCAAAGCATCGTCTGATTTCTGGTCCTTTTACAAAGTGAATTGATTTATCTTCTTTGACAACAAAATACAACACTATGCAAAGGCAAACTCTTCAAACTTCCTTCTCCATCAAACTTGGTCCCAACAATCTCCCCCTTTGGATTTTGTTGTCAACCAAGATTCATAAATCACTTAACTTTGTAACCTTATGCAATGGATTACTTATCAACAATTCTAAACCGACGTGAGCTAACTCATTGTAGGAAACAAGAATTGTTGATAGCCAAAACCATGTTGTCCAAAGGTAGTGACTATGAAATCTCATGATCATATCTCCTCAGCCTTCTCCAGAACATCATTCAGAACAACTTTCAAGATTCTACTTCAGCATTCTTCACTTGTTCAACATTCCTGGAATACAAAAAAAATTGTTTCCTACAACCACTCCAACAAAGAGTTAGAATAGTTCACACACATACCTGCTGGATTCATAGTTTACCCACAACTCCCCCTTTTTGCATGCATCTATAAGGATAGATTTATGAAACAATTCTCCCCCTTGACAACACTATCCAAAGGCAAGATGAGAGTGGTGACAAAAACATGTACCTTAACCTTGATGAGAAGGAGGTTGGACACCCATGTTCAACCTCGATTTTGCAAATGGTTCCTTCGGTAATGGTTTTGTGAATATATCAACAACTTGTTCAGATGTAGGAACATACTCCAGCCTTAATTCATTCTTCTCCACTTGCTCTTTGATGAAGTGGTACTTTATATCAATGTGTTTTGAACGAGAATGTTGTACCAGATTTCTTGTAAGATTGATTGCACTCTAATTATCACAACCCAAGGGAAATGGTAGCTTTACTTCAACAAGTAGATCTTCTAACTGAGTCTTCATCCACATTAGTTGAGTTGCAGCTTGAGTAGCAGCAACATACTCGACTTCAACTGTTCTAAGTGTTACTGATTTTTTTTTCTTGGTATGCCAACTAACACAACTTCTCCCCAGAAAGAAAACTCCACCAGATGTGGATCTTCGATCATCAACATTTCCTGCCCAATCAGCATTAGAATACCTGAATAGATCAATATTTCTTGAGCCATCATAACTGATTCCAAAATTTGTTGTGCCTTTGATATATCTGATAATTCTTTTTCCAGCAATCAGATGTGATTATTTAGGAGCACTCTGAAATCTTGCACATAAAGTGACAGCATAGACGATGTCGGTTCTTGAGGCAGTCAAATACAACAGACTTCCAATCAGCTTTCGAAACTCTTTCTGATCAAATTCCTTTCCTTCTCCATCTTTAGACAACTTGGTTCCCATTGAAATTGGTGTGGAAACTGGTTTCAAATTTTCCATTCCAAACTTCTTCAGAAGTTCTTTAGTATACTTTTCTTGAGACAGAAAAACGTGATTCTTCTTCTGTGAAATTTGTAGCCCAAGAAAGTACTTCATCTCTCCTAGCATGGACATCTCAAATAAATTCTTCATCTCCTCAACAAATTTTTCACATGATCTTTCATCATTTCCAGAAAATATAATGTCATCGACATAAACAATAACGATCAGTGAAAACTCCTGACATTCCTTGATGTAGAGATTGCTGTCAACTCTCCCTTTCTTAAAGTTCATCTTCTTTAAGCAAGTATCTAATTTAGAATACCATGCTCTCGGAACCTATTTTATCCCATATAAAGCCTTCTTCAACCTGCACACATAACTTTCATCCTTTCCAATCACAAATCCACAAGGTTGATCAATGTAAACTTCATCGTCAAGGTCACCATTCAAGAATTCAGATTTTACATCCATTTGAATGATTTTGTAACCTCGTTGTGCAGCAATAGCAAGAAAGATTCTGATTGTTTCTAATCTTGCCACTAGAGCAAAGGTTTCATCAAAATCAATGCCTTCAATTTGTGAATACCCTTTTCAAACCAATATAGATTTGTTTCTTATTACTTTAACTTCTTCATTCAGCTTGTTCCGAAAAACACACTTTATACCAATAATGTTCTTGTTGTCCGGCTTGGGTACAATTTCCCAAGTATCATTCTTCTCTATCTGATCAAGCTCTTCATTCATAGCATGAACCCATTCTGGAAGCTCAAATGCTTCATTTACATCATTCGGTTCAACTTTTGAATGAAGAGAAGTATGTGATATAGCATTTGTTGTTCTTCTTGTTTGGACCCTCTGATTTTTATCTCCAATAATGTTTTGAGCCTCCAATTGCTTACTAAACCTAGGATGAGTTGTTTGAACTCCATCCTCATCACTCGAGATCTCTGAGTCAGATTACTCTTCTTGAGTATGATTAACACAGTCTGAAGCATTATCAGAATTGTTAACAAAATCTTCTCTATCCTGCTCGACTTCTACATCAACATATGACTTCTTTTCTTTCTCAGCATTTTCAACAATTTTTACATCTAAATAATCAATAATTATTCTTGTTTCTTTATTGAGGCATCTATATCCTCTTCCTTCTGGAGCATAGCCAATAAAAATCCCGTCATCTCCTCTTTTCTCAAACTTTCCCAGGTTTCCACCTTTCTTCTTTATAATACATGGACTCCAAAAGACTCTCAAGTGTTCCATACTTGGAGTTTTTCCATAGAACATTTCATATGGAGTCATATCTGAGTTTGGCCTATAGAAACATCAGTTCTGAATATACACATTAGTTGTCATGGCTTGCCTCCGATAATAATGAGAAAGACTATGTTCAAGTAACATAGTTCTCCCCATTTTCACCAGACTTCGATTCTTTCTTTCAGCCACCCCATTTTGTTGAGGTGTGTATGGTGAACTAAACTCATGCTGAATTCCATGTTTCTCAAGATAACTTTCAAACTATTTATTCTTATACTCACTACTATTATCAGTTCTCAACTTCTTTACTGAATACTCACATTCCTTCTCTTCTTTCCTTCTAAAACTCTTAAACATTGTCAGAGCATCTGACTTATGTCACATGTACATAACATAAGTAATGCGAGTAAAGTCATCAATGAAAGTAATGAAGTAATTATCTCCATTTGAAGATTTATTTCTCATTGGTCCACATATATCTGAGTGTATGAGTTCCAAGGGTCTTTTTGAGTGAATTTCAACTCTCTTATGCATAGAATTAGTAATCTTCCCTTTCTCACAAATAGTGCAACACCAATCTCTTTCTCTTGATAAATCAGGCATATCCCGAACACTGTCTCGCTTTGATATCTTGCATATATTTCTCTGACACATGTGCCCCAGCCTTTTATGCCATAATTTATTTTCATCCACCACACTCATGTAACAAGAGTTCTACACATCACCAACTTGGAATAGATTCCCTCTTGTACGTTGGCCTATTGTAACTATATTTCCATCATTTTCACTTTTCACAAAAAATCAATATTTTCTAAATATTACTTTGTTTCCCTCATCACAGAGTTATGACACACTTAACAGGTTATGTTTCAGCCCATCAACATATAGTGTTTTCCTGGATTTCATCTTTTCTTTTCCAATAATGGCCGATCCAACACCTTTGATCCTTAGAGATTCATCATTTCCAAATGTCACTGTTCCTTCTTTGAAGTATTTCACATTATTTAGCAGCTTTAAGTCTCCTTCCATTTGAGAGGAACATCCACTATCAAGAACCCATGGACATTCTCCTTTTGTAGCTTTCAAAGCAGTTTCGACAACAAGAGCTTTTTGTTCTTCCTTTTCCTTCACTTTCTGTTGTGCTTCCTCCAATTTTCTAGCCAAGTCAATATGTTCTGGCCAGACAACCATGCACTCTTTCTTTTTAGACTTATCAGACCTGTCCCTTTTAGCTTTTAAAAACTCTAGATTTTGATAATTATTAAGAATCTTTAGTTTCTCTGGTAACACACTAAGGCAGCACTTGGAAAGATGTCCAGGTCGATCACATCTTTCACAAACAGTTTCCAGTGGTTGGAACCTATTCTCAACTTTCACACCAGTCTTCTCAGATATCTTCTGAAATTTATTTAGAGACTTTCTATTTTGAACGCATTAACTCCCCCTCAATCCTTGTCTTTCAAAACTTATGGACTAGTTGTAATTTTGTTGATTATACCAACACATGTTTTAAGTGTGTCCGAATCCACCACAATACCAGTAGTAACCATAGAATGAAAATTTTCCTTTGAAACTTCTATACTGATTAGAGTTGTGAACATGCTTCTCAAAATCCTTCTTAATAGAACTCTACAGACCATCAACCTTTCTGTTTTCAATCGTAACTTTCCTTTTCAGCTTAGATTTTTGTTCAAACTTATCAGTACCAAAAGTAGTAGAAATATTTCTAGACACAAGATTTTTATGTACTTCTGATTTTTCAGCATTACTGGCTTTGGCCACATACATAGCCTTTCCAACTTTGTTCCTATTATAATCAGTTCCATATTTCCTCTCAACTTTTGAAGGTAAATTCTGTGGACCCATCATTGGTTCATTCTTACTGGAACATTCACCAACTTCTGAGATAGAATGTTTGAGACTGACATTCATTTCTTTAGCTTTGGACAATTTCTGTTGGAACAGTTCCAAGTCTTCTTCTTTTTCTTTTAGCTTTACTTCAAGATGATCATTACGATTCTTTTCATTCTCAAGAGAATTCTTCATATCATCAATATCTTCTTCCATCTTGATTTTCACCTCAGGAAAACCTTGTTGATTGTTTAATGTGGAAATTTCATTTATCAAATTTTTGTTTTCCTTCTCAAGCCTTCTGATCTTCCTCAAATATTCTTTCAACTCTTCTTTCAGATAATATTCAAGTTGAGTTTCTTCTTCTTCAGAACTGTTGCTCTCGTAATCTTAATTATTCACTACTGCAATAAAGGTATTTTCTTTAGCTTTCTTAGTAGATGATTTCTCAGATTCAGCTTCGCTATCTTCTTCTTCATCTCTAGATAAAAAGTTTCTTCTTTTTGATTTGAATAATTTTTTATCCTTACCCTTTGAAAAATATTTATCTTTGTCAGTTTGTTTCTTCCATGACCTTCTTGGCCGTCTCTCATCATCATCACTGTCTTCTTCTTTATTCTTTTGAGGACAATTAGCCGCAAAGTGACCAATAGCTCCACATTCAAAACATTTCAAGGGAAGTTTCCCCTTGTATTTCCTTGTACCTCTTTTCACATTTTTAGAAAACAAGGATAAAATTTCATCAAAATTTGTACATACCTCATATTCAGAATCAGATTCACCAGCATCATATTCAATAAGAGTAATCTTTGACTTATCTCTCTTTGAAGCCTTGAATGACATTTCTCTATCTGCTTTTGTTTTTTTCTTCGTAGTCTTCTCCCTTCTCATTTCATAAGTAATGATAGTGCTATGCAAGTCATCCAGAGATAATGTCTCAGGGTCTCTATCTTCCAATGAAGACACTTTAGCATCAAATTTGTCTGGAAGAATTCTCAAGATCTTTTCAACAACTATAGAATCCTCCAACGTTTCACCAAGACATCTTATTGTACTAAAAATATCATTTATCATGGTAAAGAAATCCCCAACAGATTCAGATTCTCCTATTTTCAATTCTTCATACTTCAGTCTCTATATTTTTAGTTTATCTTTCTTCACTTTTGTATTTCCTTAATAGATGTTATTCAGTTTGTCCCTGATTCCTTTGGCTGTAGAAACACCTTTCACTCTTAAAAATTCACTCTCAGAAAGAGATGAAAGTAATGCATTTTTAGCTCTTCTATCATTCTCAAGATTCTTCTTATCGACAGGAGTAAGAGGAACCTTGTCATCAATAGTTGGAAATCCATCTGTTGTAGTTTCAAGAACTTCATATCCAAGAGACATAAGATAAGGAATCATTTTGTCCTTCCAGATGTGATAGTTCTTTCCATCAAAAATCGGAATCCCTACACTGTTCACGCAATTTAGATTCTCCATCACAACTTCTCTTCAAACACTTCAGTAAAGAATAAATGAATGGAACCTATCCCTCTGATACCAATTTAAGTTCCTAGTCAGGATCCAAGTATCACTGAGAGGGGGAGGGGGTGAATCAGTGATATATTTTTACTTTTTAAGTTTCCCCCTTTTTGAAACAAACTTCGCCTCCTGTTAAAGATTTTCTTCCCTGCTAAACACACACAACCACAGGAACACAATATTTACAAGGTTCAATACTCAACAAGTGTATCTACGACCTTGGCATGGTACGGAAATAATCCAGTACCACAAAATCCACTAGAAAACAATCCTTTGATGTGGAATACAATAAGTAGGATATACCCTTAAACTTGTGTAGCACTTTGAAAACAATCCAATAGTGTGTGTGCTCCCTCTTAGCACAAATAGGGTAATACAATGGATCAGTGCTTCTTAATGAGCTTACACAAATCAAATCTTTCAAAGCAATTTTTCACTTTGCTACCCAGAAGCTGGTAGGAACCCCTAGAGAAAAACAGCTTGCGCGCCCACTTCCACTTGCGCGACATATACTTGTGTGCCTAGAACTTGCGTACCTCTTCTTGCATGCTTCCTATGTGCGCGTTGCACTTCAGACGCACAACCTGCTTGCATCTTGCGCGCCAACTAACACTTGTGTGCCCCAACTTGCACACCTCCAACTTGCACGTCCTCAACTTGCGGGCCTACTAACAACCCTCAACTTGTGCGCCCAACTCTCTACTTGCGCACCCATAGCTCAAAGATAATTCTCAAGTATTGAACCTTAAAAAATAAGGAGGCTAGTCGTCTATTTATAGGCATTTTGGTGACTTGCGTGACTAAGACTTGCGCGCCAATACTTGAGTGCTACTCCATCACTTGCACGCCACTCCATCACTTGTGCGCCCTTCCATCACTACCATGACACTTTCTTTCCTTTGTCATATTTTGATATGATGATGATGTTAGAATATGACTTGCATGAAACATGCACTTGCACGCCAAGACTTGCGCGCCAATACTTGCACGACACTCTTGACTTGCGAGACACTTTTACTTGCGCGCCAAAACTTGCGCGCCACTTTTGAATTGCGCACCACTTTCTTTCCTTTTCCATATTTATGAAATAAAGCTATTTTAAATATGACTTGCACGCCTCTACTTCACTTGCGCATCACCACTTTCGCGGCGCCACTTGCGCGTCTCCACTTACGCGCCTTCTTCTTGCCTTTGTCATTTTTGGATAGTATGATATTGAGATGTGTTTTGCCAAAAACACTTATTTACTCTCTCTATCCTTCATACGGATTACACCACTAGTTCTCCAAACTTGTGATGATTGTAAAATAAAAATCAGGAAAGCATCGTATGATTTCTGGTCCTTTTACAAAGTGAATTGATTTATCTTATTTGACAACAAAATACAACACTCTCCAAAGGCTAACTCTTAAAACTTCCTTCTCCATCCAACTTGGTCCCAACACTTTCATAATTGGTTTATAATGTTACCACCTATTCATATATTATAATATTACCACCCTCCAATAGTTCACATATACATATCCTAGTACCATATAATGAACAAAATATTTATAATCTTTCACATTTAAAAATAACACACTTGAAAATGACTATTATTCCATTTTCACTAAATTAATCCATGAAAAGAAACACATTTTATGAAAATATGTTTTTAAAAATCAAAATACATCCCTAGAAATAATAAGGTTTGTATCATTTTAACATAACCCCTTTGGATCATAGGTTAAAAATAAAGGATATTTACACATGTGAAAAATAATTTTAAAAGAAAATTTTAGATATTTTTATGAAAACATGGAAAATATCCTTTTTATTTGATAAAAATATAAAACAAATATTTATATTATGAGGAAAATATTTTTGTTGAATGTAAAAATGGAATATTTTAAAGGATAAATCCATGAAAATAATAGTAATTAGGGTGGTAAACACAATTCATTTGGTAAATATTAAAACACATATTACATTAAAAGTTCCTCTAAAAACAAGAGGGGCTTTATTTGAAAATGATAAAAATTTTCATTTTAATCCTCTATAAAGAGAGTAAATTATAGATTAAAATGGAATTAAAAAAATCATAATGGAAATAAAAATTCATGAAATCATTTTAGTGATCAAGAAACATTTCCAGACCAAAAAGATAAATAAGGTATGTCTTTCCTTAAAACATCATTTTGATTATCTTTTTTATCAAAATGTGGAAAATGAAATAAATTCATATAAAAATCATAAATAACTAGAGGAGTATAATACAGATTATTTAGGAAATTAATATCTTAAAGTTTCTCCCAAAGTAACCTTCAACATGAATACTCCAGTAAAGATATCAGATTGTAACGTAAATCCTTTACCACATCAGTAAAATTTGAATCAAAAGTCACTGAAAGAAT
The DNA here is from genome assembly GCA_963277665.1 of Viscum album. Lineage (NCBI taxonomy): Eukaryota > Viridiplantae > Streptophyta > Magnoliopsida > Santalales > Viscaceae > Viscum > Viscum album. The sequence continues at coordinate 967,189,292 of OY728158.1, read as the reverse complement.
TAATTTTATTATTGGTCTATAAATACTAATAATTAGATGGTATATTAGTTCAAAATTTATTTATAGATTGTTAATTACACTATATAAAGAATTCATGTTGCACGACAATAAACATGACTCAGTAAAGTGAGTTTGAGATGAATAAAACCATTGAAAAGATCAAAAAATTTATAGTGATAATTAATACACAAAGTCATTATTTGGAAATATGTAAATCCCTGAAAAATATGTTTACAAACATAATAAAAAAATTTATAGGTATATTCACATAATATCATGGCATAACAATGTCAATGAAGAAGTGTTATAACCTAATGAAATGAAATTTAGTTAAGAAACCCCTTACATAAAATCTAGACATGATATGTATTTCATTTAACCCATGCATAAAAAATATATATTATTTAATTAATTTTTAAAGAACATATTATAGGTTAATTTCCTTATCACTAAATCATTTATTTCAATAACTATTTATTTACATAATCAGTTAAGTCTTCATTGAATGTTTTAACGATGTTTGGTTCATGATTGAATAATGATAATGGTAGGTTTATTGAGGTAAAGTGGTTAATTATTCCATAATACATAGAAAAATAATTATTACATAATTATAATGTTTATACATATCATACAATTTAAATGTCATCTATGAAAATAAGTTATGAAAACCAAAATACATCATCTTGTGAGGAGGTAGTCTGTTGGTACACACGAGTGAATATTTTACTATTTTTTGATGGAAAATAAATGAAAAATAATAAAAAAATTATTATAAATTTATAATTATTATGATAAAAAATAAAATAACTTCATTAAATCCATCCCCATGAAAATCTATGACCGGTAGTTTTTGAAAAAAGTAAAATGTTATGCAGAAATGGAAGTATGTATATACACATGTATAATGATTTTGTTTTTAAGAATTTTAATTGAATAAATATATATGATATATTATATTTAAAATATAATTTTTATATCATTCATAATAAATATATACATTAAAATATATCCTAATAAACATCCATGAAAGGAATTGATGAGAAATTAATTACATCGGTTTGTGAGGAGGTAGTTCGCATGTACACATGAATGATGGGTTTCATTTGTCTATTTGATGGAAAATATATATAAACAAGGTTATTCAATTAAAATAATAAAATATCAATATAGGGATATATGTTTTTTATGTTGGAATGTTTGTGATATAATTAAAATAAGTATAAGGATAAGTGAAATGAAAATTCTCTATTGAGATGATTTCCTCTTCTTTGAAGAACCTCTATTCGATCACCCCTTAAGACCGTGAGGAATGATCTTTTAAAAGTAAAAAAATCACGTAGGAAGTATAAAGGGACATTAAAAAAGTTTTTTTTGAACTAAGAGTCTCATGAAGTTTGAAGAATATAGGAAAGGTGGGGTCTTTATATAATAGAGGAGAATAATTTCATTAAAATTACTTAGATAATTAAATTAATATTAATTATTTTCATGTTTAAGTGTGATAAATTTGATATATCCCAATATTGGGATGGAAATAAGTCTAAATAATCTCACCCAATATAGATATCATAGGTTTCAATGTTTTTTTATCTTTATCTCTAAGTTTTATCCCTCAATAACCCTATTAATAATTAATATAATAACAATGTTTTTTACTCATTTGGTGTCATGAAAGTTATTATAAAAGGAGATGTGACTCATAAGTAGAAAATAGATGACATTACTGACAATATCACATTCAACTGCAAAAATATAATATATTTTTGGTAATTTTAATTCACTTAATCATATATAATTAAACAAAATGTACCATTAACATCATTTTTAGGACAATTTGCCTAGTAGGATTTAATAAATATCAAGACTATACTTTGTATCAAATATAAACCACTAACACAACAATAAAATATATTTGTATCTTAAATATTTTTGGAATGCCATAACTCACCCAAAAAAATAAATTTCGTTGTTTCTAAAATAAGTTACATGATTTTTCTACTACATTCACAAACACTATGTCAGCATAAGAATTTATTTCAATTGTATCACCATTAAAAATTTAGAAACAATTTACTATTATAACATCCTGACTTGAACCACTGAGTCTGTTCTATAATCACATGTGACCTCATGTGTGCCTCCTCATTTACAAGCAGATACCAATTAGTATAGAGGGTCTGATTCCATTAGTGGGGATACAATACCCTTAATATCATGTCATAAGATCAACAATAAAAAATAAACAATATGTTAAGTATTCATATTAAACCTAAGGAAATCTAATAATTGAATACATATCTTACAAATATAAAAGCTCTTAAAGTAGGATAAAAAACCAATGTAATATGAAATAGTAAAATTAATCGATAAATAAAAGGACCTCTAGAATCTATCTTGGTCTACTACAAGATATGAACTACACTTATCATACATTGATCACAATGCCCTATTCCTTCACTAGATCCCTCAAAAACTCTGTAAGAATGTCGAAATGACTGGGTACGGTGTGAGTAAAAGACTCATTAGGACACCAATAATTCATCCTTAATCTGATGTGCTCAAATACACAAGTGTATATCATAAAAAAAGTATATGTTCGATGAGAATAGTAACACCCAAATCAAAACTGAGTGGCCATGTGCCAACCGAGATTCCTCAAACCCCCAATCGTCACTAGTGGAGAAGACATTTTTTACAATGGTTATTTTTCATTTTTTACGTCGGATTTTGGCTGAAATTATTACAGGAGATGTTATAAACATTGTTTTTTACGTCGGTTCTTTTACAACAGACGTAAAAAAACATAAATCCGAAGGGTTTTTCACGTCGGTTGATAAAAACCCGACATGGAAAACGCTTCAGAGTCATGGTTTATTACATCAGTTATTTAATAATCGACATGGTATATAATATTTCATGACAGTTATTGTATAATCGACGTCATAAATCACTCCTCCAAAGCATTTATCACGTCAGTTATTTTTATAACCGACATGATAAACCTATCTGCCAAGCGGTTTCCAATGTTAGTTATATAATAACCAACATGAAAACATATCTTCGACTTCGTTTATTTTATAATTGATATAAAAAACTATCCATTTCCATTAATTACATCAGTTGTGAAATAACTGACGTAAAAACCATTTCCCATGAATTTATTACGTCAGTTTCCAAATAACCGATGTTAAAACTAATCCTAATGCATTTTTTACGTTGGTTATGAAATAACCGATGTAAAAAACAATTTTTTTTAAAATAAAACCGATCAAAAACTGCTATTCCCAGCCAAAATACCTGAAACAGACCAAAAAGTTACCAAAAATAGACCAAAAATAGACAAGACCCCCCCACTGGATAGCCCCCACCACCGATCAACAACTGCTATGTCCTGGAAAAAGACCTAATAACATTCCAAAAACAAACCAAAAACCGACAAAAAATAGACCATAACCCCCCCCCCCCAATGTACATCCCCCACCACACCCCTAGACACCCACCCCACTGCCAGACCAAAAACAGACCAAAACCCAACAAGAACCCCCCCCACTAGACAGTCCCCACTACAACCCTGGACACCCTCCCACACCCCTGGACTGCCCCCACCCCTGGACATCCCCCACACCCCTGGACAACCCCCACACTCCTGGACCCCCCCCCCCACACCCCTAGACTACCCCCACCCCCTAGACAGCCCCCTGCACCCCTAGACAACCCCCACCCTCCTGGACACTAGCCACCCCTAGGACATCACTCCCACATCCCTGGACAACCCTCCCACACCCCTATAATCCCCCACCCCACTAGACAACCCCCACCACACCCCTGGACACCCCCACACCCCTAGACTGCCCCCACCCTTGGGACAACCTCCCACACCCCTGGACAACCCCCACCCTCCTGGACACCCCTACCCCCTGGACAACACTCCCACACCCCTGGACAACCCTCCCACACCCCTAGAAACCCCCACCCTCCTGGACACCCCCACCCCACATGACAAAACTCCCTTGTACAGCCCTCCCACACTCCTAGAACCCCCCCACCCCACTAGACACCCCCACCACACCCCTAGACACCCCCACCCTCTGGACAGCCCCCACAGCCTTGGACAACCCCCACCCTCTGGACACCCCCCCTGGACAGCACTCCCACACCCATAGACAACCCTCACACACCCCTAGAACCCCCCACCCTCCTGGACATCCCCACCCCACTGGACAACACTCCCCTAGACAACCCTCCCACACCCCTAGAACCCCCCCCCCCACTGGACTGCCCCCCACACCACTGGACACCTCCTGGACATCCCCCCACTCTCCTGGACATCCCTCCCACCCTCCTAGACACCCTCCCACTGTCCCACCCCACTGGATAGCCCCCACTACACCCCTGGACACCCCCTACCTCACTGGACACCCCATACCAAAAACAGAGCAAAACCCGACCAAAACCAAACCAGAACCCCCCCCCCCCACTGGACAGCCCCCACCACACCCCTGGACACACCCCCACACCCCTGGACTTCCCCCACCACCAGGACATCCCCCCACACCCCTGGACAACCCCCTCACCCTCTTGAACACCCCCACCCCTTGGACAACACTCCCACACCCCTGAACATCCCTCCCACACCCCTAGAAACCCACCCACCCCACTGGACTACCCCTACACCCCTGGTCACCCCTTGGACATCCCCCCACTCGCATGAACATCCCTCCCACCCTCCTAGACACCCTCCCACACTCCCACCCCAATGGAAATCCCCCACCACACCCCTGGATGTAACGTCCCGGATCTGGAATCCTCACAACGGGTGCCCCGAACCCGGTTGGTCACATGACCTCAAGCACATTTCCCCAAATGCCAGAGACTGCTGACTAGCAGTGAGGGCACATGTCTGATAGTGGGGAAACTATGCCCTCATTTGTCAAAGTGTAGCGCAACGGAAAGGAAATATAACATACAATAGCAGAAGCTTGAAATGAATAACTGAAGTAAAAGAGTAACAACATTCATATATATACCAAGATGCATCATGTCACTAATTCTATGAAAGAAGCCAGAACAGGATACACTGCAATATAATACAACTCAAAGTACAAGGTACAACCAAACAAAACAAAGCAGCGTAAATAGAACACAACATCATCACAAGCCTAAACTCGGTCTCATGCTCTCATACTCCTCTTCTAAAATCATATACCTGTATAGGGACCCTTTCCCCTGTCGACACCTGTAACAATATAGTCTAATTGGGCTGAAGACATGACTCAAATAGGGTGTGAGAAATAAATCCCAGTAGGAACCCACCAAAGGCTCGTGCCCAACTGTCAGTGAAAATGTGCAACAGAAGTGTGAAAAAGTAAATGAAATAAACTAAGTTATACTCAAAAGTAACTAACTCTACCAGTTATATTGCAATTTTAATATTAATTTAACCATGTCAATCCTGTGCTTTAACTTGGAAGGTATAACATATAGAAATCACCACAGTGAATGTTTATGATAACACTATCCTCACACATACAATCCTTACCCTCAGGTAATCAGAATCAAAACCCACAGGTGTCTTCCCACAGGCATAATGAATATTTCCCATAGGCGTACGAGGTGTCACCCATAGGCACATAAACTATTTACCACAGGCACAGAAAGGTTTCCCACAGGCACTGAAACTACTGCCCATAGGCATGAGAAAGGTTGCCCACAGGTTAAATGAACACTGCCCTCAGGCTATACAAGTAACCTGGCCGAGCCCAACACATAAGCAAGCAATCATATACAATTCCTCTCAAAGAAATTTCAAAGCATGCTAAAATTCACGGTATACCCACAGGTATTCTGGCCAAATGGCTAAATAGAGGAACGCACCCTCAGGGTGGTCCTGGATCCAAGCAGTGATCCCAAACAGCAATTTTAACTTATCATTAAATTATCTATGCAATTCTAGATCTCTTTCAGCAAAGGCCACAACCATAAGTCACCCCAAACATGGGTTCGTAGCAAAAAGGTACACAAATTCAACTCAACAGTTGGAAATAAACATTAGACCACCTACCTCGATCGCCCCTGATCGATATACGTGAACGACGCCTCTCGAAACGCCCATGAACAATGTAGATCTTGGATAAACACTCACACATTCTACCTCAAATAACTTTCCCTTGAGAAATAATTGGTGAAAACTATTCAAGGAGAAGTAATGGATTAACCGTGTGGTTTAAAGGAGATCGAAGACATAGGAATCGGGTTCCCGGTGTGTGGTTGGGAGATCCTCCAAGGCCCGGTCATCTCTCCCGTGCTCCAAAGGAACCCACTGCCTCCTCTACCAAATGAGGAGGCTACTGCTAGTTTTAAGAGAAAAAAATACTACACGGCGTGTACTCTCAAGTACACGACATGTTATTTTAATTTTTTAACTATTACTCTGACAGCTTCTTTCCACCACAACACTGTTCATGTGTCTACATGAGTACACGGCGTGTACTCCTGAATACACGGCGTGTACTGTTGCTCAGTTGGCAGCTGCCTCTGCCACCTTACTTTTCACCTGCCGACTGATTACATGGCGTGTAAATACCTAGTACACGACGTGTAGTCGATTTTACACCCTTCATAACTGACAGGCCTACACGCCCTGTGTACTCATCCCACACGACCAAAGTACACGGCGTGTGGAAAAGTACACAGCGTATACCCACAAAATTTGGGATTTTCCCCATTTTCCTTATTTTCTCAAAAACACTTAAGGAAAGAGGAAAAGAAGAAACCCGTACCTCAAGAATAAGAACCAGGTTCTTACAAAATTCCCCCCTTAAAGAAATTCATCCCTGACCCTTCTAAGGGTGGCGAAGATAAAGCTATGAACAACTTCGGCCACTGAGCACTTATATCGGTCTCCCACTCCCAGGTTTCTTCCTACACTCGGCCATGCTGCCATAGAACCCATACAAGAGGAACTGATAGGCCTCGGAGAACCTTCATGCTCCTATCAACAATACCAATCAGATTCTCCTCAAAGGATGCATCAACCTGAAGCTTAACCTCCTCGGGCTGAAAAATGTGAGACAAGTCTGAGTGATAACGGCGTAGCTAAGATACATGGAAGACATCATGCATGGCCCGATACCTCTATGGTAACTGCAACAGGTAGACAACTAGCCCGACTCTCTCCAGAATCTCAAACGGCCCCACATACCTCAGTGGAAGTTTACCCTGTCTCCTAATCCACCTGTGTCCCAACCTTGGAGAAACACGCAAGAAAACCTGATCCCCGACCACGAACTCCAAGGGTCGTCTGCGACGATCAACATAAGATTTCTGATGAGACTGTGAAGTATCCATCTACTTATGAATCAACTGGACCTGCTATGAATTCTCCTACATGAGACACGGTCCCAGTAAAGCTACCTCACCTGCCTCTAACCAGTACAAGGTTGATCGGAATGACCTACCATATAAAGCCTCATAAGGTGCCATCTCAATAGTTTCCTGAAAACTATTATTGTAGGAAAAATCGACCAGGGGTATGTGCTTCTCCCAAGAGCCTGAAAAGTCTAGGACGCATGCACGCAACATGTCCTCAAGCACCTGTATCGTACGCTCTGACTGGCCATCGGTCTGAGGGTGGTAAGCTGTGCTCATAAGAACTTGTGTTCCCAATGCCCTCTGTAAAATATTCCAGAAAAGAGATGTAAAACTAGCATCCCTATCTAAAATGATATAACGAGGGACCCCATGAAGACTTAATAACTCTCAGATATACAAATTACTAAGCTCGTCAACACTGAAGGTCTCCTTGATCGATAAAAAGTGAGCTACCTTCATAAGTCTGTCCACAACAACCCACATGGCATCACTGACTCGAGGTGACCTCGACAACCCAGTTATGAAATCCATCACGACATCATCCCATTTCCACTCCATAATGGGTAACTGTTGTAACAGTTCGACTGGCCTCTGATGCTCCGCCTTCACCTGCTGACAGGTGAAACATCTAGTAACAAAACCAGATATCTCTCTCTTCATACCCATCCACCAATACCAACGTCCCAAGTCACGGTACATTTTGGTAACTGTGGGATGAACTGCCCAAGATGAAGCATGAAACTCCCATATCAACTCCTCACGTATATCTTCTGGAAGCCACACTCGTCCATGGATATGCAGTACCTCATCATCGCCTATCGTCCAACCAGGAGGAGGGTCCTCACTTTCCACCGACTTCCATAGAACTAGGCCTTCTGAATCTGATAGTTGTATCATCCTCACTCTATCCAAGAGGGTAGAAGTCATATCTAAGGAAGAAAGATAGGTTTTCCCCTGACTATCGTGGACCTCTAAATGCATCTCAGAGAACAAATCCATAAGCTGCCACTCATCACTGGCCTCCTGCACTGCCTGTATCTAAGTCTTCTAACTTAGTGCATCAGATACTGTGTTACCCTTACCAGGTGTATAGGAAATCTCGAAGTCAAAGGACTGAAGGTATTCAACCCACCTTCATTGTCTCAAATTCAGGTCACGCCGAGTAAAGATATATTTGAGACTTTTGTGGTTTGTAAACACCACAAAATGTTCTCCCAATATATAATGTCTCCAACAACGTAACACATGAACAACTGTGGCTAACTCGAGATCATGCGTTGGGTAATTCCTCTCATGTGGGATAAACTGCCGAGACCCGTACGCAACCACTCAATCGCCCTGCATCAACACTACGCCCAACCCAATACCTGATGCATCATAGTAAACTGTATAGCTCTTCCCTTTCTCTGGAAGTATCATGATTGGTTTTTATGTCAACCTTCCCTTTAGCTCCTGAATGGCTGTCTCGCAAGCTTCTGACCAAACAAACTTCACACCCTTCTTAGTCAAACCCATCAACGGTGCTGCTAAGCGGGAGAAGTCCTGTATAAAGAGAATGTAGTAACAAGCCAGCCCTAAGAAACTCCGTATCTTAAATACATTCTTAGAATTCTCTCAAGAAACTAGTGCTCTCACTTTCTCTGGGTCTACTGCAACTCCTGCCTCTGAGACAATATGACCCAGGAAGTGTATCTAGTCCATCCAAAAGTGGCACTTTGAGAGATTAACATATAGATGATGCTCTCTCAGTGTACTCAATAAGATCTCAAGATGGGTGGCATGGTCATGTTAAGTGTGAGATTACACCAAGATATCGTCCACGAAGACTACCAAAAAAGAATCTAGATATGGATGGAACACATGATTCATCAGAACCATGAAAACTGTTGGCGTGTTTGTGAGTCCAAAAAGCATGACCAAGTACTCAAATAAACCATATCTGCTCTGAAAAGATGTAAGCAGTATGTTTGATGGTCTCACGTGCAACTAATGATATCCAGATCTCAAGTAAATCTATGAGAACACTCGTGCACCTCGAAGTTGATCAAAAAGATCATCAATCCTCGGTAAGGGATATCAGTTCTTAACCGTCAGCTAGTTAGGATTCCGATAATCCACACAAATCCTGAGGGTATTGTCTTCCTTATTCACAAAAGGACCGAAAAACCCCAAGTAGAAGTACTGGGTCAGATAAAACCCTTTGCCTGCAACTCCTCCAACTGCCTCTTGAGCTTATGAAACTCTGGTGTAGCCATCCTATAAGGAGGAATGGACACCGGTGCTGCTCCTGGAACTAGATCAATAGATAAATCCACCTCTCTCTATAGAGGAAGACCTGAAAATTCATCCGGGAAAACATCCCTGAAACAATCAACCACTAGAGGGAAATCCTTCTGAAAAGTACCCTAGTCATCCAAATATAAACTCACAATCTGGGCTGTCACACCACCTCGCCCACAATACTCGGGTCAAGCTCGGCTCACCTTGACATCCCATTCGCCCTTGTATAGAAACTCTCCACCCTATGGTGATGTAAAATGCACCCTGCAATGATAGCAATCACAAAGGCTCGAAAGGGTACCAACCAGTCCATCCCGAGAATGATATCATAGCTCGTCATCTCTAGGACGTAGTGGTCCCATAGAAAGTGACACCCACCAACCTCAAGGGGGAACTCCCTACACTGACACTCACTAGATGTTCTAATCCCCAACAGAGTTTCTAGCATCATAACGACAGAAGAAGAAGAAACATAGAGCCAAAGGCTCTCCACAATGGGCACATATATAAAGCTATGTGTAGTATCCTTATCAAAAAGTACAGAAGATAAAACAGAAGCTACTATAATAGTACCTATGACAGTGGAAGGTCCGGGATCCTGATTCTGTTGGGTCTGTTGCACTGCATATGTCTGTGCAGTGCCGCGGACCTACGACACAACCTGGCTACCCTGAGCTGACCCACCCTGCTGTCTCTGAGATCCTGATGTTTGGATACCATGGCCACGACCACCACCTTTGCCTATACATCCCGACGTATCCCTATTTCCTGACTGGTAAGAAGATATTTTCCCTACTCTCGCACATGGAGTCTGCACAGAACCCCTATCACTAGCCACTGGTGGAAACGCCCTGCAAAAACGTTTCAGATGACCCATCCTGCCGCAAGCTCGACACTTCACTGGGTCACGTGGACACTGCGGTATATTGTGCCCCTATCGGTAGAAATTTTACCACTTGAAGAGTTCTTCTGGATAGTACTGACACAGTGAGAGAAGTCCATATGTCTCTTCCTCTTACTTGTAGAAATTGTACCAGAAACTGGTGCCGAACCACCCTGGCCTGCACCACTAGCTTCTCGCAGGTTACGATTAGTAATCAGTGCCTGGTTCACAATAACATGCACTGTAGTCAACCAGAAAACATTCACCAGCGCTTGAATGTCATATCAAAGACCATCCTCAAGGCGTCTATCCCTCAGCGTCTCATCACCCACAAGAACAGGTACAAAACGCTGAAGCTCGATGAAGCGCACAGAATAATCCATCACTAACATGGCGCCCTGCTGCAGATTCATGAACTCTCGACATCGATCTTCCCTTAGCATCTCTGGGAAAAAGAAGTCATAGAAAGCTGCCTGAAAATCTTCCCATGACATGTCTCGGTGATTCTCAGTCAGGGTGGTAACATCCCACCATATTTTGGTGGAATCACGCAACATGTATGTAGAGAGATTGACCCTCCACCCAGGAGGAGTCTCAAGATTCTCAAAAATAGTTTGCATCAAACCCAGCCAAGACTCCACAGCCTGTGATCCTCCATCCCCTGAAAACGTAGACAGATGCTGCTGCTAGAATATACAAGTCAGCTCTGCCATAGATTTGGCGGCCTGCGGTGCTCCCTGGAAGGTCTGCATGAACCGCATGAAGCCTTCATGGAATTGTTCATCCATGCCTGTGTCCGGTATAACGGTTGGCACTGCATCTGGCTCTGCTAGAGGATCCAATGGTAGCCCATGACCTACCATCTTAGGAGTATAATCATTGCCGCTCTCCTGGTGAACAACGCATGGTCATCTCAGTGGCATGACTCTACGAGGTCAAATGCACACCTTAGATCAAGATTATCAAAGACCGAAAACTAGGAGGCCAAGAATGGAACAGGAGAATAAAAGAATTCAAGTTTTAAAAAACTTGACTACACGGCGTGTATAAATACTACACAGCGTGTTCTCACAAGCCATCCACATGGGCATGTACTCCAACTTAAACTGGTCGTGCAACACCCCAAATACACAGCATGTTGTCTTAACACACGATGTGTACTTGAATTATACTTCCCTGCCTGAGTCCTTCTACACAGATTAAGCCACATGGCTGTGCTAAAACAAAATGACACAGTGTGTCCCACAGGCACACGACGTGTACTTGGAAAGATAACACTGACCCATGTTGTTAGTGACACGGCCAGCTACTTGGCTGACACCACACAACATGTTACACCCACACATGGCGTGTACACCATCCCATTTTCCCAGCCACACAGTTAAGTCTACACGGTCTCTCACCGGTCAAGACTACACGGCATGTCCCTCAGGTACACGACGTGTTTATTAAGATGTAACACCGACCCGTGTTGTTAGTTACATGGCCGGATCCCTAGGTCAAACTACACGGCACGTTCATCATTGACACAGTGTGTATATGGTCTAATTTTTTCACCTGTGTTGTTAGTTACATGGTGGACACAGGTTCAACACAACACAACATGTATAAGAACTACACAGCCTGTGTCTTCAAGGATTTACCATCCCATGTCCCCACCTACATGGCCTATGACATGGGTAGAAACTACACGACGTGTCCATACGGTACACGACATGTACTTAAAAATTTCTCTTTTCTTCCTGAACAGAAGAGTAAACGACATGTAATCATAATTACACGGCATTTATTCTGGGTTTTTCCAGACAGTAATCCTTAGAAACTACTCTAGAGCCCAAAAAAACACTAAAACCAACACCTAAGTTCCAAATTCCGATCCGTGAGGGCCCATAGCCCCTGCGAATCAAATTTTGGCATCTTATACATGTTATAACAGAGTAAACAGTTAATGGTCCACCAAATTCCGGTCAATGAGGGCCCATACTCCTTAAAAACCAAAGTTTAGAGTTCATTCTATGAAACCTATCACAACAATACCCTATCCAATAGCAGGTATTTATCAAAGCAACTATCACAACAACATGATTTTCTAGCACAACAACTATCACAACAACCTGCAATTTCTAATGTACCTACATGACATGGAAATAATGCATGACATGTGATTTCTAGAATGTACCTAAATGATGCATGAGATGTAATACCCTCATCTCATCAGGTTGAAACTAAATATAACCCAGGTAGAAAAATATAAATAGCACACAACAAGTGCGTCACCCAATGGTGAAAATCAAATCAACTGTAAAAGTTAAAAATCAGAAAAATTACAAAACGAGGTAAATTGGTTTTTCCCTGTACACGGGTTAGCTACTCCCGGGAACAGCTTATTACCAAATACCAATTCTATCCTATCTCTGACTATAGGCTCCAAATAGTAAGTCAAAGAAAAGAACCCTTCTGATACCACTTTGTAACATCCCAGATTCGGAATCCACACAATGGGTGCCCCGAACCCGGTTGGTCACATGAACTCAAGTGTATTTCCCCGACCTCCAGAGGTTGCCGACTAGCAACGAGGGACCAGTTCTGATAGTGGGGAATCTATTCCCTCATTTTTCAAAGTGTAGCGCAGCAGAAATAAAATATAACATACAACAATGGAAGCTTGAAATGAATAACTAAAGTAAAAGAGAAAAAACCGTCATATATATACCAAGATGCAGCATGTCACTAATTCTATGAAAGCAGTCAGAACAGGATACACTGAAATACAATACAACTCAAAGTACAAGGTACAACTAGATAAAACAAAGTAGAGTAAATAGAATGCAGTAGCATCGCAAGCCTAAGCTCGGTCCCATGCTCTATGACTCCTCTTCTAAAATCATGTACATGTATAGGGACCCTTGCCTCTATCGAAACCTACAACAATATAGTCTGTTTGGGCCAAATACATGACCCAAATAGGGTGTGAGAAATAAATCCCAGTAGGCACCCACCAAAGGCCCATGCCCAACTGTCAATGAAAATGTGAAACAACAGTGTGAAAAAGTAAATGCAATAAACTAAGAAGTACTCAAAAGTAACTAACTCTACCAGTTATATTTCCATTTTAATATTCATTTAACCATGCCAATCATGTACTTTAACTTGGCAGGTATAATATATGGAAATCACCACGGTGAATATTTATGATAACACTGTCCTCAGACATACAATCCTTACCCTCAGGTAATCAGAATCGAAACCCGTAGGTGTCTGTCCCCAGGCATAAAGAATATTTCCCACATGCATACGAGGTTTCTCCCATAGGCATAGAAAATATTTACCATGGGCACAGAAAGGTTTCCCATAGGCTTAGAAACTACTTCCCACAGGCATGATAAAGGTTCCCCACAGGCTAAACGAACACTACCCTCAGGCTATACAGATAACCGGGACGAGCCCAACACATAAGAAATCAATAATATACAATTCCTCTCAAGGTAATTTCAAAGAATGCTAAAATTCATGGTGTACCCATAGGTATTCTGGCCAAATGGCTAAACAGAGGAACGCACTCCTGGGGTGTTCCTGGATCCAAGCAGTGACCCCAAACAGTAGTTTTAACTTATCATTAGATTATCTATGCAATTCTAGATCTCTTTCAGCAAAGGCCACAACCATATGACACCCCAAACATGGGTTTTTAGCACAACGATACACAAATTCAACTCAACAGTTGGAAATAAACATCATACCACTTACCTCGATTGTCCCTAATCAATATACGTGAACGACGCCTCCCAAAACGCTCGTGAATGACGTAGATCTGGGATAAACGCTCACACATTCAACCTCAAATAACTTTCCCTCAGGAAATAATTGGTAAGAACTACGCAAGGAGAAGGAAGGGATTACCCGTGTGGTTCAAAGGAGATTGACGACGTAGAAATCGGGTTCCCAGTGTGCGGTTGGAAGATACTCCAAGGTCCGGCCGTCTCTCCCGTGCTCCAAACGAACCCACTGCCTCCTCTGCCAAATGAGGAGGCTACTACCCATTTTAAGCGAAAAAAACAGACTAAACTGCGTGTAATCTCAAGTACACGGTGTGTACTTCTCATTTTTTAACTGTTCCTCTGGCGGCTTCTTTCCACCACGACATTGTTCATCTGTCGACATGAGTACACAACATGTATTTTTGAATACACGATGTGTACTGTCACTCATCTGGAAGCTGCCTCTGCCACAAAATTGTTCACATGTCGACTGATTACACGGCGTGTAGTCGGTTTTTACACCCTTCATTGCTGATAGGACTACACGCCCTGTGTACTCATCCCACATGTCCAAAGTACAAGCTGCGTACCCACAAAATTTGAAATTTTTTACATTTTCCTTATTTTCTCAAAAACACTTAAGGAAAGAAGAAAAGAAGAAACATGTACCTCAAGAATAAGAATAGGTTTCTTACATTGGACACCCCCCACCTCAGTGGACATCCCAGACAAAAAACAGACCAAAATTAGACCAGAACCCCCACACCCCACTGGACAACCCCCACCACACCCCAGTACACCCCCACACCCCTAAACTAGCCCCCACCCATTGGACAGCCCCTAGACAGCTGGTGTTGGGAGAGGAGGCACCACCATCCCTCGGGGGGCTAAACGCCGCTGGAAGGTACTCATCACTCTCACATGCGAAGCTTGAAATCTCAAAATGTTTCACCAATGATTTCTTCCCCTGTAAAAATCATTCATTATGTCACTTTGATTCTAGTATAACCAGGGGAAATGCCTTCATGTGTGACTAAAATACCAGGATCTTAGCGGTGGAAATCTCCCGGATCTTGTGGGATTGGAAATGATTCTCCTAAGGCTTCCCATGAGACACCTGAAATGATGTTAACAAAAAGCCCGACGGTGGGAAGAGGGAACCGGTTCAGTTGGTGGAGAGTGACATAGAGAAGAAGACTTAAATGATCCGAAATATACCCAACAAGTACACATAAGTGACTATTTATTTTTCCAAATTTCATGATTGAACAAATATAGGGTTTTTCGTGTATTTTTTTGGTGACAGACAGGATATGCTGGTAATTTTCCTGGACCAACATTGCATGGAGGAGACCAAAAAAACACACAAACAACCCTATATTTGTTCAAGAATATAATTTGGGAAACTAAACAGTCAGTTACATGTACTTGTTGGGTATATTTTAGATCATCGTAGTCGTCTTCTTCACGTCCCTCTCCACTAACTGAACTGGTGCCCTCTTCCCACCACCGGGATTTTTGTTAACGTCGTTTCAGGTGTCTCATGGGAAGCCTTGGGAGCATCATTTCTAATCCCTAAAGATCTGGGAGATTGCCACCGCCAAGATCTAGGTATTTTAGTCACACATGACGGCGTTTCCCCTGGTTATACTGGTATCAAAGTGTTAGAATGAATGATGTTTACAGGGGAAGAAAGCATTAGTGAAACATTTTGAGAGCTCAAGCTTCTCTTGTGAGAGTGATGAGTACCTTCAAGCGGTGTTCATCCCCCTGAGGGATGGCAGTACCTCTTCTCCCACCCCCTGGACTGCCCCCCCATCCCCATGGACACCTTGGACACCCCCACCCCACTGGACAACCCTTCCACACCCCTAGAAACCCCCTCACCCCACAGGACACCCCCACACCCCTGGACACCCCCTGGAAACCCCCAGGAAATCGCCCCACTCCCCTGGATAGCCCTCCCACCCTCCTGGAAATGCTCCCACCCCTTGGACTTCCCCCCACTCTCATGGACACCCAAGACACCCCCACTCCACCAGAAAACCCTCCCACACCCATGGATACCCCCCACTGGACACCGCCCACACCCTTAGAACCCCTCCCCCCAGACCTGAATCCATACCAGAAAAACCATCATAAGTAGACCAAAACAAGAAGTAGAGAAAAATTAAACATTCACATATATAACATTCAAAACTTACAATGTCAACTTAAAAAAAATCCAACCTAAATGACTACCAAATACACAATTACAATGAAAATATTTAAAATTACATCTTACACAACAAACAACTAAAATTCAATCAAACCTGTAGCTTAATTTTACCATTCAACTTGTAAGTGTTTGACACCTTGAGAACTATAGGATTGAGGGTTATCAAATAGCTACAAATTAAAAGGATAGCAGTTAACTTGTATAATGAATAAATCAAATGAAATATTTTGGCAAAGTTTAAAAGGAAATCTTACCAGGTCAAAGTTCACAACTGTTCCAGTTGTTATTATTTCATACATAAATCTTAACGTATAATATCCATATTCGATGAAGCCTTTTTTTTCATGACAATTCTGTTTGAATGAGTGTAAATTAAATATATTATTTTTATGTAATAAATCAAAAAGTACAAATTATAAATGGATATTTACCTTTACATTTACATATTTGATCTTCGCACTCCTTTTCTTTGTGTTTTTTCGAAAGTAGACCCATACCCTGTTAGAAAATTATATGAATGGGATAAATTTAAAATTCATTATAATATATAAAACTATTGAGAAATTGAAACTTACTTTTCCAACATTTTCTTAAAACTTTCCCGCACATCGCCATGGACAGAGCATATCCAATAAAGTGTTTTATCCCTTGGGAAAAAAACCCCTAACATCCAATGATCACTGATAAAATAAAATTTAAGGTTAGTGGTTTTTTATGTTAAAAGATAATGAACTCTTTGAAAGAGATGTGTTTCATGCCTCTCACAAAAAGGCATCATCCAACATTGTGTGACTATATTCTGTTCAAGTATTTCAGCAATATAAAGCATTCTTTGTTCCTCATCCAATGCACATGCTTCATGGGAAATCAAATGTGGGTCCATGAATCCATATATATCTGTCCGCTCATTCTTCTCACAAATGTTATAAAGATACCTAATAAAAAACAGATATAAGTATACATTTTTAATAAATATAGCGCAGAGAAAAGGTGTTAAGACTTACATGGAAAAAATTTGCACCATGTTGATGCCCAACTTATCTCCAGTAATAAGCTCCATGATATCAATTTTCACAATCCCCACAGTTATTGCACGTCCACAAACATGAGCTTCCATTGGAAACTCATAATGATCTGCCAACAAATTTGAATATCTTGACAATCTGTCAAGACTACTAGAATTTGTATCTGATGTCATAGCTATTTGTCTTTGTTGTTTTCTATAAAATATTTCTTTACCTTTGAAGTATTCTTGTAAAAATAAATAGAAAAATATATTAGTTTTCAAATGATAAAACAACTTTAATAAAAAAATAAAATAGAAGATATAACACACATACCTCTATGGTAATGATTCGCAGAAGTCTGGATGGCCAAATTAAAAATTGGCCGATACTATGTCCAACTTTTATCACCTCATCTGTAGGTAATGGTACTCAATATGATCTATCTATAATATCCTGTACAGTGACCCTATGATTCTCTACCTCTAATTGTTGATGATGAACTGTATCTCCTATAAAATATACCAACCCATATGCAACTATATGATGTTGAGGATCATCAACATACAAATCACAATAAGTAGGAAGATGCGGCAGAGGAGTAGGATAAAAAATGGGGTCCGCAGGTTGAGGTGGGGGAGTGGGAGATACTGGAGGAGGTGGAGGATAAATAATGGGGTCTGTAGGGGGAGGTGGATTAGTGGGAGCTACGGTCTGAAATTGTATTTGCATGTCTGCAAACATAGACTGTACTTACACTCTAATATTTTCCTCCATTGTCGCATTAATATTATGAACTTCAGACTCCAAAGATTCTATTTTTTTTATAAAAACCCTCAATGTAAGAAGTTGAAGAATGTGGAAACACTTTTCTTACCGATACACCTTCCGGATATCCTCGTACACGACCAGGATGTTCGGGCTTTCCCAATGCTGTAGATAAAATATCTTGCCTCCCAGCAGCTGTAAATACCCCCTGTGAGATTTTCTGCTCAAGAGAATCCTATATTAATTAATTGAACATTTCAGTAATGATTGAAATTATATGAATAAAATATTTAACTTAAATAAATAAAATATATATCTTATAATCCTCTCTGCTACGATTCTCGAATCTTCCGAAAGATATTGCACTTTTTTGCCCATCTGAGCTCTCTTCCATTTTTCATGTCCAGATAGAGGGGATGGAGGTGCCACCTCTCCAGATCTTGAAGTCTCAGCTCTTAGTTTTTGTAAATTTTCCGCTATCATTTTTTCTTCCAATAATGTATACCCTCCCCAAGATAAACTATGAGGGTATACATTTTTAGATTGGATATCCTGATGATATTTCCTTGTTTTCTATAAATTAAGAATAAGAAATAATTAACAAAAAATTAATAAGATCAATTATATAAGAAATCTTATAAATGTTTACATTTCCCTTACCAAAAATGAATCTTTTCTTCTACTTTCAACAAATTGTCTCAATGTGTCTTCATATATGAAAGGGTATATACGACATAAATTGTCACGACTCCAATAACCAAAAATGAGATTAGATTATAGGGTTGATTTGAAATCCCTCCATCTCCTGGAAGCCATCGATAAGCATTTCTTCATGACTCCTCCAGTGTCAAGAATATCAAATGCCATATAATAAAGAAGAGGTTAAACATATTATATATACTAGAAACATTTAAATAATAGGCAAACAATAGCAAAAAATCTTACCAAAATCATCTCCCACAACTGAGAGATTATCACTTTGTCCACACTTCTCTAGTCATTATACAAAATGCTTACTTTGCTCTTACCCTGAGTTGATACAAAACTCTTAAAATCTTTTGCATTTAGACCTCTAGAAATATCATCCTCATCAAACTCAACGAGTATCCTATGATCTTGCGTACAGTCAAGTGATAATTTTGGTAAATGTTTTCACCCATGTTTACCAACTCTTGAACTCTTTGTCGTAATGGGAGCACATGAGGAAGATTGGGGAACATCAAGAGGAGCATGTGAATATTCCTCCCCAGAGGTATGACTAATATGGTCATCTCCAGAATCATGTGGTTGATCAACTAATTGATCTGTCATTATCCTTCAAATAAAAAAAAAACATTAGTTCACAAATATACAAATTCAAATATTACAACACTAATGTAAACATAAAATATAAAATTTTACTAAGTTATGTAATAGTAAACATGGATAATATGGTAAGCATGCTAAACAATGGTAAAGATGGTAAAGATGATAAAGATAGTAAAGATGGTAAAGATGGTAAAGATGGTAAACCTGGTAAACATGGTAAACATGGTAAAGTAATTTTCATTAAACAAAAATAATAGATATATAATTTATGTAATGGTAAACATGATAAAGTAAACTAAAAAAAATTAAAAAAAACAAAAACTTATACTTATTTGTTTTAATACATGTTTTAATAAAGAAAAAACTTACAATATCTAACATTTTATGAAAATAATAAATGTAAACAAGAAATAAATAAATGTTGCCTCTAATTTTAGGAATGTACAAATGGATTGTTTTCCCAAATTCCTTCATCGTGATCATTCCTTATGGCACAAACCATGTCTTCAACATTCTCATCACTATGTTCTGTTAATATTTCCATGGAAGTAGGGATCTCACATAAATAAGCATCTTCATAAAGTTCATCCTCACCATCATATTGTTTTTCCCTTGTAAAACAATATCCCACTACATATCTGATTGATCTACTACATAGAAAATTTGTTTTGCATATGTTTCCATTATAAAAGAATCAGATGTGTCTTCCAATCTATTTAGATTAACAACTGTCATTCCAAATTCATTGTGTCTGACTTTGTTATTACTACTAAACCATTTATAGTTAAAAATAGGAACTTTAATTTTAAAGTAATCAACCTCCCATATTTTTTCAATCACTCCATAATATGCACTTGATGCAAAAATTGGTTTTTTGTCTTTAGCACTCAAAAAATCCATTTCTTCTGCAAACACCAATACACCACTATTATGAACTTCACTTCTATTGTCCTGAGCTTTCGTTTGAAATGTAAATCCATTAATGTCATAACCGGACCATGTTATCACATTTAAACATGGACCATGCACTACCCATTTTAATTTATCTGATACATCTGATCTACCAAGAAATATCTTTTTAAACCATGAAAAAAATGTTTTGTTGTGCTCATTCAAAATCCACATTTCTTTTTCTATGGATGACATTGTTTCAACTCATTAATATGCAATGTGATATACAGTTGAGCATCAGCTATGTTATTCAAGATGTATAATTCTAAATTCTTAATCTGTTCAACTGACAGCAATTTGACTTTTAATCCATGAATCCCTTTTCCCTCATTATTAACTCATTCATGGAGAGGTGGAGGAAAACCTATGTATTGCGCCACAGCCAAGTAGCTCATACAAAACTCTACAACCTCCTCAGAAATATACTTTTCAATAATGGAGGCTTCAGGTCGATATGGATTCTTAACATACCCCTTCAATATTTTCATATACCTTTCAAAAGGATACATCCAACGAAGATATACAGGTCCACAAAGCTTTATTTCTCGAACCAGATAAATCATTAAATGCACCATTATATCAAAAAAAAGTTGGAGGAAAATACATTTCCAATTGAAAAAGAATAAAAATTGCATCCTTTTCCAAAATTCTCAAAGAATTCACATCAATCAACTTATTAAAAATTGAATTGAAAAAATAACACAACTCATTATAGTCTTTCTGACACGGATGGGAAATATTCCACGCAATGAAACTGGTAGAAGTTATTGCATCATGACGTGACAATCATGATATTTCATACCTATCAACTTCAAGTCCTTTAATGAGACAAAAGTTTTTACATTTTAAGAATAACCTTGAGTCACTTTGATATCATGAAGACACTAATAAAAGCTAGTTTTATCCCTCTTAGATAATGTATGACAAACCGGGGGAAGAAATGTTCGTCTTCCATTAGGAGTGGGAGATAAATCCAAACGTATTCCCATTGATAGTAAGTCTAATCTTGCATTCAACCCATCTTTTGTCTTTCCTTTAATTTCTCACAATTTTCCAATAAAACTATCACAGATATTCTTCTCCACATGCATGACATCAATATTATGTTTAACTTCATGATATCTTCAATATGGTAGCTCAAAAAATATTGACCTTTTCTTCTAAATATGTCTATCATTACCAGATTTCTGTATCTTTCCCAATGTCACATCAAGGTTTTCCACCCTCTCAAAATATAGATCAGGTTATAAATGTTTTAGAGCAATATCAAATTCTTGTGAGCCATTGAATGAAATTTTTAGTCTTCTATAAGAGTGATCCATAGGCAAAAACTTTTGATGACCCATGTACAATATTTTCCTCCCATGATGCAATTGACAATATGAAATCTGTTGTTCGCAAATTGGACATGCTTTATGTCCTTTAACACTGTATCCAGACCAATTCCCATATGCTGGGAAGTCATTTATAACGAACATGATCACTACATGTAGTTGAAAATATTCCATTTTATAAGAATCATGCACCCTAATATCATCCTCCCATAAAAGTTTCAAATCATCAATCAATGGTGACAAGAAAACATCAATATGATTGCCGGGTTGCTTCGGACCAGAGATCATTATACTCAACATGACATATTTGCACTTCATGCAAACTTCAGGAGAGAGGTTGTAAATTACCAATAAAATAGGCCATGAACTATGTGTGCTACTGAGGGTTTGGTATGGATTCATTCCATCTGTGCACAACCCTAGTATGATATTTCTATTTTCATTTCCAAATGTAGGATACTGCTCATCAATTTTCTTCCACTGTGGACAATTAGCTGGATGCCGTATTTTTCCATCACATATCTGCTCATCATAATTCCATATTAACCTTTTTTCATCATGTGAATTAGCAAATAAACGTTTGAAATGATGAATTATAGGAAGATACCAAAATACCTTTGAAGGGATCTTTGTAATCTCTACATTAGCTTGTAATTTTTCTCTCACCTTATACCATGATGTCCCACATTTAGGATTCTCTGACAGAAACTCATATTCCTTCCTATATATCATACAGTCATTCAGACATGCATGCATTTTCTTGTATCCCAATCCCATCGGGCATAATATTTTCTTGGCCTTAAAATGTGAATATGGAATATTGTTATCTTTTGGAAGAATGACTTTCATCAATTGTAGCAGCTCTATAAAACTTATGTCACTCCATCCATGTTTCTCCTTCAGGTTAATCAATCTTAACACCATTGAAAAAATCGTAAAATCTGTACAACTAGGATACAATGGTTTTTCAGTATCCCCATATAGACGTGACACTGTCGGTTCTATCTCAATTTGTTCTGCTACAATATCGCGAATCATTTCTTCAATTCCATTGGAGTTACCGTCTTGCGAATCATCACCATCAGTAGATATGACATTCCATCCTGTTTCACCATGCCAAATCCAAGGGTTGTAACTCGGATTAAAACCATGACAAATCAGATGATCTTTTATCTCTATACTTTTCAACTTCTTCATATTCAAAGATTTCAGGCATGAAAATAAAAAATGTCACTACTTAGAACATTTTTTTTAGAAAATTCCAAAAAGGCATCAACACCTTCCTCATATTCATTACTCATTCGATGTTCCATAATCTAACTTTGAATCATTATTACCTATAACAAATATCAAAATTATACATCTTTTTAAGATAAGACAAATATATGTTTATATGAAAAATATCATAATTTGAATGTAAAACAATTTTCAAATATAAAACAAATCTATGTGTATTTAAAAAAATATGCTTTAAAATGATTTTAAAAATAAAACATAGTTAGATATAACAGTTTTAAATTCATCTTGGATCCTTTCTTCTTAAGGTTCACAAATAATACATCCTGGTGCAACTGGAAACCAAATTCACCCTTCCGTAAAAAAGAAATATGAAGTATAAATATTAAAGTATGTATACATTCACAACTGAAAATTACCCAGATCCTAATGATTTGAAACCTCTGGATAATCCCCACCCCTCTGGACAGCCCCCACCCCCTGGACACCACCCCACCCCCTTGGACACCACCCCCACCCCTTGAACAGCACCCCACCCCCTTGGACACCCCCTGGACTGTAGAGACCTGAAGCCTGACGTACATTGACATTACATTACATTTGCGGAATACTTAGTACATAACAAAAACACACACACAAGGACCGTAATAGTTTAGTGTCTTTGGAAACTCGGAATATAATCTTCTAATCGTGGTGAAAGATCTTCAAAATATCCTATAAAGATCTTTTTTTTTACCTAAAACCTTTCTTTATATCCTCGGGAAAAGAAAACATAAAAGGGTGAGCTCAAATGCTCAGTAAGGGTAAACAAAAGAAATATCAATCACATCATATACATAAGCACATAACTTTTGGAAATCTTAACATGAAAAAGAGATCATAATTTCATAACATGAGGTAAATCATGGCAGTGAAATGTAATCACAATAATCATAACTTAAAACATGAAACTTTATGGCATTCATACATAATCATATAGAATCATTTCTTGTTAGTCAAGACTCATTGCCAAGACTATCTTAGTGGACAATGTCCCTTTCTGAACCGAGTCACCCTCGTTTCAGTCCTGTTTCACTGAACCAGTATAACCTATCGTTCTAGCCATGTCTATCTCATGAGATATAAAATCTTTACCCAATGCATTGGAGGGAGATATAGGTCCCACCCATCTCATAATGATACCATTCTTATGTGTGCCACAAAATCATAAATCATACATCATTTCATAACCCATGTAATAAAAATGGGATTCTTAAACAACATGACATCATAAAACAATTCATATAAGATAAAGGAATTCATAAAAATACTTCCATCACAACATAATCAAATCAATGTAATAATAGGGATAAAAACAGAACCCTATATTATCTTAGATGGAAAATAATTTTGATAAAACACTTGAAATGAATTCTTGAGGAAAATATCCTTTCTTCTTCAAAAACACTTTTCCTTTCTTAATATGTCATACAATTATAAACTAAAAGAAGTTGATTAAAAATAAACTTGAAAACTTTTAAAGGAAGATTCTTGGAAATAATGTTTTAAAAATCCATTCATGCCGTATAAGTTAAATAAAACATTCTTCGTACTTTTGTCGGAAAAGTCAAAAAGTACCTCGTACGAAAAACGACAAAAGATTCCTTTCATATCTTTTACAAAAAACTTACCGAAGGGTAAAATTGGATATAAACTATTGTAGAAGGATGGAAATAATATTACATATTTAGGGAACATGGATGTGGATGATAAAATACACCCCAGTAATTACCAAAGTAAAAACAATATTGGATAAAAGTGAGATTGTGATATTTCCCTTACCTTAGGTCCGATTTGCTTTGTAAGTGTCCGAACCTCCTGTATAATGATTTAAATAATGTCATTGACTTATTCCAGAATCATACTCATTATTATGATATCATATATGGTTCACTTATGACTTTATATTAACCGTTCTTTTGTAAATTCCATGTTAAAGAGTGTTTTGGGTAAAATCGTTTCATTTTTCGTCCGTGTTTCGACTTGTAATTATTCATATGATTACTTAGATCATGATTAATTAATTATAGAATATAAAAAATGATTTATATATAATATATATTCAGAATATACATATATATAATAGATCAGTAAATTGAAAGAAATACACCGTTCATGGAGACGGTAGGCCGTACGTACGCATGAACGTTGTTTTCGTTTCCTTATTGAGTTGAACAGAATTAAGTAGATGACATTCATATATATACACATAAATCTAGTATCATTATTATGTCATATATTTCATGATTACTTATTATATATACTTTATAATCATTCATGAATGGTTTAAAGTGGATAATGAATCTCATCGCGTCATGGAGACGGTAGTCCGTATGTACGCACGAGCGATGATATCATTCTCATGATCGTGGGACTGTATTGGAGTGTATGTATACTATTTCAGAATCAATATCACTTTAAAATAATAATATATATTCATTATTTACACCATTATACCCATCCAAGTAAGGTGGTGGTGGAAAATAGATTTCACCACGGCGTCGAGACGGTATTCCGTACGTACGCACGCGCGGTGATTTCGTTTTCCGTAGGATGGATAGATGGTGAAATAGGATTGTTTCATACTTATAATAACATATCATTATATGAGTGATACTGATGTTATTACTTCATAATGAAACAACCTAAGAAGAAGAAGTGGAAAAAGAAATAAAGGTGAAAGAATTGGTAACGGAAATTACCTCTTGTTTGAAGCACCTCTTTGAGACCTCCTCTTAGGGCACTAAAATTGGTCTTTGAGGAAGACCAGAACCTCTAGGATATTTCTAGGGAAGTGGAGAAGAGAATTTGTCAGGGTTTGGCCGAGCTTGAAGGGTCAAAGTTGTGTGAGGAAGAGAGGGATGAGGTGCCCTTTTATAAGGGAGGAGAGGGGCTCCTTTGGAAAAACTAAAAATATTATTTTATTATAAAGTCAAGTTCGGTTTTAAATAGCTCCAAATTGATTTATTTCGAGGCTAAGGTGGGTATGGGTCGCAATCCTCTCATACAATAGAATTTATACAAGTTTAGGTTCCTATTTTAAGCTTATCATTTAGATTTAACATTAAGTTAAATAATTTTACTTTTACCGTGTCTTCTTGTGTTCTTACACTATAAGGTTAATAAACTTACTATAAGAAGCCAAACGAACCCCAAATTGTTTATTATTAATATATATAACCTTATCTAAGTCATTTGGCCGAACCTTAGATTTTTAGGAATAAAATAACAATTAATAATATAATAATTTGTTTTAAAAACTATTTTATGTCAATTTTGACAATATTTAGTAATTGATTTTTGTGAAAATCATAATAGAATGATAAGTTAGAACAAAGTTAATTAAATCAATAATAACATGTCATATTAACCTAGAAAATTAGTTTAATTCATAGAAAGTCTTAAATTACATTTATTTTGGTATTTATAACATCAATTATGTCAATATTTCATTAATAAGATAATTACTGCATCATCTTTGTGTCATAAATAAATTAAATTATTTGATGTCTAAAAATTACAAATAAAATACCATTATGTAGGAAATCGTTTTATATTTCTAATGAATATTTATAGTCGAATTTATCTTATGTATAACCCCATATTAAAAATGTTTTAGTAAATAAACTTTGATTTTAACTCTTTTAACTCTTCTTTGAATTAAATAATAATAAATGTTCTAATCTAATCCAAGTGGGCCTAAATGATAATATTTTACACTTAAGGTTGTTTTTGGTCGAGATACACTTGTAAAATAGGATTAGGATATGTGTTAGGGTAATATTAATATCATTTTTACCCTAAATTACCCTATTTACTTTTAACCGTGGTAAATAAAAGTAAAAAGTTACTATTCACCAAAAATTATTTTCATCTCATTGAACCACATTTTACTTACTGACATCAACCGTGTCTCTCGGATTTTTGAAATTCCATTCACAGAAGCGGTAAAATTAAGATTTATGAAAAAATTAATTTTTTTTAACTACCACTTAGTAGTTTCACTATTTATCAAAATTAAAGTTTTTCAGAAAAATGCCAAAATTTCACCCTAAGATATAATTGATATTCCGAATTCAAAAATGATTTCTATTTTACAAAATTCCCAACATATAAGTTTCATTAATTAATTTTATAATTAATTTCCGCTGTCACAACAAATAGCGTGTTTTTAAGAGATAATAACTATCAAAAGATTAACACTTGTTTATGTCTGGTGTAAATGTGAAATTACATCCAATGACCAACATTGTATTGAATTGTAAAAATATATTCTAAATATACTTTAAAACCACTCAAATTAATAATTTATCACTATTAATTATTTCTATTAAAAAAGTTGTTTTTAATTAAAATATAGCGTGTTTTTACTATTCATTAAAATGTGAAAGTTACCAGAATAATATGAAAAATTTATCCAAAGTAAATTTTTATTTCTTGATTCCAAAGAAGAATTTTATTTTGTCAAATTGATCTTATAAACATGTCAAAAACTAGATTTAAAGTGGGTGCGCCATCAAAAGGCGGCAAAACTGCATTTTTTGAAAAATACTTATTTTACCCGAAAAATTTATTTTGTTCTTATACCATGTTCTAGAAATGTGTAAGATGAATAATAATGTTATAAAATTCAAAATTTAGTTAACACTATTCATAACGGCTAGTTCATGACAATATTATAATAATATATCATTGTTTATTAAAACCCGGTATTGCGTACAACACACGCTATCGAGGAAGGTCGCGATTGCATGTAATGCAAGCCAAGTCAGGGTTGCGTGTTGTGAAAGAATCCTTCGTTGTTTCATATAACAGAATCCAACCATATTTCATTTATACATTGAATATATATATATATATATACTCAATGTTGCGTAGAATAACTATTATCAAAATTGTGTGTAACACGGTCCAAGAATAGTGTTGCGTATACTGCAAGCTAATACAATGTTGTGTATAACACAAGGTAATCTTGGTGTAGAATACAACACAAGACATTAAGGAAATTAAAATAATATTTTTCATAAAATCTTGGGGTGTTACATTCTACCCCCCTTAAAATGAATTTCGCCCTCGAAATTTGTCGGGGTTATAAATGGTTTACTACTTTAAAGTTTCTTTAATAGAAACCCACATCGTAAAAAGGAATACCAAAACCAATATTTAAAAACAAAAGTATGAAATGTAATGGTTACCCAAATAAACTAATCACTGGGTTTCCACATAGGTGAAAATATGGATATGGAAGAAAAATCTAACCATCATGTTCTGATGGAGAGTGGTAGAGAACATGGCTATGGAAAAGCCAACAATCACAAATCCATACATTTGTGACAATATAAGGTACCATCTGATTAATCAGATATAAGAGCACTAGGACAACATTTTTGGTTTTCAAGATAATTTTCTTAAAGTTGAAGAATTTGAATTAGAATAAATACTTACTTTATTTTGGTACAATCTCACTGTTGTTCGTGCCTTGAACAATTTCTACTTCATCTCTTAAATAAATGAAGTTGAATTTGTTATTCGTGAAGTGTTAGCAGATCATGTGATAGAATGACGGGTCATTCCATCTGTCTCAAACAAAAGGTTAGCAAAAGTTATTAAATATACATAATTCATTCTATAGTGAGATTAATCATATATGGTTCCTAAAATGGACTTATACTTCATATATCATACTGCTTAATATAATAAAACTATTTTCTACTAAACAGGGACTTCCTGTAGGCCAGTGGTAGGCGATAAAGGCCAGTCGCACTTCGGTTGTGGGTTCGATTCCCACAGCCTTGTCCGACGCGATGGGCTGTCACCCGTCCTGCAGGTTGTCCTTTTTCTAAAACTATATTACTATAACATCCCATCAATAATATCGAAAAATAAACAATACTAACTTATGTCCAACATAATCCATTCCAATCTTTAGGCTTATCCATAATACTGTAGTCCACTCTCAGAGATTTAATACCATCGTTGATCCCTATATATCATAAGATATATCTTGTTGGTCACATTCCAAACATTCAAAGGCCTTAATCATGTACTCTCTTGAATACCCATTGAACCTTATTGAAAACATGAGTGCTGTTAAAAGTTAACTCTTTCCACATACCAAAATCCTCAAAATTCTATATACTCAAACCATGATATCACTTAGTCCTTCTATCAATCATGAGCTCATGAATACTGTCAAATATTTCATTTTCTCATTTTCCCTTCATTATGTGCATATCATCTGCTTTCCAAAAATATTTCATTCACTTTTCATGGTTACCGATGCCATAAAATTATTGAAAACCACAATAGACCAAAACATAAATACTCCAATATTCCACGATACTATATAAAACATTATTCTGGAATCCCATTACATAAACACTTAATCATTCCACCACATCGTTGTCATATTCAACATCACCAATAGTGATCTCATGTGACTTCACTTTGTCCTTTTCCTTAAGTGGTTTCTCATGTTGATCATCACTAACCCTTGGATTATGGAATTTATTTTCATAATTCCCCATTTCCTTGCACTTGAAGCATTGAAGTGTTGGTGGTGCGTTCTCTGCAGTCTTTTCTTTATTCCCATCATTAAAAACCCTTTTTCCATTACTTCGACACTCAGCTGCTCGATGACCTTCTTTTCCACACTTAAAACATTTTCTAGTCCCTTTAACACAATCTACACCATGCTTCTTTCCACACTTTGAGCATAAGGAAACATTCATCTTCTTTTCACCATTATTCTGAGATTTCTCCTTGAACTCCATCTTTCGTTTCTTGTCAAAATTGTGAGATGGATAAGTAACACCAACTTACATTTCTACCTTTATAGCACAACACACAATTTCTTCATAGCTACTGAAGTCTCTTATAGCTAATTCCCTTTGAAGACTTGGTTTTAAGCCACTGAAAAATCGATCAACTTTACTTTCAGGTTGGATGATAATGTCAGATGCATACCTTGCAAGTCTTGTAAAATTCGCTTCGTATATACCAACAGATTCATCATCCTTCTGCTTCAGCTCAAGAAACTCCTTTTCCATCTTTTTTCGAAGAATATGAGGGAAGTACTTACTGAAAAACAAGTTCTTGAACTCATCCCATTCTATGGACTCAATTTCATCTCTTGGCCTCGTATTCTTGATAAGATTCCACCATTGATCAGCTTCACCTTCCAAACGATATACTGCTATGATGACTTTATCATGTTCAGAACATTGAAGAACTGAAAATATCTTTTCAGTGGTACTGATCCATTGTTCAGCAACAAGTGGATCGGAAGACCCACTGAAAGAAGGTGGGCGTTGCCTCATGAAGGACTCAATAGAATATTGTTCCCTTCTCTGCTCATTTGGAAGTCCAGAATGATTCATAGCTTGTGTAAGTATAGCAATAAGATTTTGCACTCCATCTCCCATAACATTTGTTTGTTCAGGAGGGCAATCATTGCATTGTCCATTGCATTGATCAACACGGTTCCTTCGGGTTCCAGCCATCATCTAAAACCCAAAAAGAATAGTGTGAGAGGCAAAAATCATGCTAGGGAAAACATTATAATAAAGGGGGAGTACCTTTAATATCTAACATCTTAGGTTTAATTCTATGATCGTTAGCGTAATTATAATACTATAACCTATATGTATACTTAACCTTAGGGACATCCCTAGACATACCTTAGAAATATCTCTAGGGATCTCACTAACGTTTTCACATCCTAGTTTCCAAAGGTTGACTAAACCTTTCCTCTGATACCAACTGTAGAGACCCGAAGCCTGAAGTACATTAACCTTACATTACATTTGCGGAATACTTAGTACATAACAAAAACACGCACACAAGGACCGTAATAGTTTAGTGTCTTTGGAAACTCGGAATATAATCTTCTAATCGTGGTGAAAGATCTTCAAAATCTCCTATAAATATCTTCCTTTTTTTACCTAAAACCTTTCTTTATATCCTGGGGAAAAGAAAACATAAAAGGGTGAGCTCAAATGCTCAGTAAGGGTAAACAAAAGAAATATCAATCACATCATATACATAAGCACATAACTTTTGGAAATATTAACCTGCAAAAGAGATCATAATTTCATAACATGAGGTAAATCATGGCAGTGAAATGTAATCACAATAATCATAACTTAAAACATGAAACTTTGTGGAATTCACACATAATCATATAGAATCATTTATTGTTAGTCAAGACTCATTGCCAAGACTATCTTAGTGGACAATGTCCCTTTCTGAACCGAGTCACCCTCGTTTCAGTCCTGTTTCACTGAACCGGTATAACCTACCGTTCCAGCCATGTATATCTCATGAGATATAAAATCTTTACCCAATGCATTGGAGGGAGATACAGGTCCCACCCATCTCATAATGATACCATTATTATGTGTGCCACAAAATCATAAATCATACATCATTTCATAACCCATGTAATAAAAATGGGATTCTTAAACAACATGACATCATAAAACAATTCATATAAGATAAAGGAATTCATAAAAAATACTTCCATCACAACATAATCAAATCAATGTAATAATAGGGATAAAAACATAACCCTATATTATCTTAGATGGAAAATAATTTTGATAAAACACTTGAAATGAATTCTTGAGGAAAATATCCTTTCTTCTTCAAAAACACTTTTCCTTTCTTAATATGTCATACAATTATAAACTAAAAGAAGTTGATTAAAAATAAACTTGAAAACTTTTAAAGGAAGATTCTTGGAAATAATGTTTTAAAAATCCATTCGTGCCGTATAAGTTAAATAAAACATTCTTCGTACTTTTGTCGGAAAAGTTAAAAAGTACCTCGTACGAAAAACGACAAAAGATTCCTTTCATATATTTTACAAAAAACTTACCGAAGGGTAAAATTGGATATAAAATATTGTAGAAGGATGGAAATAATATTACATATTGAGGGAACATGGATGTGGATGATAAAATACACCCCAGTAATTACCAAAGTAAAAACAATCTCGGATAAAAGTGAGATTGTGATATTTCCCTTACCTTAAGTCCGATTTGCTTTGTAAGTGTCCGAACCTCCTGTATAATGATTTAAATAATGTCATTGACTTATTACAGAATCATACTCATTATTATGATATCATATATGGTTCACTTATGACTTTATATTAACCGTTCTTTTGTAAATTCCATGTTAAAGAGTGTTTTGGGTAAAATCGTTTCATTTTTCGTCCGTGTTTGGACTTGTAATTATTCATATGATTACTTAGATCATGATTACTTAATTACATAATATAAAACATGATTTATATATAATATATATTCAGAATATAAATATATATAATAGATCAGTAAATGGAAAGAAATACACCGTTCATGGAGACGGTAGACCGTACGTACGCATGAACGTTGTTTTCGTTTCCTTATTGAGTTGAACAGAATTAAGTAGATGACATTCATATATATACACATAAATACAGTATCATTATTATGTCATATATTTCATGATTACTTATTATATATACTTTATAATCATTCATGAATGGTTTAAAGTGGAGAATGAATCTCATCGCGTCGTGGAGACGGTAGTCCGTACGTACGCACGAGCGATGATATCGTTCTCATGATCGTGGGACTGTATTGGAGTGTATGTATACTATTTCAGAATCAATATAACTTTAAAATAATAATATATAGTCATTATTTACACCATTATACCCATCCAAGTAAGGTGGTGGTGGAAAATAGATTTCACCACGGCGTGGAGACGGTATTCCGTACGTACGCACGCGCGGTGATTTCATTTTCCGTAGGATGGATAGATGGTGAAATAGGATTGTTTCATACTTATGATAACATATCATTATATGAGTGATACTGATGTTATTACTTCATAATGAAACAACCTAAGAAGAAGAAGTGGAATAAGAAATAAAGGTGAAAGAATTGGTAACAGAAATTACCTCTTCTTTGAAGCGCCTCTTTGAGACCTCCTCTTAGGGCACTAAAATTGGTCTTTGAGGAAGACCAGAACATATAGGATGTTGCTAGAGAAGTGGAGAAGAGAATTTTTCAGGGGTTGGCCGATCTTGAAGGCTAAAATTTGTGTGAGGAAGAGAGGGAGGAGGTGCCCTTTTATAAGGGAGGAGAGGGGCTCCTTTGGAAAAACTAAAAATATTATTTAATTATAAAGTCAAGTTCGGTTTTAAATAGCTCTAAATTGATTTATTTCGAGGCTAAGGTGGGTATGGGTCGAAATACTCTCATCCAATAGAATTTATACAAGTTTAGGTTCCTATTTTAACCTTATCATTTATATTCAACATTAAGTTAAATAATTTTACTTTTACCGTGTCTTCTTGTGTTCTTACACTATAAGGTTAATAAACTTACTATAATAAGCCAAACGAACCCCAAATTGTTTATTATTAATATATATAACCTTATCTAAGCCATTTGGCCGAACCTTAGATTTTTAAAAATAAAATAACAATTAATAATATAATATTTGTTTTAAAAACTATTTTGTGTCAATTTTGACAATATTTAGTAATTGATTTTTGTGAAAATTATAACAGAATGATAAGTTATAACAAAGTTAATTAAATCAATACTAACATGTCATATTAACCTATAAAATTAGTGTAATTCATAAAAAGTCTTAAATTACATTTATTTTGGTATTTATAACATCAATTATGTCAATATTTCATTAATAAGATAATTACTGCATCATCTTTGTGTCATAAATAAATTAAATTATTTGATGTCTAAAAATTACAAATAAAATACCATTATGTAGGAAATCATTTTATCTTTCTAATGAATATTTATAGTCGAATTTATCTTATGTATAACCCCATATTGAAAATGTTTTAGTAAATAAACTTTGATTTTAACTCTTTTAACTCTTCTTTGAATTAAATAATAATAAATGTCCTAATCTAATCCAAGTGGGCCTAAATGATAATAGTTTACACTTAAGGTTGTTTTTGGTCGAGATACACTTGTCCAATAGGATTAGGACATGTGTTAGGGTAATATTAACATCATTTTACCCTTAATTACCCTATTTACTTTTAACCGTGGTAAATAAAAGTAAAAAGTTACTATTCACCAAAAATTATTTTCATCTCATTGAACCACATTTTACTTACTAACATCAACCGTGTCTCTCGGATTTTTGAAATTCCATTCACAGAAGCGGTAAAATTAAGATTTATGAAAAAATTAATTTTTTTTAACTACCACTTAGTAGTTTCACTATTCATCAAAAATTGAAGTTTTTCAGAAAAATGCCAAAATTTCACCCTAAGATATAATTGATATTCCGAATTCAAAAATGATTTCTATTTTAAAAAATTCCCAACATATAAGTTTCATTAATTAATTTTATAATTAATTTCCGCTGTCACAACAAATAGCATGTTTTTAAGAGATAATAACTATCAAAAGATTAACACTTGTTTATGTCTGGTGTAAATGTGAAATTACATACAATGAACAACATTGTATTGAATTGTAAAAATATATTCTAAATATACTTTAAAACCACTCAAATTAATAATTTATCACTATTAATTATTTCGATTAAAAAAGTTGTTTTTAATTAAAATATAGCGTGTTTTTACTAGTCATTAAAATGTGAAAGTTACCAGAATGATATGAAAAATTTATCCAAAGTAAATTTTTATTTCTTGATTCCAAAGAAGAATTTTATTTTGTCAAATTGATTTTATAAACATGTCAAAAACTAGATTTAAAGTGTGTGTGCCATCAAAAGGCATCAAAACTGCATTTTTTGAAAAATACTTATTTTACCCGAAAAATTTATTTTGTTCTTCTAGCATGTTCTAGAAATGTGTAAGATGAATAATAATGTTATAAAATTCAAAATTTAGTTAACACTATTCATAACGGCTAGTTCATGACAATATTATAATAATATATCTTTGTTTATTAAAACCCAGTATTGCGTACAACACACGCTATCGAGGAAGGTCCTGATTGCGTGTAATGCAAGCCAAGTCAGGGTTGCGTGTTGTGAAAGAATCCTTCGTTGTTTCATATAACAGAATCCAAACATATTTCATTTATACATTGAATATATATATATATATATACTCAATGTTGCGTAGAATAACTATTATCAAAATTGGGTGTAACACGGTCCAAGAATAGTGTTGCGTATACTGCAAGCTAATACGGTGTTGCGTATAACACAAGGTAATCTTGGTGTAGAATACAACACAAGACATTAATGAAATTAAAATAATATTTTTCATAAAATCTTGGGGTGTTACATGGACACCTCCACCCCCTTGGACAGCCCCCACCCCCTAGACACCACCCCCACCCCCTTGGACACCCCCTGGACACCACCACCCCCTTAGATAGCCCCCCCTTTGGATAGCCCCCCACCCCCTGGACAGCCTCCACCCCTATAGATAGAACCCCCACCCCCTTGGACACCCCACCCCTCCTAGACACCACCCACACCCCTACCCCCTTGGACACCCCCTAGACACCCCCATCCCCTTGGACACCACCCCCACCCCCTTGGACACCCCCTTAACACCACCACCCCTTGGACAGCCCCCCCCACCCTGTAGATAGCCCCCACCCCATGGACAACCCCCACCCCTCTAGATAGCCCCCACACCCTTGGACACCCCACCCCTCTTAATAACCCTATAACACATAGATTACTATAAAACCATCAATTTAAAAATGACCAAACATCCCTAAAAATAAAAGTAATGAAGGATAAGAAGAAGTGGACGAAGAATACAAAAAGAAACAAAGAAGAAAGGAAAAAGAACATGGAATAAGTAACTTATTTAAGAAAATCAAATTTTAATAGAAGGAAAGAATTAAACACCATAGAAGAGGGAATTACATGGAATCCAAGAAAACCATGGGGCCTACAATGGTTGATAGAAAATTGGAGAAAATGGAGTAAACCTGAGAATAAAATCAAATTTAAAATAAAAACTCGGATGGAGAAAATCACAGTGTAAAGCCTGTCATCATGGCACAATGGGGTCAGGATAACTGCATCTTTGAAAACCATGACATGGTCTCCCCCATAACCCACAATTTTCTCATATTCAATGATTGTTCAAAATATATATAACCAAATAGAATCATATTGCAACACCCCTTATCTTTTCATAATGTTTGAATCCCTAAAAATCATAGTGGAAACCTCAATCTCCTTAAATATCCACAAGTGTCCCACCTATTCAATTTGAAAGAAAGCCTGGCTACAACATAGAACAAAAATGAACACCATGATGAAACCACCATAAATTAAACAAAACTAATAAATTATATCCTAATATCCATGAAACAATACAATCATCATGTCATAATCTCACAAACCACGATGTAATAGTCAATCCCAACTGACAGTTATCCCCCAACCCCTTGGACACCACCCCCACCCCCTTGGACACCCCATGGACACCAGCACCCCCTTGGACAACCCCCCAAACCCTGGACACCACCCACACCCCTGGACAACACCACCCCCTTGGACAGCCACCCACCCCTCTGGACAACCCCCACCCCTGGACATCTCCCACCCCTCTAGACATCCCCCACCCCATTGGACACCCCCACCCCTTTTGGACACCACCCCACCCCTACCCCCTTGGACACCCCCCTGGACACCCCCAACCCTCTGGATAGCACCCCCGGACAACCCCTCAAACCCTCTGGATAGGCCCCCACCCCCTTGGACAGCCCCCACCACCTTGGATAGCCCCCACCCCCTTTGACACCCCCACTCCCTTGGATCCCCCACACACACCCCCTAAACTGCCCCCCCCCCACCTCCATGGACACCCTGGACACCCCCAACCCTCTGGACAGCCCCCCAAACCCTCTGGATAGCCCCCACCACCCTTGGACAGCTCCCTCACCCCCTGTACAACACCCCACCCCCTTTGACATCCCCCGCACCCCCTTGGACGGCCCCCACACCCCCTGGACACCCCCACACCCCCTTTGACACCCCCTAGACACCCCCACCCACTTGCATAGCCCCCCACCCCCTTGGAAACCCCCTGTACGCGCACACACACAAGATAGAACACACAAAAATCGTAAACTTGCATGATATCACTTCCATAGGTTTATTTTACTAGAAAATAATTTAGCATGGTATAGATTAAAACTATGAAACTTACCATGATAGCAAGAACAAAGAAAAATAACATCTCAAAAAATTAGTTTTGGGCATCGCGGAAAATAAAAACTGAAAAGGAGCCGTGTGACGCTTACTTGAGTGTTATGAGTCAACCTGATAGATCTGATGATAATAAATATGAAGAATGATGTTGGAAAAAATGAGGCTGGAGGGCACGACTTCGAAGAATCGTTTCTAGGTTTTTCACGCGAGAGAGACGAGTCGTAGGTCACCCGATCGAAGAAAACAAAATGACTGAATACGGGGTGCGATAAATCATTTAAAATATTTATCATGTCAGTTATTTAATACCTGACATAGTAAACTATTTTTTTTAATGTTTATAATGTCGATAATTTAATAACCCATGTCGAAAACAATTTACCACGTCGTTTATAAAATAACTGACGTGATATATGTTGCTTTATACCGATGCGATAAATTGTTGAGATTAGCTTTATCATGTCGTTTTTTATAACCAACATGGTAAAGCGCCGAGCTTTCCTTTATCACGTTGGTTATAAAATAACCGATGTGATAAAGCGCGTCAGATTCAATTTTCACGTTGGTTATATAATAACCGACGTAAAAAAGATAATCTCCATATATATCACATCGGTTATTTTATAACCGACGTAAAAAATGGATCTTGATCAATATATCACCTCGATTATAAAATAAACCATGTGATATATTGATTATTAAAGCTTTTCATGTTAGTTATATAGAACTGACGTGAAAAATGCCAACGTGTTAAACGTTTTTTCAACTAGTGTGTACCTGCTTCAGCTCCATGCTAGTAGGATAATAAAGGTATTAAAAAATTTAAGGATTATTCATGTGGCTAATAAATCATGCTACTTAGCATCGTGGGACTAGGAAACTCAGCATCACTACACATCAATGAAGTCATACTCTCAAAATCTTTTAGGAACTGATATCTACTCAACATCCCCTATGCATTAAGAAACATGCCACATGGAATCCTATATTTATCTAGTGCATCACACATCATCACTAAGGCATCCATTTATGCCTACCATGTGCAGAAGTCCCTCTTTATCAACATCACAAATCATGTGCACCCCCTATAAGTGATAAACATGTCATGATATTTCACCTACCTTGGGTTCTAAGAACAGTACCACAAAATCACACGTAGAATGGAAGGATACATGAGTAATCATAAAATATCATCATAAGTAACGTAGTATACACAATACATGTGATCAACATCGAACATGAATAACAAGCTAGAAATTAGTCATGGACTCAAGTGTAACATTAGGTTCCCAATGCTACACACACCCACATGTGATCATAATCTAGAACGGTCATTAAAATATGTATAAGAATAATCATATTAAGGAAACCTGTATAAAAGATCCCAAAAATGTGAAGAAATTCCTACCTAAAAATTCTTTGATGTCAAAAGATGATAACAAACTCATGAAAATCACCTCTTCGAGGCAATATTATCGAAAAACATCAACAGTTGAGGTTCTTTGAGGGTTTCTATATCCAAAACCAACAATTTTATTTTAAAAATAAATAAAATATCACATGTGATGATACTTTGTATCTTCTAGATAATTTCCAAATTATCATTAAAAAAATATTTCATGTGATAATATTTTTATCTCCTAGATAATATTCAAATTATCATTCAGAATATTACATGTGATAATACTCTTTCTCTTCTGGATAATTTTAAAATATTTATTTAAAATATTAATTGTGATAATATTTACCTCCAATGAATAATTATGACATTATCGTTTTAAAAATATTACATACTATAATATTTTAACCCTCCTGGATAATTTTTAAATTATCATTTAAAATATTACATGCAATGAAATTTCATCTCTCTAGAATAATTTTCAAATTATTATTTTAAAATATCAGAGGAAATAATAATTTATCTCTACTAGATAATTTTTAAATAATCATTTAAAATATTATATACGAAGATATTTTATCTTTATTGAATAATTCTCAAATTATTTTTTAAAATATTACATTTGAAAATATTTCATCTTTAATGGATAATTTTTAAATTATCATTGAAATTATTACATGAGATAATATTTTATCTCTCCTGGGTAATTTTTGAATTATTTTTTAGAAATATTATATGTGATAAAATTTAATCTATACTTGATAATTTTCAAATTATCATTTAAATTATTTCATCCGATAATATTTTATCTACCTAAATAATTCTCAAATTATCATTTTAAAATATTAATTGGGATCAAATTATATATCCATGTGATAATTTTCAAATTATCATTTAAAATATTACATACAATAATATGTTATCACTCTTAAATTATTTTCAAAATATCATTTTAGGTCAATTCTTGCATTCATAATTATTCTTTAGTAAACTTGCATTTATGGTTTCATAATTTTAATAATTATCCTTTTATAAATCAAGGTAATTATCATCAAGTAATTCCAATAGAATTATCCCTTGATAATTCAATAAATTATAAATGAAAATTATCTGATAATAATTTTTTATAGATTTTACTTTGATAAATTTAAATTATTATCTTCAATGAACTCATTCAATTATCCTTTAATAAGTTTTAAATTTTCCTTGATAATTTTATTATTGAAAAATCCATTAATAAACCATGAATTATTAAGATAATTTTTTGGTAATAAATTATCTAAGATAATTGAAATGAATTATCAATGCGAATTACTTGTTTATTATTTTTCCAAAATTCAAAAAATTGGGGTAATAAAATAATAATAATAATTTTAAATTAAAAGGGTTATATTCCGACCTTGTTCATCCATACTAAAGAAGAAGAACCACTATCGCATGCTGCATGTGGATGAGAACCTAGGAGGAGAGGTTCGACACCTTCACCATCACATGAAAGGAGGTCTATCAGACCCAACAGTGAGATCCAAGGAAGATAAAAATAAGATTGCTTATTAGAAGAACCCTAGATCTTGTCTATACATGTATTTCACTAAAACTGAAAAATTAAAATCTATTTATCCCATAATTGATTACGGATCATGTACTTTTACCCATTTATTATTCTACTGATCTAATCGGGACAAAAGTAGATGAAAATTGATGGTTTCAAATAGGTGCACCATAAATCATGGAGGAAACTCATTTCATGGTTGAAGAACATGATTTCGATTAATAATAAATTATTAATTAAATTTGTAATAAATTTAACAAAAATATTAAATAACTTACTTTAGTGGGTGACCTAAACAAATACCCAACACACAGAAATGTTATAAATTACATAGGAAAAACCCCACATCCTGGAACAAACTATTTTTTATATTTTCCATAAAAAAATTTCTTTGGGATATATTAAAATATTTTTTTAAAAATAATTTCATAGAAAAATGAAATATTTTATTTCACATGCGATCTGATGAGATGTCTGATGCCCAAAAAAGTTAATATCTCC
Source organism: Viscum album (assembly GCA_963277665.1). NCBI lineage: Eukaryota > Viridiplantae > Streptophyta > Magnoliopsida > Santalales > Viscaceae > Viscum > Viscum album. The sequence goes on along the minus strand of OY728158.1, from coordinate 967,148,506 downwards.
CTATGGTAAACCCTGTATCCCAAACCTAACAATAGTCTTATATTTCTCATATAATGCACCTTTTGGGAGATATTGAATTTTTTTTTATAAATATGGCATGAGTAATATAATATGTTTAATATGTTTATTCTTTCTGTGTTGAGGCTCTATGGGCCTCAGAATCTCTCACTAACTTGGCTCCTAACTCCAAAAATATTCCACAGAATATTCTTAGTTGCTAAATGGAATTAAACCCTCTCAAAAACCCTATAGAACATTTATTAAGATATTATTATTGTAAAATTACATATCCATATAAAATTACATATAAATCATTAACAAGTTATTTTTTATTATCTTTAAAATTTCAGGATATTATAATTACCCCCTCTATAGAATTATTTTCCCCAAGAAGTATCTCTAGTGTTCTTACTCAAAAAAAAATTGGAAATTGAACTTAAACATCAGACTCACACTCCCATGTCTCTTCCTGGATCCATTCACTGAATCCAAAATTATGGTATTTTCATTCCTCTCTAAACCTTTTTGTTCTAACATATGATCTACATTAGAGAATCCTCATAAGACGCATCAGTCTCTAGATTAACATCCTCAAATTAAAAACATGCATGTGGTCTGGTATGTACCTCTGATGATATTACTTATAGAACAAGTCATGGTACCTTGATATAGAGAAGGTAAGTCTAGAGGGTATTCCACTACCCCTATCCGCAAATTAATATCAAAGGGTCCAATGTAATATGGTTCTAGATTTCCCTTCTTCTTAATCCATTTGTTCCCTAATAGAGGAGTCACTCTCAATAATACCTGATCCCCCATAGAGAACTTCAAAGGTCTCCTCCTATAGAAATTATAAGATCTATGTCTTCTCTGAGAATTGTTAAACCTCTTACATTTTATTTAAACTCTCTTAGAGTTCTCCTGAACCATACTAGAATCATCAACTATTTTCTCACTTACCTCATCCCAATAGAGAAGTGAGTGACATGAACTCCCAAAAAGATCCCCATATGGTTCAATCAAGATCAAATACTAATGACTATTATTGTACAAAAAATAAATAAAGTCTAGGTAATCATCCTATATTCCACCAAAGTATAAAAATCAAGCTTGAAGCATATACACCAATATGTGTATAGTCTTATTCTACTATTCGTTGGTCTGAGGATGGTACGCTGTGCTCAATCTCAGCTGAGTACCTAGGGATTTGTACAATACTAGAAAAAATCATGATGTAAAATGTGTGTCTATATCAAAAATAATACTCAATGGAACTCCATGAAAGAAAAAAATCTATTTGACATAGAGATTTCCTAACTCATCCACTGATTGAGTCTCTCTAATTGGTAAGAAGTGATCATTCCTCGTTGGCCAATTGAGAATCTCCCAGACTATGACATGAATACTTGAGGTCCTAGGTAACCCAGTCACAAAGTCCATGGTGAATTCTTCCCACTTCCAAATACATATATGGAGTGGATGTAACAACCCATTAGGATAGTGGTGATCAGTTTTCACCACTTGAAAGGTAAGACATTTATAGACAAAACCAACAATGTCTCTCTTCATCCCTGGACACCACAACTATTACATGAAGTCATGATACATTTTGGTTACCCCAGGATGAAATTCCTATCTAGAGGTATGGTAATACCTCATCAAAACCACTCTAATAGAATCAGGGAATACTAGTATTATTTTTACCAAGATCACATCATTTTCATCCATCACAATCCGAGCATTGAGTGATTACAAGATAGTTGTTCCCTCATTATAGAACACTCTTTTTATGACTTCTATTTAGCATTTACCATTTCCACATGTGAGGTTGTGACTACCATGTGAGAAAAACTCATAGAACACTAGTCCTATGAGGCATCCATCCTGCATTCAGCCAATAAATTAATCAAACACCACTCCTCCTTTGAGGACTTCCCACCATGTTTCTACATATATTGTGTCTTATATCTAAAAGAATCTAAAAAAATTCCCTTAAGAGGTGGATATGTTATCTAAATTTTGAAATTTTGAAGATACTGAAACTATTTCCTATGTCTCTAGTTCAGGTCCCATTGTGTAAAGATATATAAATAGATCTTCTAGTCTATGTAAACAATAAATCCCTAACCGAAGTGATAGTGCCTCTAAAATTTTAGTGCATGTACCACAATGGCTATCTCCAAGTCATGCATAGGGTAGTTCCTATCATGGGGTCTTAGATATCAAGACCCATAAGCTACTACCTACTCTCTTGGAATTAGTACTACTCATAGACTAATGCCTGATACATCAAAGTACACTGCATGACCAATCCTAGCCTTAGGGAGTTTTAGTATTGGAGTTTTTATCAACCTTCTCTTTACCACAAGAAAATGATCTTCACACATGTCTGACCCCTATAAATTTTCCCTTCTTTTTCAATGATTTAATCAGTGCTGATACTCGGGATAAGACTTAAATAAACCATTGGTAATATCCTAGTAAACCAATAAATATTCTAATCTCAAAAAAAATTTTGGGATGTGCCCAACACATGACTACATTAAACTTCTATGGTTATATAGATATACTAGTCATGGACACCACAAGTTCTAGGAACTTCACCTCTTTAATATAAAAGACTCATTTTCCTAGCTTGGTGTAAAACCTATTTTATCTAAGCATAATTAGGTTTATATATAGGTGAATATCATGTTGCTATAGTGTTGTGGAGTAGATGAGGATATCATCAATGAACATTATGAATAATGAGTCCATATATGGATGAAAGATATTTTTTATGTGGTCTATGACTACTACTTGTGATTTTTTTAGCTTAAAAAACAACACCAAGTACTCATACTATTCATACCTTCTTCAAAACACTGTCTTTGGAATTTCCTCCTCCCTAACTCTTAACATGTGATATACTGGTCAAATAATAATAATTCAGAAACACTGGGATCCCCATAGAGGATCAAACATATCATTGATTGGGAAATAGATATCAGTTATTCATTATCACCCGATTCATATTTTAGTAATCAATAAATATACAATGACCATTATCCACTTTGTTGGAAAACAAGATAGGTGCACCGCATGGTGAAATACTAGGTGTGATAAATCATTTCCTCTAAAATTCGTAGATTTTTACCTTGAGCTCCTTTATCTCATTTGGATCCATATGATATGGGAGTATCAAAATGGTTTGCACACTTGGTATGAGATCTAACTCAAATTCAAATCCTATATCAGGAGGGAGTCCAGTGAAATCATTTGGAAAGACGTCCTGATATAGATCCACGACTGTTTGAAAATATGGGGATGCCACATATCTGCGGAAAGATCCTAGCCTTCCATCTATGTTATGATCATCATTAGCCGACTCATGTATAGTCCAATTATACATGCTCCTAGTTCCTACTCACCAATCATCCTAAACTTCTCTCCCTTTGGTGAAGTAAAAAGATACTCATATATCATAGTAATCAATGTGTGCTCAGATGGTGGTCAACCGGTCCATGATGAGAATCACCTAAAAAGTTTTCATCCACAGATTCATGAATTCCCATAGATTCAAATAACCAGAGATGACTAATGGACCCTATGAGAATAATTGTATATAATCCACTCTCATACACAATGCTGTGTTAAGGGAGACTAACTCATATTCTTACATTAATGGTAAGTCAATTCCATCAACTACTTGTGAATATATGAAAGAATGGGAATCATAAATATCAAATAAGGTAGTAGATAAATTATAGGCGATCGAGAATATACCATGAATAGTGGATGATACCTCTACACCATCTACTGGAGTTTGTTCAATAGCATACACATGACCTTCCTTAGCTAGTATTATTTATACTTGGCATGCATGACTAGTCTGAGTCTGCAATCGAGAACCCTGAAAAGATCCCCATGTCTAAACATTACCTTTTTGGAAACCTAGCCTCACATTTTTTTAGGAAAAACTGATGAAGATTCCCCCTCTTTCCTCAATACTGACATGTGTTCAGAGCTGCATTACATAACTGAAAAATGTTTCCTACCTTTCCATAGTTGATACATTATGAAACTCTTTCTAAAAGGGAATGATAAAGCTATAGTATGTTTCACCTACATGATAATACTTTGATTCACACCTCTGGTATTTCTCTTCTTAAATCCTATAGAAAATCATGTAGTAGTGAGAGGAAACTCGATCACTATCCCACTATGGGAAGAGATTAATCCAAATACCATATAACCATATAGTCCCCTTCCAATGGTCAGGGACTTATTAAATAATTGGGTATATGTTGTGAGGTCAAATCCTCTAACATTACGTCCAATCCCCGTTCAAATTAATTACTAGATCTTCAGATTCTTCTTGCACCTCATTCTCAGCAAATAAAGTAGCAATGTGAAGAAACTACGTAAATTGGAAAAAAACATACAGTGTCAGTCATGGTACCCCAATGTAATTCTATGAACTACTGGTCATGGTATATCTTCATAATTTTGGGAAAATACCACTTGATAAAAATCTCCTTGAAGGTCACCCATGTAACACCCTCTCATCCCCCAGACTAGATAACGACATTCCACCACCTCCTAGCGGGCCTTAAAAAAAAATAAGGTCACATGGATCACGAGCCCTTTTTACAGATTCAGGACTATCCCAAAGATAATATCAATAAATTCTAGCCAATCCTCTAAATATTTCATCCACTTATGCCTTAGAATGTCATAGGGAACCAGAGTATGGAATCATAAGCATGATCGGTCCTGGTCCTTTGTGTGGGTATACCTTGGACACGAATTATCCTAACGAGCCCTGATTGAATGGGAACTGCAGATTAAATAACATGTGTCATTATCAGAGTGTGCTGGTTTGTATCCACCTATACTATAAGAAATGGCATAGTATTATCCTAGGCTGTCATAGTTGGAGATATCATAAAACTTATTCTAGGGACCATCTCTAAAATAATAGAAACATTAGCAACATAAGCATACCCAAACCAGTCTGTGATCTTGAAAATGCTTCCCTAGGATTCTACCCTCAACCCAAACTATAACCTTCCTATCACTAAATTTTGTCTCCATCCTTATACGTTAGTTATATTCACCACATATTTACAAATTAATGACAAATCAAGGAATTTAATTAACTAACTACCATGCATCATAACAAAAAGTTTATAGAGGAATTTGAACCTACATGATTAGTCATTATTTCTAAACATATATTAAATCTCACAAATCACATATAATAGAATGTGTGTTACCCAAGGTTAGTTTAAGCAATGGTAATAAAACACATATCTACCACAACTTTATGGAGACATAACGGTCCACAATGAAGTGAAATCTAGGCACTGATGAATCCCTCCTACCTAAGTTTAAATGTCCCATATTTTTTTTATCCTATCCTATCCCAATGTAAAGATAATAACAAGTTAGTGAATTTGAAACCTTCCATATATACCATTTTTTAACATTCTCACCTGAACCACCCGGTCCAAATCGTAATTCCATGTCAACTCATGAACACCTACCAATACACAATAGGCTATCTACTAGAAATGATGGTTTGATTCCATTAGTTAGTAGACTATACACTTAGTATAATTTTATAATATCAACAATCAACAATAAACAATATTAAAAATAATCAGAGTAAACATGAGAAAAGCTAAAAATGGAATACATGTCAGAAAAATAAAGCAGCTCCCAATATGGAATCAAAATCCCATGTAATAAGTAGTAGAAAATAAATAGATAAATATTTGGTCCTCATGAATCCTTTTGATTCGAAAATAAATTCATGCTCTACTGCTCAACCACCAACCACAAGACCCTTTCCCTTCACTATATCCCTCAAAAAATATAAAATTTCATTGAAATGACTTATTAGGGTGTGAGTATAAGTTTCAATTAGACACCATTAATGTGTCCTTAACCTGATGTTCCCAAGTATACCTGTTTATTCTATAAAAATACTAAATTTGTGGTGAGTATTTTAATACAAAATTCAAAACCAAGTGGTTTTGTGCAAACCAATCCACCATAAACCCTTGGTCGTAACTACTTCATCTCCATGATGGGAAGATAATAACGATATTATAAGAATCAAGGATTAGCCACGAGGTTGATCAATCATGATACTCAACATCATGTGATCATGGAACTCTTCATCCCTATGCATCATGGAAGTAATTATCTAGGCATTCCCTATGCATTGAGAGCAAGCCTAAATCCCATATGAATCTAGGAAAATACCTTTTGGAATTTTCTAGTCATCGATTCCATCACAAGTCATTCTTGAGGCATCGCCATTTCCCTAACCTTTGCATAGGTTCCTCATATTAATCATTTAAAATAGTATTCACTCCCCCTCTAAGGGATAAACATGTCATGAAGATCCACCTACCTTGGGTTTTAAGAACAATACCACAAAAGAACCCACAAAATGGTAGGATAAACGAGCAAGCACAACATATCATAAAAAGTAAGGTAGACCACACAATACATGTGATCAACATGGAACATGAATATTAAGCTATAATGTAGTCATGGAAAAAAGTGTAACATAACATTCCAGGGCTAAAAACACCCACATGATATCAAAATCTTGTACGGTCATTTAAATATATCTATGAATAACCATATTCAGTAAATATGTTTATACGAGCCCAAAAACTTCTATAAATCTCTACCTAAAAAATCATCGATGTCAAATGGAGATGATAAACCAAACAAAAACACATCTTCACAGCCTTATTTTCAAGAAATGTTGACACTCAAGGTGCAAAAAGTGTCCCTAAAGATAAAAACGACTATTTTATTTAAAAATAAATAAAATATCATATGTGATGATTCATTCCCTCTCTTGGATAATTTTCAAATAATCATTAAAAAATATTTCATGGGAAATATTATATCTCTACAAAATAATTTACAAATTATCATTCAAAAAATTACTTGTCATAATATTTTTTCTCTACTTCATAATTTTCATATTATCATTTGAAATATTACATATGATAATATTTTATCCCCCATATATGGTTTTCAAATTATCATTTTTAATATATTACATGATATAATATTTTTATCTCTCCTAGATATTTTCAAATTATCATTTAAAATATTTCATGTGATAATATTTTATATCTCCTGAATAAATTTTAAATTATTATTTTAAAATATTTCATGTGATAATATTTTATCTCTACTGAATAGTTTTCAAATTATAATTTAAAATATTACATATGATAATGTTTTCTCTCTATAAAATAATTTTTAACTTATCATTTAAAATATTAAATATGATAATTTTTTTTCTCTCATGGATAATTTTAAAATTATCATTTTAAAAATATTACCTATAATAACATTTAATCTCTCCTAGATTATTTTAATATTTTTATTTAAAACACTACATGCGATAATATTTTATCTCTCTTGAATAATTTTCAAATAATCATTTTAAAATATAACATGTGATAATATTTTAACTAGACTAGATTTTTTTTAAATTAATCATTTAAAATATTACATACGGTAATATTTTATCCTTCTTAGATATTTCTCAAATTATCATTTTAAGATGTTACATGTGATAATATTTTATCTCTATTTAATAACTTTTAAGTTATCATATAAAATATTACGCATGATAATATTTTATGTCCCCTGAATAATTTTTAAATTATCATTTCAAAATATTACATGCGATAATATTTTCTCTACCAGATAATTTTAAAATTATTATTTAAAATATTACATGTGATAATATTTTATCTATACTGAATAATTAACAAACTATCATTTTATAAAATTATATGTGATAATATTTTATCACTATCAGACTATTTTTAAATTATCTTTTAAAATATTCCATGTGAAAATATTAAATCTCTCCTGGATAATTTTTAAATTATCATTTTAGTTCAATGCATGTGTTCATAGTTATTATTTAATAAAACTATAACTATCAATTGATTATTTTAATAATTATCCTTTGATAAGTCAAAGTAATTATCATCTATAAATCCCAATAAAATTATCCCTTAATAATTCCACAAATTATCATTTAAAATAATCTAATAATAATTTCAAATAGATTATTCTTCAAAAAATATAAATTATTATCCTAAAAGAACACAAATGATTATCCTTTGATATTTTGAAAATTTACCTTGATAAAATTTTGTAGAAAAAACCTTCGAAAAATCTAGAATTATAAAAATAATTTTTTGTAATAAATTATCATGGATTATTCAATGATTTATCAAGGATAATAACTTATTCATCCACTTTTCCATGAATTTATAAAATAAGTGGTAATAAAATAAAGAATATTAAAATGGTTGTCTTAAACCTTTTTATAGCCTTACTAGGGAGGAAAACCACCATCACGCACTATACTTGGATAAGTAGTATAGAGAATATGTTTGACAGCTTCAACAACATATACAAGGAGGTCTATGGAACCCAACGGTGAGATCCAAGGAAGATAAAAAGAAAATCATCTATTTGACAAACCCTAGTGCATGTACATCCATGTATTTCACCGAAATAGTAAAACATAAATCCATTCAATCCAAAATTGATTATAGATCATTGAATTTTACCCATTTATGATGTTACTGGATTAAACGACTCAAAAGTGGATGAAACTTTAATGTTTGGGATAGGTCCTCCATCAACCATGGAGGAAAAATGCTTCAAGGTTTAATTAGTTTATTTTGATTAATATAAAATATTTTTTATTAATTAAATTCATAATAAATTTAATAAAAATATTAAATAACATAATTCAGTGGGTGTCTGACCAAACATCCAACATGAAAAAAAAGTTATAACTCGCCTAAGATACCCCACGTGATGAACCTAACCATGGTCTCTTATTTATAAAATAATGCACAATTTGGGAGATATTGATTTATTTTCCAAAAATATATAATAAAAGTATTAAATAACTTATTCTCACATGTTATCGGACCAAACATTAGATGTGGACAAAATTTATATTCCACCTTGGGTAAACCTGACATCCTATACCTAATGGTTATCTAAAATTTCACATACAATGAACTATTTGGGATATATTTGATTATTTTATTTAAATTGTATGAGTTTAATATAATATATTTATTATTTTTTGTGTTGAGGTTCTACGGGCCTCAGAATATCACACTAACTCAGTCCCCAATGCCAAAAATATTTCATAGAATATTAAAATATTCAAAATGGTCTTTTACCCTCATGAAAATCCATTAAAAAAATTTATAAAGTTATTTTTATTGAAAAATTATATTTCTACATAAAAATACTTACAAATTATTAGAAAATAGGGTTTTAATTATATTTAAAAATTCAGGATATTATAACGATCATAAAAATTAATTTATAATAAAAAAACTATTTATTACCATTTATTATATGTATTTATCTAAGAACAAAATATTACATATATTAAAAGCAAAGAAGAGACATGTAAAAATTTCCTTTAGTTTAAATACTACAAAGATATTTATCAAATAAAAATAGAAAAAATATAATCTTTTCGAATATATGGTCTGGTTTTTCATATTGTAATAAAAAAATTAAATATTAACAATTATAAGGATGATTTTTAATCCTTATTCCATAGTTATAACCTTGTTCTATCAATTTTACTCTTATTGCGGGGAAAACGTTTTTACAATGGTTACCATTTATTATGAAAACAAAATAAAGATAAAATATTTATAAAATATAGACACGCTGACTCAAAATATGGAATCCATTTTATAAAATTATTTTCTTTTAAGTGGTAGAATTGAATTTTAATATAAACCTAAAAAATGTGAAGAAAAATGGTTTTCTTGAAAAATGCATTTTTTAGTATAAAAAGGTATCTATATCATTGTTAAGAAAAATATTGATTTGAATGAAAATGATTTTATTATGTTTAATAATATTTAACTAATTTTATTTTAAAATAAATTCAAATTTTTTGACTCTTTTAATATTTTAAAATAAATGATAGTTTTTTTTTTTAAAATCATCATTTTTACTATTCACTGAATATATATCTTCTTATAAAAATACCTAAAATTCACTCTAACATAATCATGATTTTTTTATTTCTAATATTAAAACATTTTATAAAATAAAACTTCTCTATGTTGAAAAAATTAATTATAATATATGAACGAAAAATAAATAAAACCCATTTAAATGAAAATGTGTTTTTTAACTACAAAATGACTTTACTAAAAAAATTAATGCTGATTTCCAAAAAATTAATCAATAAGTTTGTATCCTTAATATAAATTATATATATATATATCATTATTTCTATTCATACACACCAATTCAGTGACAGGGTGATAATAGTCATATTTAAATGAAAATATTCCTTGGTCGTTCAACATCAGTATTTTGTGTCATATACACTATGAGATAATATATTATTTTTAAACTACCATGGTGTTATAGGAGCAGTATAGATTTAAATATTTTAATGAATTTTCTATAGTTATTAAATAATAAATGGTTTAATTTTACCTTTAATAATTCATGGAGTGATGTTCAAATGGAAGAATGGTGGAAGGATAATTCCAAATGTGAAGGAAATTAAAAATCTTTTATTACTCTTCAATATATAGCCAAGCCTCCTAAATATACATTATAAGTTTTATAATTTAATAACCACCAACCTTAATTCATAAAAAAATACTAAAAAATGTAATCATGGTAATCACATATATATGACTAATTTGGTGTTGATGAAGAAATTCAATAAGCCTATGGTGAAACAAGGATGTACATGGAATGTAAAGACCATTTCCTAACAATAATAATTTTTTTGTGAAACATTTATATAAAGGTATATAATGGTGTTATTGAGTGTATAAAAGAAATTGAAAATAATTTTTTGTACAAAATGAAGAAAATAGAAATACAAAAATCTAGGAGGTTTGAAATGTCTAATAGACTTGGTGTCAAAGAAAGAACTCTCATTGGATAAGTGTTTGAATTTTTATATGGTAATAATTTTATAATTTCACATTCCTAGGAGGCCAAGGATTTATAATTGGTTAAGTGAAAGAGGAAATAAATTCATTATATATTTTTAACTTAAATTCATTCAATTTCACCATATTTTTAATTTCATTATGAATTTGAGTGTTTTGCAATTAAAGAATCATTTTTTAATGTTTAGAAGATACTGTTCAGAGAGAAAAAAATTATTAAATTATTCTATTTTACAGTTTATTAAAATTATTGGAGATACAATTATTTTACTTTGTTTTAGTATTTTAACATGATTTGTGATGTTTTTTGGAGTTTGAACTACTTCGTAGAGACCTAATTATTCTATAAATAAATATGTGAAATTGGAAAATGAGATGAGGGTATATGTTTTTTTTATCTCGACTTAGGTTTATATTGGCCAAATTTTGGTGTGATCATCTCTATGTAACTTCAATTTGTCTCCCCCTATGTCAGATATGCTGATCATATGTGTCAGTTTATACCGAGGAATGAATCATTTTGTATTAGAATATGTGTGTTTTCAATAAGCGTATATGTTATTTTCTCTATTATACACATCATTTATGCCATTGATAATTTTTTTAAGGAAGACCACTTGCATACATTGGTGTAAACTCATCATGACTTCTTTATGATTTTTTAAGAAAACATTTCATAATGAAATCTATCAATAAGAGATAACCACATAGATCATTGTTTGAATATTATTGCATTTAAAATCAAGGATGAAACCTAAAAACTAAGACATAGATTTTAAGGATTATATAATCAATAATGTGATATAAATTGGATTTCGATGGAAACAATCTAAAATTAAAAAAAGTGAATGAGTTATCATAGGATTTACTAGAGACAAATTTGGTGGAAACTATGAATCTATAAATGATGGAAGAGGAAAACGTATTAGTATGTGCTGAAGGTTGGAGAGTTCAAGCACAATATAGTTTTTTTATTTTGTTGTTTTATTTTCTATCCTCATATATTTTCAATTAAACCTTCTTGCTAGTTGATCTATGTTACCCATTCAATAAAGGGGTAAATATTTAGTGATTAGGAAAGGGAAGGAATACCTTTTTTAATTATTGAAACTTTAAACCATAATGAATACATTTATCTCACTTTTCATTTATTTTGTTACCTAGTGGATTTTTTTATTCTCATTAGTAATTTTGTTTTGTTTTAAATATATTCAATGATTGATTTCTTGGTCTATGATCTATAAACTCCCTATAATCAATCTTATAATCAATATAAAATAACATAACATGTTATATGGTGAAGTTTCTCACTATATTAGTCATGTAAAAGAGTGGTTTTTGACATTTTAGGTTGTCTATAAAGCCCAAAACATGATTATGGTATTTCCTAGAACAATTATGAGGGATATGCAGCAAAGGTTGCACACATAAAAGGAGGGTTGATAGATTAAGTACATATTTTTCGTTTAAAATTTCCATTTCCATTCTTCTAAGTGAGATAGTTTAATAAATTATGAAAACCTATCAAATTATAGTAAATAAGAAGTATAGTTGAATAAAATATTTTGATATCATTTCAGTGTGAAATAGAGAAATTAACAAATCACCTTCTCATTATACCATTTTCTACTTCATTTCATTACATTCATTCAAAAAAATGCATGATATATCAAAATATACCCTTTTTCACTTACCCACAAGTGGGAATAAATTTTGGATAACTCCTATTTGGAAATTACCCTAGGTTTATTAGTATTTCAACATATATCATGGGAAAAATTTCTTTATCCATAGCCCATGAATGGTCTATCGTCTCACATTCATAAAAGTTAATGAAAGGTAATTTATTCATTTTCATTTTTATTTAAAACTAAGCTATTAAATAACATATCAATAGACTATGTGAGATGAATACACTCTATTTCCTTTATTTACTTGACGTCATTGAAAAAAGATCATATGTAAAGTTATGATTCAATATGATACAAATGTTGGACATAGGTATAGAGATGCAAGTGTTTTATAAAGATCACACTAGATCCCATTATGTCTTGGGTTGAAATAATGGGTTTCTAATGGAAAATTTAATAATATAATTACCAATTAAGGAATTTATATGTTTTTTAATACTAAAAAATCTTCTTATGTCACACTTTTTCTTTGACTAATTGGGGATTTAGTTTTTGGAAACTCATAGAGGTTATTAAAAAGTGTTTTACCATTTTCTAAAATAATTATTGGATGGATATTCACATGGTATTTCATATCATATGATATATATTAAAAGTAATTATTTCTTTAAAAAATATTTTGATATATTTCTATAGTGAGTTTGAATATGGATTCATAAGTTCTTGTATATGAAATAATATAATGTGAAATGAATCTAAGTCATTGTGGTTTTAGTTTGTGTGGGTATTTTATAGAGATATTACCTAAATAATTATATATATGTGATATATTAAGAATCATATTGAATGATTTGATATAGAAATGTTTTATAGTATGAAATCTACTAGGAAAAGGAATATATAATGGCATTTGGGTATATAATTTCCTATGATATATGGATATCATAACCACAACCATGTAATGATATGTTATATGTTATGTAATATCATATTCCACTATCTCATACATTAAAACACCCAAGTAATCCTACGACTGATTATATAATACAATTAGTGACTCTATTAGTTCATATAGTGAAATATTGTGGATAAATCATTTGGAAGTGAGGTCCCTATGAGTTATAAATATTGAAATACTCAATTACTTCTTAATGAATGACTATATTCTACTAATTTATAGGTATTATACCTGATGGGTATATAAGTAGGTTAACTATATCTAAATGGCTATCAATATGATTCGAGCCTCTAATTTATTCTACTCAAATCTCTATTATACATTATTCATTAACTCTTGAGATATAATAGAATAAATTAGAAATGTAGAGGATCCCACCCATCCATTTTGATATTCATTTAATCCATGGATACATCAGGGAGGATGGATTCTATTGACTATAATGCAATATTTTTCATGAAAATGATCTTTGAAAATAATAGTAGTGGATCAAGGGTCTAATTTATGTTAGTGATATTTTATTATAAATTATACATAGTGTCAGTTTCATGCATGGTGATTGTGGTTCTTAGTTTTCATAAAGTTTTCAACTATTATGAAAAAAGGTTACTCGATCCATAAAAAAACTTAAAAATTATAAATTCATTTGATCTAGAAAGAAAAATCCTATTGATGAATGTTTTAATAATCCTTTGTATATATCCTTATGTTCTTGTAGGCATATTTTATCTTGATGAAGGAAGAGAATGGGTACCTTGTTCATTGATGATATATTTTTGGAGAAAGTTTCCTACTGCAAGCATGGTGGTTTTTTATAGGTGTTATTAAAACACTTTTCTATCATTAATATACATGATTAATTCCTATTACTATGGTTATTATTGTCATTGTTACTGAAATATTTCCCACTGTACTATTTGAACTCATTTTAATAATGGTGTTTTTAAAGAAGAGTTTTTATTTGAAATATGGTAATGTTAAATATGCGTATAGTGATTTATTTTTATAGAGGTAAAATAACTACATATTATTACATGGTATCCTATGAAACTAGTATCAATCCTATAGTGAATGGGGATAGAACTTTATCCCTTACAGGAATCTTGTTTGGGTATTTAGGATTTGTTTTTCAAAAAATATGTCATTGTAAATGTATCATAAATTAAATCATTCAACTCCCAAAACCACTTAATTGATTTATTTTTTCCATTATATAAAATCAATTCAAATATATACATTTATATATATATATATATTAAAATAAAACATTCATTGTTATAAAAAATTTGCATTGAGTATGATTTTCAAAAAAATTAAAAATATTTTCCATGCATATCATCAACATATCATTTTATATAATAAGTCAAACCCATATTGTAATATCAATGTTATGTGACTATATAAGTGTCTCATTAAGTAAATAATTGGATAAACTCTACTAATCTAATCTATTTTGTGTATTTTTCCTGTATTTGAGTAGATTTTCTCACACACATTAGATAACTCTATAGTGTTATCAAACATATCACATCTGTATTGGGTAAAAAATTTTATTACATGAATATTTCCATAAATTGGTTTTGTTGTATCTAATATAAATTAATAAAAATTTTAATCCTATTATTTAAAAATCTTATAGAATGAGTAGATAATTACAACCATTTCACTATTTTTTCACATCCTTATGTGTTAGGTTGATGTTAAAATGTGATAAACAATTACATACTCCAATTTATGGGTCTCATAACACAACATTTTTACTTTTCAAACTATTATATATTATCTTTAGTTTTTAGTAGTTTCTTATCATGATCCCATTAAGTTTTGTTTAAAATAAATAATCCATTAACCACTCTAATTTTAACTAATTAACTAATAAAATATTTTTTCATGGAAATGAAATTCTCTATTTTTCATGAAATTACATTTGAACACAATGCGGGAGTATCATTTAATTATTTAAAATAATTGTAAAGACATTGAAAATAAACCCAAAAAACATTATATAAATACTAATTTACTTTCATTAATTTTTTCATCAGAATAAATTGAATCATCCAATTATATTGGGTTTTAAGGAATATAATTATAAATTGGCACCAACCATTATAGATGAACTTAACATAATAAATATTGTTCATCTATTCTAAAATATAGCAACAAATGATATTTAAAAGTGATAATATAAAATTATACATTTTAATTATTCTTTTAGAAGACTTGTCATGTATATTATTAGTAGCCTTAGGCATTTTTCATTTTCATAAATATTTACATATTATCTTAACTAATCATTTTAAATCACATTCACCATGTAAGATCCACTTCATTATTACACATTCATTATTCTTGGAAAAATTGAAATATTTAATACATTAAAAATTTAAACAAAAAACAACCAAGAATGGATATCAAGGTCACCTGTGGTATTGTAAAATTATCAGGTTTATATAAGTACAATCATTATTTATAGATTACCCTTATTGATAACATGATTTAATGAAACAACCCATGCATGTGGTGAATTAGAGTGTTACATTATTATTATCTTTTAACAATATTATAAATTAAATCCATTTTTACTCATTTAGATCATCTCTTATAAGTGTTAATGGAAAAATTTAAGGCTATTTGACTAACTAATCATGCTCACTAATCCACATTAAACACAACACTCCCACAAAAGTAAATATAGAATAGACCATGTAGAAGAGTTTACCTGATTAAATGAATATGATATCATTCATGTTGTATAAGAGCCAAATTTTAATTACGTTCCATTAATACTACACCTCACTAATTCATTAAAACTTTAGGATATTCACCCCATCCAATGAACATAACCTATTTGTATATAGTAATTTTTTTATAATATACTCATGAGACACACCAAATTTCTTTTTGGTCTAGTTCAATACCTACATAAGGGATGCTCCACCAATGTGTGTATGGTATGACCACTACCTTTTCAAGGTCCAATCACTCATATTATTTCTTGATAGATAAATATAATCATATGGTTCACTCTCTATATGTGGGTAAATCACAATATAATTATAGGATCACTTCCTAAATCATATTGTCTTCAAAGTATTTATCAAAGAAGTAATGAAAATCATTATTATGAACCATAAAACATATGTGTAGAGTATTTTTATCCATGTATTCCATATCATAACTTTAAAAAAATTCATTAAATCCTTACTCTCAATTTATTTAAAACTATAAATTAGTCATCTCTTATTCATTCATCAAGTAGATTAATCAAAAAATATTTCTCAATAGTATTATTGGCTCCTAGTAGGAAATCATTTTAATCTTTCATATAAATGTCAATTTTTCATTCTTATCTATCATTAATGTTATAACAACCCATGATTTTAATACATAAATATAATGTCATTATAGATAATTATTCAATATATTTTATAAAAAATCATCTTTGGACTTTAAAGTTATAGTGTCTTGGAGACTAGATACCATATATTCTTATTTAATGAATGATATTCAACATCGCCACAAATATATTTTAATTTAGTAATCTTCATAGACATACCATACGTAGAACAATTCCCAATATTATAGGGAAATTTATACTAAGAAAGGGTGATCTCATATTCTACATCCAGGTAAATAAGTGAGTAATAAATCAACGATCATAAGAAATAATAAGATACAAATTAGTGGATGAGATCGTGAATATAAAATAAAAATTTCATAAAAATATAAAATGGATTGTAAACATGACTTATAGTATAAAACATTATCATTTCAAAATATCTTATTCATAAGAGTGTGAAATCATTATAAATCAATCATGAACCATAAATTCATGTCCTATAAGTGTGGCCCCATTATAAGTAAAGAAACCATTTCATATATAAGGGTTAATATTCAAGACCATCAGAACATCATGGATCAAGAATAAACACATGTTTCCCATTTCATAATGGATCAAAAAACTTCACATATTTCCTATTTGCTAACATATTTGGAATCATCACCTATTTCCCATAGTGTAACAAGCACAAAGACCTACACCCCATCATTATCTCAGGAGATATAAAAAATTACCCAATGAATTGGATTTAGATACAGGACCCACCCACTATTAATCCCAACATTTTTTCCACATGATCATAAAAAACTCATCATCATATAACCCATGTAAAAGTAAAGTTGTATCATAAGCATTTCATCATAGCATAACTCGAGTAAGTGAAATAGGTTTTATAAACTTTTCATCAATTCAGTATAGTGTAACCCAGGTAAAAGGAATGAGTTTAATAAATATCTATTAATCATTGTTATAAGCCTACCATAGAAGGAATATGGATGATAAAATTGAATCATATCCCCAATAAAACAAAATAAACACCAAATTTTGTTTTCGTAGATTGAAAATTAAATTTTAAATATCACATAGAATATTTATTTTAGACAATATCTTTTAAAATTTTAAAAAATTACATCAAAATTTCAAAAACAGAAAAAAATATATTTAAGAAAATATTTTATTTAAAAATAAAGTTATACACTTAAAATTTGATCTTTAAAAAATTGGGTGTTCATGATAATTTTAAATTTCTTTCATTCCTTACAAACTATAACAAATATCCCATTATCATTTTCGATGAAATAAAAAAGGTATTGGTTTGGAAAATTACATGAATGTTGCTTTTAAAAAATTTATTAAAATTTAAAAATGGGTAAAAATGACTCTAAATATTCATTCTATAATATTAAAAACACTCTATAAAACAATTTTAGAAAAAATTTACTTGGAAGGAAATGGGTTATCGATCGAAGAGAAAAATAAATTTGGGTTTTCCTTAAAAACATTATTTTTGAATAATGAGCACATAAAGGGAGAAAGATGAAATGGGAAAATATAATTTTAATAAATAACAAGAGTAGAATACGATTTATGAGTTCCTCCAAAGGTATATCATAATTTCCAATCTTTGGAATCATATCATAAAAAATTCCAATAAACAATGAGATTGTAACATTAAACCTTTTACACTTTGGTATCTTTTGAATTGTAATCCCCAATAAATAATTACATCAAATGAAAATTTTAATATTATTAAAAAAATAATATTCATGATATAACATTTTACTGTGGTTGTATACACACCATAAAAAATAAATGACTGGTGAATGTTGGAAATGTCTCCCATAAATAAAAGTGATACTGAAAATCCATTACCTTATTTATTGAATTACATCGTACATGTTTGAAATTCAGTTATAAGAAATATAATTTTATTATAAAAATATTAAAAAACCTTACTCATATGTTTCATACAATATATGATTTACTTATGTAATTTTATTATTCATTTATTAATAATTCCATTTTAAAATTACGCTTTGGGTAATAACTACTTCATTTTTCATTTTTTTGGTATTTTGGTTCCTTTTAAACTGATCATGGTTCTATAATAACCAAAATATTAATAATGATATAAATATCATACATTGTAATTATATAGGCATTTAAAATAATCCAACAATGTTAGAGATATAAAATGAATTACAATTTTCATGGGAACGGTATGTTGTTTGCACTCTTGAATGATGTTTTCATTTTATTGAATAATGAAATTAAAATATATAAATAATATATTTCCTTTTTCAAATAATTTTTATGTCATATGTTTCAAATATTTTCATTACTATTTTCTTTATTACCTTATATGTAAATCATAACTGAAGAACAAATCGCATTGCTTCGTGAGGTGGTAGTCCATAGTACATAGGAGGGACATTATTATTTTCCAATGGATTGGAATATAAGAAGAACTATTTGATATTTTAACTCTAAATGTTTAATTATTTCACAAATATAATATAAATATGTTAAATATATAATTATATATATATATATATATGACACATAGTGATAGAAAAAAATCACATCGGTTCATGAGGTAGTTATCCGCAGTACATATAATCGACAGATTCATTTATCACTTGATGGAAGAGAAGATATACTTAATTCATGCCATTAGCATATAAAAATATATTTATATTTTATATATGTATGTTACTAAATCATAATGTTTTAATATTATTTTAAGGAGTTATAATATTAAATAAAATGAAAATTCATGGTTTAGGACTATATCACTTCATCGAAGAACCCTTTCAGCTTAAAACTAAAGTCATATGAGGAGGGTTTCCTAATAAAAATAGAATCTAGGAAGTGGAGAGGAAATCAAGGATTTAATTTAGGGAGATATTTCCCAATCCAAATGTTTTTGGTTGTTTGAAGAGGGTTAGAATGGTGGTAAACTTTTTTAAGCAGGGGAGAGGACACACTTAGATATATTTAAAAAAATGTTTCCCATGTTTCAAACATGCCATAATGCTCCAAAATGGGTCATTAAAGAACCTTCAAGGGTATAAGGTTTTAATATAGAAATAAAATGGTATTTTTATAAGTTTAAAAGTAGTTTTACCTATTATAATTTTTTTAACCACCAAAGTAAACCCATTTTAACCTTATCCTTAGTAATTAATTTTTAGAGTTTTTAATATTTATTTTTAATAAATATTATGTTGAAAATATTATTTAAGATAAATTAGGATGATTAAAAGTAGGGCATAAATTTTTTAAAATTAAATTCAAAAAAGTGGAAAAATATAATTTAAACTCAAACCCGCACACATGACGAAAAAGTGGGTTTTTATAAAGAATATATTCAAAATTCTAAAAATATTTCACATGATAATTTAAAATGAAATTTTTTCCAATGAAAAATATTTTTATAATTCTAATATAAGTGACATAATTTTACTTTTAAAAAAAACTTCAAAAAAACATCACCTAATAATTCTTTAAAAATGTCATTTTTCAATAAAATATAGTATTTTTTACTATTCATAAAAAATTAATCTTTTTAGGAAATTTCCAAAAAATAATTCTAATAAAATGTTGAAAGGTTATAATATATAATTTAACTTATATTCCATAAAAATTCTCTATGAATTCTTTAATACACCATTATCATTAAGATCCTCTATTCAAACCATATACTCCACTTTCATGAGATTCTTTATCTACCAACCTTAATCCGAAACTAGTGACTAACATAGGAAATAAATACATGTATTAACTATATTCTCAATCATGTAATTATTTATATTAATATATATTATATTAAAAATACATTACCTACTAAAATTGGATGTGTGAAATAATTCAAGAAACTTCACCATAGAATGATTCTAATCCATACAAATTTACCTTTACATCAACTCAATTAGTCTTCCTAACAAAACATCACCTTAGTGTCTATTGAATGAATTGATACAAGTCCATTTATTTATATTTAATAAAATTATCAATATTTATTATTCTTAAAACCCTTTTTATAATAGTTTCTAATCAATATAGGTACTTGATCTATTGAGAAAAACTTTATTAGAAACATTTCTACCATGAACATCAAAAAGGTAAAATCCATGAAATGTTTTAGTTTCAGAATATAAACTAAACATATATCATGAATCATTATTTATTTGAACTTATACTCACCTTTTAAATGTCATAAAAGTATATGTATTCTTTCTAATATTATAAACCAAATTCAGCTCAATATAAGGTTATGATTCTTCATTACTTAAATTCAAACTACTCACTTTATCTAGAACATATTATGCCTAAACCCTGTTTAACAAGTCTCTAATAGATTATAATATCTTAGAATTATTTAAAATTAATTACATTATGATCCATGATCTATAATTACCACCATATTATTATTTATTTTCACTAACACAATTATTGAAGAATTTTTCTCACATGTTTATCCACTAACCATCCATCTCCTAGATTGAGACACATTTTATATAATTTGGTTTCTGTAGGATAAAATATAATAAAAATTAACTTCCTTCTAAAATTTCATAATTTTTTTAAAAGAAGTCTTATACTAATCACAGTTCTTCAATTATCCATCCTAAGACTATAAAAACCCAGATTTCATTACGCATTTTATTATATGATTTCTATTATGATGATCTAGAAGACACAACTCAAGGACCAAGATTGACAGTTTCTTTAGTCGAGGGGATGATTAAATATAAAAAATGTAAACAAAATTATTCATTTTTATTTAAAATCCATCACATTCTTATATATATGATTGAACTTATAATTCTTATTATGATACACTATGGAATACACAAGAATATAGTGAGATAAAAAGTCTAATAAGATAACTTTTAGATTAATAGTGACACATATGAGATAAAAATATTATCATGAACACAAAAAAGGGAATAATTAAATAAAACCTAGGAATGAAAATGATGATATACAAATAAAATAGCACAAACTTGATTTGGAAACAACATAAACATTAAAATATAAGCATAATTCATGTTTCATTTCCCTGACACCATAACCTAGAGTTTTAGGCTAACCACCCATGTCCAATTATCAGTATCTCATGAGATGTAAACATTATACAATTCATTAGAGCTCTTCAAGGGAGAACCCGTCATACGTATAATTTTATAAGCACCACATAAATTATATATTAAAAGAAATAATTTCATCAATAACCTATAGATAATGATAAAAAGTTCTATATAATAATCATTATGTTCATAAGTTCTTATAGACATTATTTTTTCGACACTTTAAACCCACTACAAGAGAATTTGAGTTTTATTCATGTAAATACAAAATCATTGAAAATAAAATTACATTTATCTGAAATCCCATAAAATTAAATAGTATTGGGTATTCATAACAAAAATGGATCCATGGAAAATAAATGAAAGATTTTTATAGCTCAATGTGTATACAAACTAGACAATGGGATGGGGTTAATGAGAGAGAAATAAAATTAATCATTGATAGAACATCATTTGGAATGTAATGAAATTGTTGTGACCATATGAAAATATAAATTCTTGTAAACCATAAATATTACTATAGAGGAAGTACTTGATTGAAAAGGGGGACCAAGAGAATCCCTTAAAATAAATATAGCTTACTAGGAATACAAGGGTGATTACCTGAGAATTTTAAGGCATTCCCAATTTTGTTAATAAGAGACTACTTTTCGGTGATGTTAGATAATATCATCAAGAGTGAATGAAATATTGTATATACCTGGGTACTTAACGATGAACGTGAATAATTGTATTTTAATTTATAAATATAGGCCTTACGAATCATGTTTGAGGTAATTGGGAATCCATTAGCATACCTGTCATTTAATTTACTGGTTTTGGACATTTATGGAGTGATTTTTTAATTTTTTACTTGATATTACCAAATTAAAAATTTTAATATCACTCTTTGCATGAGAATTAAATTTTTTCCTCAATGAATATTGTTAAAAATATAATTATCCATTTTTGACTTTGGAAAGTTATTTATAGATTTGGAAAACCATTTAAATTTAGTAAAATAAATAATAATAACAAAATAGAATATCTTTATTCATGGATTTTATTATAATAATTATTATATATTTATTACGTATTTATAATTCTTTAAAACAAAACCAAAACACAAAACTATATTTTTTAC
Source organism: Viscum album (assembly GCA_963277665.1). Classification (NCBI taxonomy): domain Eukaryota; kingdom Viridiplantae; phylum Streptophyta; class Magnoliopsida; order Santalales; family Viscaceae; genus Viscum; species Viscum album. The sequence continues at coordinate 967,125,361 of OY728158.1, read as the reverse complement.
TATTCACTGAAAAATAAATTATTTTAGAAAATTCGCAAAATTTTACACTAAAATAATTTCGACGTGCTGATTTCCAATATAATTTTAATTTTATAAAAATATATTCCTTATTTATAGAAATAATAATAATAAATAAAAATTACATAGTTATTATATTTTAATTTTTTTAAAGGAAAAATCATTATTTATAATCATTAAAGAATTTTTATTTATTAATAATTTTATACTTACTGATTAATAAATAAAATAATTGAAATTTATTTATTTAGTTTTTTAAATTTTATTTAAATTTTTCAACAAGAATTTTTTAACTCGATTTTCTATTATTACAATTCTAACAATAATATTTACATCATATCTAGGAATAGGATGCATTATAAATAAAACAATGCAATATAGAAATTCGAGGAAGTAGTCAATGAGACTATAACTCAAGACCTCATTGAAAACCATAGGGGAATCTTCCATTGAGTTTCACCCTAAGGGATTCTAATTTTTATAAAATGGTAACTAAGAAATGGTCAGGTAATGGCCATGTAATAATTGTAGAGTAATTGTCACATTACCCATTATACCCTATATATACTCCTTAAATCAATACCTCCTCATTCACTACATCACCTACAAAGGTTATACAGTTACATAGTTAATATATATCATATTTATGATCCTTAACATTTTATATTGACTTTTTGGTAGGAGTTATCTTTGTGTTTTAATTCAATCCTATGGTGTAAACATTTGTAATGAACCGAGTTGTGGGAATTGTTTTCTTTATCTAAATTTATTGTATCATCAAGAGTTAACTTCATATGAAACACCAATATAAAACTATCTAATACATTTTAGTAAAATATTATAATGAAATATATAAAAACAAAAAATACTCATAGTAAATAAAAGTATATTAATTATTATAAAATTCTAAAATTTAAAAGATAAAGAGTAAATATGATTTAATGTTAAATAGAATTGATCTCTCTAAAATAACATTTAAAAGTATTGAATATTTTATCTGAATAATTAAATTGACTAATACTACATTATAATTTATAATATTTCATCATATGAACTAATAATTTATAATTTTAATGAATTTGGAATTGATATTAAAAAATATTCTGAACACTTAATGTTTAAAATGCATTTTACAATAAAAGAATATTTCATTATTTTTTTTATTTTCAATTTACAGATATATTTTTAAATTTTATAATTTGGATTAAACTAAAATAAAATAATTTTTTAACTTAGAATGATATTATTATCTAATGATTAATTTTTTAAATTTTCTAAAAAATTTATTTTTAGGTGAACTGTACGGTATACCATTTTTATAATATTGGGCATTTTAGGGAATTATTAGTATATAACGATGATATAGAAATTTATAAAAGATATTTATTAATTAAATATTTATTTTATAATATAAATTATAGTTTTTTAAATATTTATTAATATTTAAAAACCAATGATTGATAATTTATAATTGAATTAATATTTTCTGAAAACATTGTTTTAATGCTTTATAAATTAATTATATTAAAATTAATTTTAAACATTATTTGAAAATGAACAAAAAGTGGATTTAAAATTTAAAATTAGTTGTTATAATTTATCTAAATATGTTAACTTTATTTTTAGTGACAAACACTAATTTACAATTGGTAAAAACTGATAACTACGTTAAAAGTTAAAATGAAAAAAGTTCTAATAGAAGGGATATATGGGTTGAATCATCTTTAAAACATGTGTGAAAAAAGGTTGAGGCTATCTCAACAATATCTATTCCCTATTCACTTAATTTTCTAATTTTGGAGCCATGTTCCCTGAGAATGACTTTCCATTATTGAAATATTAAGGGTATTCACAATAATTTTATCCCCTTTCTCTTTCAAAATGGAAACTCATATCCCCTATTACCCCCACAAAAAAACCCCACATTATCATCCCAAATACTTACCACCCCCCAAACACCCATATCACCCTTAAATATGATTTTCTTCTCAAAAGACCATCCATTATGGGTAAATTTCATGGAGTATGATATATGTTCTTAATAACTCTTTCTATTTTATAATTCATTATGTAAAATTATTCATCATCAAATTACACAATTAAAACATAAAATTATAACATTAATATGGTTATTATATTGATATTTTATTAAATTTAATTTGTACTAATTAACCATACTTTAATTTATCCCTTAATAAATTTGGAAACAGTATTCATGTGACTATGAAAACTATGACCTCCACATAGATCCATGTTTCTTTTTCCTTAACCTACATGAATAGATGTTCTTAATATTGAATTTATAAATGTTAGTTGTTGCATAACACTCTATAGGGATTGAATTGAGTTTCAAATTATTATTTCTGTTTAAAAATGTGTTAAAAAATCTTCCAATTTCTCAAAAAACCCAATTAAAAAAGATAGTATATAATGTAATTATATCATTCAAAAATGTTTTAAAAAGATCTATCACCATATTTCTAACATATTATTTAAAAACTTTTATCAATTTAAGTAGATTTACTAAAATAAAACATAGTACTTAAAACAAAAATTAAATTTATCTATCAATGTAATTTTTTCTTATTATAGTTTTTTAAAATGTTCATAGGTTAAATTTAAAGATAGATAAAACAAAAAATAATAATTCACACAATGGAATTAAATAAGGGATTTAGTCTAAAGATGATACATGATCCAATATATCTATAAATCACTCAATGTTACGAAGGTCATTATAGAATAAAAGGATTCACAACCTATATTAAGTTTTATACAACATTTCAAAATGAAATCTATTCTTCACATTGCCTCTTCCACAGTTCTACAATGAATTATAGATGAAAAGAATTGAAACATAGTGTCTAGAGATATCCAATTCAATATAGGATCCTGTTTTTACGAATAAACATAGTAAAATAAAACTCATCTAAAAAATATAATCTAGAACATAAAGATAAAGCAATACGAGTTGTTAATATTTGATGCTTCTCGATCTGATCTGCCACCACTGATTAGGGGTCCATGATTCTGTCTCTGAAATGGGTGAACTAATTTTTCATATAATTTTCAGTAAAAAATTATTTTTTAGGGTGATATGAGTGAGTTATCCATATTTCATTTTGTGTATAAAGAACAAGTGTATTTTACTCTATTACTATCTATTTGAAATTCCAATATTGTCCTCGAGCAATTCTTCTTCTTGAAGAGAACATTTTCTCAAAGTATCAATTGGAGAGAATTCACTACATATGTAATTAGAATGGTTCTGAAATTTATTCTCTAAAATATAATCATTAAGGATTTTAAAATAGCGTACTTTGTAAGTTAGACATTTTAAGATTTATTAACATAAATCATGGTTACTTTTGGTCTTGGTCACTTGGAATAGTCAGTTGGTTTGTTCTCCAGGTCACTTGATCTCTTTATGTGGTATCACATGGTAGGTTGAATCTTTGATGTTTTAAGTTCTATTATTCAGAAGGTAAATATATTTTTATGAATTATATATAATTTCCTTCATGTTTAAACAATATGTTCACATATTCATGTGGTAGGTACTTCATTATTTTGATCATTACAATACAGAAACATAGCCAGTAGAAGGATTAGAGAAAAGTTTTCTTACCTATCACACACTATCTTGGTTGTTCAAGTGATAGGTTTATTAATTCATATAGTAGGTTTATCATCACATGTTCTATGTTGTGTACACATGTGGTCACTTAATCTCAACACAATGTTAGTTTGTGACATTGATAATATTTTCCCATCTGAAAGGAAATAAGTAGAATGTACATATTTTCTTTTAGAATACAACATAATGCTGGTTACACATATTCACTAAACCTTCACAATAATTTCATTTTCATCACACATTAGGTATATTACACATGAGCTTTGTTGCCATGGTATGTTCAAGACATAGTCAATTTTATCAATTGGTCCCGAAAAAAATCTAACTATCGGAAAACATGAAATTTATTAAAAATATAATAAATGTGATTTAGGATCACTATAATGAAGAGGTGTTGGCCTAATCCAAAAACCTACCCATTTTCTATGATTTAAAATATTGGCATGAAAAGTGAAATGAATTGAATATATCAAAAATATTATTTCCAAAAATTGATATAAATATTTCTCAACGTCCCAATACTTTGTAAAATTTCTCAATTTCAACCATTAATTAAATTAATTTCATAATTACACACCACTTTTGGGTGTATCAAAAATTGAAGGAATGAAACATATATTAAAAAATAAATTAATAAAAAAAAATTATAATAGTCATAGTATAAAAGATAATAATTATATTACATTAATATCATAATATATTCAAAAAAATAAAAGGGGCATGCCTATTAGGAATCTTTATCAGAATATCATTTTGAATATGACACATCCCTGATGTGATCAATAAAAATGGAAACCCTTTAATTGGATGAAAATTGTAAGGTATGTTTGCTTGGTTGGGTAGGTTGTACAGAAGTTGTAGGAGGGTCCAAAATTACCACAGGCCTAGAAATATAATTGAGATGATAGACTAATAATCTAAAAGATAAGACAAATGTGTTAATGGTTGAGGTTTAAGAAGTAGGGATTGAGAAAACTTTAAGACATGAGGTGTAAGAATAGTGGTATTAAAATTTTACAGGTATGGTTTCATTAATTGAGAACAGTTTTATAAAACTCTGGATCCATTCTACATTTCATGGAAATAATAAACTATACTTTCTATAAAATATTCTGAAACATGAGTCATGATATTCATATTTTCCAATTGGGAGTTGAATTCATGGTCTAAATGAGGTATGCTGAAATAAAAAAAACAAAGATGTAAATATAGCTTTTATAACTAACTTTGTGAAGACTGTACAAAGGTAGTATTTATTTTCATTTTTGATAGTTTATATATATTTTCTTCCATTTTCAGCATTATTTATTACAACCATCGAAGTCTTAGATATATGTGTTTGAAATCCTTATAACCCAATATCCCTCATTTATTTAAACTCATAAAGAACAACCCCTAATTATTCCCTTGTAATTTCTCAAATATATTTCTTCATTAACTATAGGGATAAGAGGAGTAGTAGGTAGATTAGCAGATGTAGAGTACTAAAACACTAAGTCAAGATATGTATGGTGTTTATTTAATATCATATTTGAAAGTTTATCTTTCAATGAACCTACTTATGATATATAATCATTAATCTCGTTTCTCTTTAGCTCCATCTTGAGATGAAATTTTGATTGAAGATGTTAAAGGACAAACATCACTAACTTTGAGATATCTTCTTATCAGGTTAGCTCAATAGAATGGACAAAACATAAAAATAAATCTTTTAAAACCACTATAAGATACGATTTGAATTCATACAAATAATAATTAGAAACATTTAATATGGAATTAATATTATGTGTATCCAAACACACTAAATTAGACAAATCATGAGCCAACTTCCTACCATTATACTCATAGTTTACATACCTATATCTTAAATCCTAATTTTATAACTCATGAGAAACATCCTCACCAACCTCATGAATGAAATTAAGGAATTATTAAATATATGATGCCTCACTACCTTTAAAAGGCTCTTCATCTATTTGTTTTGGAGTATGAACGAATAAATCATCCCATGTTTGGTCTGCTAAAGGTCTAATAGAGACCTCAAATCCATTATAATAATATATATTAACAATAAAAAATCCTTCTAAAGCTCTCAGAGTAGATGGAATGGAAGTTCTACCATCTTGAGGTGGAATACCCTCAACATCATCCTGATACTATGAATAGTCTAATCCAAGCACAACTGATTATGGGGATTTCTTTTTCTTACATTGTGTATATAGTATAAAATGTCTTGGAGTTATTCATGTAATAAAAGATTTATATGAATGTATTTCATCTCTATAAAAGTCACTAGAATCATTTCATTGATATTTATCCATATATCTAGTGGTAGCCACCTTAGTTTAAACAATATACATATATGATAGATCCTTATTTATAATTTATACTGATCGTGTATTTTTTTTATATCGTCTATCTTTCTCTTCTATATCCATGTTTTCTAAAATGTTTTTGATATTTTTCCCTAAAAATGATTTATTTCACACACACACACACATATATATATATATATATATTACATGTCCTTTGATATTATTTCAAAATTTTCTAAAAGGAAAATTTATTAAAATTTCCCAAATGGGTCACTTTTGACTCGCTTAACAAATTGTTTGAAAAGAATTTTTATTCTAACATTTACAAAATGAATATATTTTCACACCATAATTTACATTATTTTACTTTAATTTTACTTTATCTGTTACCATGATTTTATTCCACGAAAATTATTTTCACAACATTTTTTAGTTTTGTAGTTTTTTAAAAGTAATTTCCAAAATTAAAAGGATACTTTCTCCAAAAAACAATTAAGTCATTTTAATGGTATTCGAATTCATAAATGAAAATAAACCTTGAGGTTACTTAATACTCGTTAGGGATATGTGTTGTTGATACTATCTTTATTATTTCATTATATGGATTATAATATTGACATGGAAGTCATATCTTTTCCACGGGTGAATCATACAATAAAAGAACAATTATTATTGTTACGTAAAAAAGTGAAAGATTCTAAATTTCTTATTAATTTATGGTATATGGGCATTATATATTATCATATGTGTTCTTAGATAGTTTTGTGTGATACTGATATAACTTATAAAATGGGTGAGGCCAGATAACATCGGGAGAACTTGATATAGCTTATATGATGGGTGCACACAGATAGCGTTGGGTGAGAAAAATGTAGCTCATATTATGGGTGATACCAAATAGTGCTATGTAATCTCGGTGTATCTTATAGGATGGGTGCACCTATATTTCACTCCAATGCATTTTTAATGTAAATTTTATTTATAGGAAATAAGGAGGGAGTTACCAGGGGCATCTCTAAGGGATTTAACTCGGATCTGTGTGTTTCTGAAATGGGTTTAAAATTGGTAATGAAGATAATGTTCCAAGATTCCAATTCATTATATTTTGTCTTTATATTGATTTTAAATGTTTCTTTTGAACAATATTGACAAATAATTTCACATTATAATTTATTTTCATAAACCCTTCAATTGTAAAATACTTATGCCTTTCTATATATTTATTGATCTAAGTTTTATTGGTATGATTTATCAAATTTTATACTTATTCACTTTTATTATGTCATAAATCTAGTATTCTCAGGTTATTCTCCCTAATGAAATTTAATTGTCAATGATTATGTTTACCTTTACAAATCATTTTATATCACCCTTCTTATGTTTATTTTTCCCCTGATTATCAAGAATGATGTTGAATGAATTATTCCAATAAGGGTTTCATATGCATGATGATGATGGCATTATTTGAATTAATAAAAGTTAGGTTAAGTGGAAAAAATTCTCTTTTAAAGGCATGGGTATTGTTTATGTAAGAGTTTTTTCTAATTAAATAATTTTTTTAAATTAAAAGGTCTTTGTTTATATAAGTGATCCAATATTTTCTTTTTATGTTGTATTTTTTTGATGGAAATAATTGATTCAACTTCATCAATATTAAATCCAAAAATGTAAAGTTTGTGTTTTTGGATCAGGATCCAGAAGTGTTGGTTCAGGTCAGTTATATAGGGTGTCACAAGATAACATGTAGGAATTATTTCACCTACAAAAGAAACCAAGATAAAAAATGGGTTACTATCAAAAAACCTTCATGAGGTCTCTATGCATTAGATAGAAATTCCATAATAAATAAATAGCTATAAAATATGTTCAAAAAACAAGTAATATGCAACAAAAAATACAAAAACTTTTTATAATAATTTTTTCACCTATGGTAATCTATTTTTATATAAATATTTTACAACAAGAATAAGGAAAAAAATATAAAATTAATGTAGAAGGATATGGTGAATGATACACCACATAACCCAATAAAGTTAAACCAACTTAAAAAAAAACTCAACATCTTAATGTGACTCTCAAATTTCCACCATGAACCCAACAACACCCACATCCAAAGTAATAGTGGTAGAAAAACCTACAATCCATAACCTAGTAACCTATAGAAGACATAAGGACTTACCAACAAAAATTTGTTGGTAGGATGTGATCCAAAGGCTCATAGGATACCATGATGAGTCCATTACATTCCCTTTATAAAGAATCTATTCCACTAGTTTGAAGGTAATATAAAAGAAATCTCTTCTATTTTCCAAAAAAAATGTAAATAACCAACCAATGCCTTAGATTATTTTCTTAAATCATATCGCTTATGAAACATGCCTCAAAGATGACTTATCAAGGCTCGAACATTTCAGAAACTAAAAAAATACCTTTTAAAAAAATTCATTTTAAAAAGAAAAAATCTAAACCATCAATTTTATTTTGAAACATCCCTTTTTAAATTAAAACCTCACATGGTTCCAAAAATATTCAAAATAAAAAATTCACAAGGATTAAATATAAATCAACAACTTATTTCCCACTTTTAAAAATAAACACGCACTCACACACACAACATGATTATAATCAAGGGAAAATATATTAAAGTCTAAATGTATGAGAGTCATAAGTAAATGAAAATAAAAACACAAGTCAATACTTACCAAAATAATTCTACTCAGTAATAAATTACCAATATTTTAAAGTAGGCTAAAAAATAGATGTGAAAAAGTGTTACCAATTTCTTTAATTTTAACATTCACATAAACCATCACATGGATCACTTTAACTAGTGTCATTGGTGACACCCCACTAACCAATTAAATGCATTTAAAATGAATCTAGATGACAGGGCATAAATATCAACTAGTATAGATAATGTCCCATGACTCCCCACTTAGTGGCCAAGGGTTCCCCATGTTATAGTTGATTAAGCTACACCACTATAAAACCAATGTCAATCAAATGATAATATCCTAGATAAAAGGAAATAAAAAAACTATTAAATTATTTACACCTTCAATACACCCACTTAAATAATGATCCAAAATCAAATTCACATAACCATGAATCATAGTTCATATAACTATAACACATGGAAACAACCATAATAGTAAAAAAATGGGTCCCATAAGGGGTGAAAACATAAATAAATAAAATACATCCATCACATAATGTTCAAAATTATCCTTTTTTTATAACTAGGAATCCCACCTTCAAAAATCCCTTTTTAGAAACCACCTTTGAAATCTAAGAAAATTCAAGATTGGACTTAATAATAATTAAATCATCACATTTGTAAATAACTAAAGGCTCCACCCTAAACAATAAAACCAAGAGGACACACATACCATTTTATTAAAATTCATAAATCCTTTAAAATACACATACCACTTTTTAAAATAAGTTAAATAATTTAAAATAAGGTAACACCATTACAAAAGTAAGGAAAACCATTTATAATGAAAGGATACTGACTCTTAAACAATAGTATACCACTTAAAATAAGGAAAACTCATTCTAAAAATAATACTCCACTTTTGAAATAAAATTTTTTATAAATAACCATGAACCATTCATTTTTTTTATAAAAACCCATGAATGGAATTTTATAAAATAATTAGAATACATAATCCTCTATTTAATGACTAAGTGTCACTGAACTAAAATATTCTTAAATATTTTCCAATGGAAAAATCCTAATAAAGAACGAAAAACCTTAGATAAATAAATCTTCATGTCATATATATCAATACATCAGTTAAAAAAAATTTAAAAATAAATATACCATGTAACTTTTTAAGAAAATTAAAATTAATGGCAAACCCTATGTTAAGTGGTTAAACATTTTCTATTAAATGAAAAATACCCAAAAATGTCTCAAGAGAGATCCCACTACCCATAGCAATAGAAAGACCTAATTCTAAAAAAACTCTAACCATGCAAATCACCCAACTTTAGCTATTTGGATTATAAGGGAAGAGAACAAGAGGGAAAATCATGGAAGAAGTAGTGTAGAGATATTATCTTTTGATATTATTATAAAAAAACCACAATGAATTTACCCTAGAGGTTCTAAAATGAGAAAGAGAGGCCCTTTAAGAGGAACCTTAGATTAATTGTTTAAATGGAGAGGCATATGGAAGAAGATCTCAAAATAAAAAAATACACAAACATCAACCAGTTATATTGTTGTCCTGTATGGTTTACCAAACAATCTGTAGACCGTATGATCATCACTATCCCAAAATTACATATGTTTCAGGATTTATAATACAAAGTTTTTCAAACCATCAACCCAAGACATACACCCGAGAACTATATGTGGGATTTTATATGTGGCTTTATTTAATGAAATTCCTTAAGTGATAAGGTACTCATAATGTTTTGATATGTATCCATTGAATGGAATGACTCTTCTTTCCAATATGATGTTGAATTAGGTATGATCGATGTTTGAGGAATTATGGTATCACATGATGACCTAAAAGAGATGTATTCTTTTTTTTGTTAATGTTTTTTTTTTCAGTTCATACACTCTCATATATTTTTTGAACTTATCCTAAGGACATGTTATTGTGTCCTACTGGGTTTATAACTCACAAAATAAATGGGAACCATAGTGTTCATATCGACTTTATTTTATGGGATCTAATAAAGGGAAATGGATATATAATGAGATACTGAGAAAATAGAGTTGGTAAGGGATAAACGTGATTTTAGGACTTTTAATGGGATAAATTTTTAGTTCTGACTCGTAATTTTTTTTCTTTTTTATACTACATGTATGATCTATAATATTTTAAGATTCATTTGACTACTAATTTATGATTAATCTACTTACATTATGTTACCATGTGATTTTGTCAATATGGTTGATTACTAGCATGATTGACCTTTACCATTGTTTATTTAGTACTTCACACGTTATTATTATTATTGATGTTTACTGGTATCAATGGAATAGTAACCCCAATAGATGATTGGGGCCCTCATTTCTAGTTAGAAGCCTCTTTAATATAGGTATTTGGACATCATTCCATGTGTTTCTATTTCTTGGATCAAATTATTTCATTCTGGGTGTAACAAAAAGATTATGAAATGATATAATTAAAAATTAAAGCGTTTCATATAGTATAATGAAAAATATTATACACAATATCATAACCAATGAAAGGGAATACTATAAGAGACATAATATCCCAAATATAATTAAAATAAAAGTAATAACATATATTGGATAGAACATAGTTTATAAAAGATGAAATAGGAAGGAGTGATAAGTATATCCAAAAGGGGAGAATATTTTTATGTGATAACACTTATTGAATTTTGATAAAGTATTAAGAATGGATCAATAAATGGGAGAACATTTAAATCGTAAACAATCATAGAAAAATTTAAAATAAGGCTATAATGGGATTGTTTATTCAATATGTAGAAAAGGTTTGATAAGAAAGAGGTAATAGATTGAAAAAAGAATCTCCAAAAGAGAAAGGTAGAGAGTGATCCCCTTACAAACAATATAAGGATTAACTTGAGAATAAACATATCATATTTTATTGAACATGAATGTAAATAAAAAAAAGTTTCATAATAAAATAGATAACAATATTAGAGTACAAAATATAGAGAAATAGAATCCCAAAGAGTAGGATTGAGATATAATCTTTTTCCCTTATTCCCTGTTTTGTTTAATTGTGTTTACACCTCACGTATAACCAAAACTTGTTTATTAAAACACTAATATTGAATTATATTGCATTAATTTATATTAATAATTATCAATTATAATTATTAGAATTTTCTATTGACCTTTCATTAGTATTAGAATCTAATTGATAATTGATGTTTCTATTTGATTTACTATCACCAAAAGTATGTCTTGGATATATTTTCAAACATGGAGTTGTTATAAACCATGGAATTATTTTCAATCACATTCTGAACCAAGAATTAAGATGAATTTTATGATGAATTTTTAACTGAAATCTTATGATTTGATCATTATTATTCCATTTATGGATATTTTTTGGGAAGATTTAACTGTATCTAGAATTTTCTCAAAGGATTGATGACATCCTACGAACTCTGTAAATGATGAATTATCTCATGGAGAATGGGATATTTAGATATGGTCAGAAGTGTTTTTTCTTTCTTAGTATTTGTAAAGATATGTAATATTAACTTTAGTTTTTCAAATGGTATATAAGATTAAATCAAAAGATGGACTATCTATTAATGGAAAAATTCTTGAAAAGGGGATATGTAAGGGTAACTTTGAGTTTTTGGAGATGGGAAAGAATATGATTTTGGAAAATGAGATGTGTAAGACCAATATTGTTAATAAATTATATTAACATGGACAAATTTATGGATATTTCAGAAAATTTTGACATATAAGTTTAACTTAAAGTCACATTTATGATTTTTGAAATGTATAGAAATACATATTATTAATAGTGGTAATATATAAGACTAAATCTAGATTTTTAATAATATTTTTAGAAAGTTATAGAGATGAATGATATTGAGTTGGAGTTCTCATCTGATATATAAGAACTATTATATGGTTGTGGAGATCATCTAAGTTTAAGTAGTTTGAGAATTTCAAAGGTGTTATGTTACGTGATATAAATATCACAGGAATTAATTAAAATATTCCAATAAATTTTATGAGAATATTTATGTGGACAAATTCGTGGAATATATTTAGGGTGATTAACTCGTGATTTTTAGAGGAATAAATGGAATGATTTTTTTCATATATGAAGATTGAAATTTTAATTTTTTGTGGGAATTATTCAGACTAAAAATTTGATTAAATTTTATAAAAATATTATTGTTGAAACTCCATTACATCAAAGAGTCTAAAAAATGACAAAGGAAATACCCTTAGAAAGAAAAGGGGAGAATACATGAAGAAAATCAAGATTTTCAAAGGCATGAATTTTGAATAACCTTAGTCTTGCCAAAACACAGTCGGCACGAATCCTACTTGCGCGCCCCAAACTGCCATGCATCCTACTTGCATGCCCTAAATCCTTTCGCCCAGGGCCTGGTTTTGTTTATAAATAGACCCTTGGCCCCCGCATTTGTATGGATGAATTTCCTTGAAGACCAATTGCTGCTCTAGCCACCCTAGTAATTCACTCCAGTCTTCTGAAACTTTCAATGAAGTTCTTTAGCACCTTGAGCGGAGGATTTAAGGGAGGATCATTGGAGTTAATTATTTTTAGTGTTTGAAAACCATAACACTTTCACACCTAAAGTGCCCAACCTCCCCCAATCATAAATACTAGCGCATCGACTATTCCTTCCATAGGAAATTGAGCGCCCTACTTCTGGGATCACCTATAAATACTCTTGAAGGCTTGAGCAAGGTCTCACCCACGTATTTCTATACAGGTTGTTCGTAACTTAAGTGAACATTAGGTCACCCAAGTCTAATTATGTGCCCATACTTGCACGCCCTTCTCTACTTGGGTGCCCCTACTTGATTCACTTACATTATTCACTCTCTTCAGTCTACAAGCCATCAAGCATTCCTCAAATCCATTCATGGAAAGGATTCTTCTTCATTGGATTCATTTTCTGAAAGGGATTCTGTTGAGACCTCCACCAAAACCTCCTGACTTATCAAACCTTTGGGAAAGACGCATCAGCGTGTCTCTTATTTGGGTTTGTATATCCACAGTCATAGGTTTTCTACATTTTTTTCACAATGGGGTTAGTAATCATGGTGTGTCTGTGGGTTTGTATGTCCACAGTCACATGGACCTTTCTCCCAAAAACAGTGTTGGGAAGTTCCTGGTTTGGAGGAGGGTTGGGTCCTGGCCTCACCCTTCTCGAAGAGATGACCCAGAACCTCAGGTCTCTGGTAGGGGAAGATACTTTTCATATATACTTGTCCTTTTAAAAATAAAGGAGAAGTATCCCTCCCCTACCAGGATCAATTTTAGGGCAACCATCCTAGCATAAGCCCCTAGCTTTTCTTGCAGGAGGTAGCATTAGTGCTCCTCTTTTCTTCTTCAGTGCCAAAGACCAGAGAGGAGATGGGTACAAGAACTCTTGTTAACCATTCCCTCTATCATTTCACTTTTTCTCTTTGGAAAACCATCTTGGTTTAAGCCCCTTACCTTCATTCCTTTCTCCTAACATTGGACCCTTGTCCAATGTAAATAGAACAAAGTGAATGCTCATCGCCTCGCCCTCTTCCACGGTCGACGCACCCTCTTCCACTAGCAGAGGAAGAAAACATTAAAAGTGTGAATTCCTTTATTGAATCTTTGAAATCCTCTTGTTTCTCACAACGAGCATGACTCACGTGGTCTTAGGGATTTTTCATGGTAACAACATTTACACAATTGAAGGAACTATGAGAACTCTAGTTCATGTTCAAACCTTGATACATAGGAAGCCCTTTTAGGGCCCGAGCTCATTGGATGTCCTCTTTAAGAGTCCAAACTTAATTCCCTTAATCCGAGCATCCTTCTTAGGAATAAGACCCAAATTAAACCCTCAAGTCACCAAGGCATCCTTTTGAGGAAGTAAGCCCAAACTCATTTCTCTTAAATGACTATACTCTCCTATAAGACTAATCTGACTACGTAGGATTTGATTCCCATCGACATAGGATACTTAGGAAGCCTCCTCGAGGTTCAAACCCAATAACTTAAAATCAACCATTTTCTCTTTGAGACACATTCCCAAAAGGGTATGATCCTACTTGGAAACCCATATACTTTCCATGTTCCTTGGGATGCTTCAGTATAAGTCCCACACTATTTTTTGACTAAGCACCTTCCGCTTAGATGTCCATTTCACATGACATTAAACTATACGGCTATGTCCTTATCATATGAACTTAAAAGGTATGATGTGTCCCATTCAATGGCACCGAACTATGAGGTTTCTGATTCCTTTTACATGGATACATAGGTAGCCCATTTTATGAACACGATCCCAAAATCAAACCAAACCTTCATCTCCCTTGATGACAATAAATTATAGAGTGCCCCGCTGAGTGGATTAAAAACTAATATCATCATAACGATGATTAAAATAATCTTCAAATAATATATTAGAGGATTCCATGATGTAGAACCTAGAATACATGTAGATATCTTTATTAATGAAGAACCTTGAATGCATACTGATGATTCTAAATTTTACGCATGTTAATAAGTGATTGAAAATTTTTAGGGAAACTTATGTTATGATTAGTGAATTAATAAGGATTAATGAAAATATCTTAAATTTACATAGAGAGTCCTAGAGTAGACAATACTTCCCCCCAAAAGGGAGTGATGAGTTCAACTTTCCATCCTCTCGACCAATGTACGTTCTTAAGTATCGTAAAGTTCAAATGTAATGAACGACTGCCTTTGGAAAGTAGGTCCCATTTGGATAAATAACTATTGGAAGTTTATGGTTCTATAAATAAATCCAATGGAAACCACCTAGAAACATTGATTATTAAAATTAGAATAATTGTTTCAAGGAAATACGAAACAATTATTTCCATATATATGAAGATATTAAAGAAATAAGAATATTTTAAATATCAATTTATCAGTGACCCATACAGGTTTAAATTGGAACAAGTTTCATACCTTGACCACCACCTGACCTGTGTATCTCTCATTAAAGACCCATGTTAGCATAAAAAATGGTATCATAAAATAGTTCTTTCTTGTTTGATTCTCTTTTATTGTTAATTGATATAATTATTTATTTAGGTTAAGCTTAATTTTTTGATGTTATATCCTTGTAATATTTTGGTGACATGGTGAAGGGAAAGAATATAAAGAAAAATCATGTCTACAAGGGAATTCCATATATTATAGAATTTTTTGTGATAGTTATATTCAAATAAATAATTCTAGTAAAATTCAAAAGGAAATAATTAATGATTGAAATTTCGAATCTATTAATTTGTTCCACAAAAATGTAAGATTTTCTGAGGGTCTTAATATCTCAAGTGATGTTGGAATTACTAATGATAGAAATATATCAAGGAATATAAAAGTGAAATTTATACACATATCATAGGATAATGATCTAATACTATATGATGAATTATTAATGTAAAATAAAGAGAATAAGTAACATGATATTCAGGTTTTAGTACTATATATTATGATAAATAGTTAAAAATATTAAAATAAAGGTTGGTCAAAGTGGTTACTGATCTATTGGTGGGAATGATATCTAATCCAATGAAATGGAATTGGTTTCCTTGAAGATGTATAATCTTAATTATAGTTCCAAGGATATGATCATTATCTCAAAATTTGTTCAAAACTTGAAGTCTAAGAAGGATGAACTACCTAAATAAATTGTAATATTGTTCTAGAGAAATCTAAGGGTGAAAAAAGAGAATATGAGAATTAAGGATTCTTTAACTCATATGAACATAAAGATGATAGAACATAGTAACACACTGGATCAACATTACCATGAATTATAGGATGAAATGTTTAAGGGGTAGATGTTCATGGAATTATGAACACTCAACTTGATGTAAGAAAAAATAAGATATAGAAACTTGAAAAGAATTTTTTCATGGTAATAAAACAAGATTAACAGCCAAAATATTTGGGTATGCCTATTATAATATATTACTTACATTTTTCATTTGATTATCCCTTAGCATGTGATAGTGGGATGAAGAGAAAGTATTCTAATTTAGAATAGAATTATGATACATTTCAATGATGAAAAGGTCTCTTTAAGTGGGAAATACTAGAATTTTCTATTATGAATTCCATCTAAATTCTATGATGAATAGAATCATGAAAGTTCCAAAGAAAATGGAAAATATTGGATATAATTAAAATACCCAAAAGAATTTCCCTATAACTATAGAGGAATAATGCATGAGTTTAAGGAGTATGTATGGGTACAAATGATTTAATTATGGAATGAATTACCATATTTTTAGTTTTTTCTATGAAGAATAAAATATATTTTATATTATGAAATTTATTTATCTTTGAAAAATAGAGAAACAAACCATAGAAGCCAAAGTATGATTTTTTATAGAATAACACTCAACATGAAAATCAATTATTTAAATGTGATTATAAGAGTGGATCATCTTGAATAAATATTTAGAATCACCATATATCCAATGATAAATATATTAATTCAGGAAATAAATTTATTCGGTATATTAAAGAAGATGAAAATGAAAAATTAAATTTAAATAGGACTTGAAAATATATTTCTAAACAAAGGGTTTATTAGAATGTGAAAAATAGGATTTAGAAAAGTGAAAGGATTCTAGAATATTATCATGTAAAAGATGTAACCCTAAATAAGGTTTTTGTTTTGAAAGATAATGATTCATTGTGGGATAAACAATGAATGGGGATTCTTTAGAGGAAAATCCAAACAATGATGTGATAACAGATTCTTGATGGAGTAAGAAATAAAAGAGAGAGAAACATGGTGATTTGGCCCATGAAAAATATATCAAACCCAAGAAAAATTAAGACATGTTACATTCTATCAAAACCATTTTTTATCCCATTATGAATCCAAATTAAAGGGTAAACGAAAATGGTGGTCGGTAGTTACACTCCAACCTCCACAACATTAGAAAATTAAAAGATCCCCACTTCCAATATATTTAAATGTTTTTATACTTGATGGAGTGTTGCACGTCTTAGGGTAAGATATGATTTATGGGGAGATTATATTAAAAAATGAAATTGGCTCTAAGGTATGATTTAGAAATCTAGTTTCTATTGGAGTGCAAGTAGGCGTCATAATAAATCGGGAATTGCAGGTACATGAGTATAATAAGAGGCATTGTAGGACACTTAAAGAAGGAAGATGACACTTTAGTGAATAATTTGAAAAAAAATTACTTAATTTTTTTATTTAACATTTGATATCACATTATTATTTTTGGGATATCACTATTTTAAAAATGAGGATTTAGCGGTGGATTTTTTAGGTGTGGTTTTCAAAACCACTAATAAATGTTTCATTTATTCTTTGTTGTTATGGTTTTAAAAAACTATTTGTAATTCATACTAGTTTATTAAAAACTACAAAGAAATTTAGAATAGGTTAAAATAACTAAAAATCAGAATTTATTTATTTATTTAATTTTAGCGGTTTTTTTTAAAAAATTTGCTAATTCATGGTGGTTTATTAAAAGTCACAGTGAAATTAATGATAATTAATAATTAATAAAAAATTAATTACTTGTTTAATATTAATTATTAATTATTTAATATTAATTATTAATTATTAATTATTAATTATTAATTATTTTTCATTTATTATTTAACTTAATTATCAATTTTTAATTATTTATAAATATTAGTAAGTAATTATTTAAAAAAATAATAATTATAAATTAACAACTAATTATTAATTAGTAATTGGTAATTATTAATAAATTATTATTTATATCTGTATATATTTACATATAAACAAACACACATATATATGTACATACACACATACAAACAAACATACATCTATATTAAAATCCTTCTTGAAACTTCCTCACTAATGTTTTAAGAAAGTTGAAAATCATACTTCAGCTTCAAATAACAATAAATTTTTATTTAAGTTTTTGTTTGTGCATTGTAACTTGTCAAATCAAATATTGAGAAAATAAATATGATCATATTAGTTAAATAATTACTAATAATTATTAATAAAAAAATATTAATGTTATAAGAGAAGTTTAAAATCAAAATTCAACTTCAAACAACCATATATTTTTATCCAAGTATCCCTTTGGTATCTACGACATGTCGAATAAAATATTACATTATGATCTAAAAGATTTGGTACTCAGGGACATATGAAATTTTTTTGTCAAAATAGGCCTTAAAGTTATATAAAATTGTATTTTAACTTAAGTTTCCCTAATTTTAGAACATTCAATGGATTTGTAGCTTCATTAAAGAGAATATTCTTGTCCTTTTTGTGTCGTGTATAAATTTATTCACTAGATTTACATTTCTGTTGATATTTTGGTATTCCATTTTTAGTGTTTTTTATAATGTGTCTTATATGCCAAGGATTTCCATGGCATATTTAATCCCAAACACTACTCTAATAGGATTTTCAAGGCTTGATTTTGGATAGAATTCGTGGTTAAACTTTAGTGGTCATGGATATTCTTTATAATAAGAAGTTCATGTTTATTTATTGTTCATGTGCATGTATATTTATAGATATTTATATGTGTGTGTATTTATATATTAGTTTATATAAATTTATATTTATTTATTTATATATTTATATATATGTATATTTATGTGTACATATATATTTATATATTTATATTTACATTTAAATTTGTATTTATTTTTTATTTATATTTTTATTTAATTTTATTTGATTATATATATATGTATTTATATATTTATGTAAATTTATTTATTTTATATATTTATAGATATTTATATGTAGTAATGTAATTTTATATATATTTATGAATGTCTATATATATTTATATATATTATATGGGTATATATAAATATATTTATCTTTATATTTATATTTATATATAACGATATTAAATTCTTTGTGTGTGTGTTTATAAAAATTTATGTAAATTTATTTACAATTACATTCATTCATAGATATTTATATATATTTATGTATATTTATGAAAATTTATATATATTTCTATATATTATGCATGTATGTGTGGGTGTGGGTGTGTGTCTCTATATTTATATGTATGTATGCATGTTTTTATGTATTTAAATATATACATATATATTTATAAATAATCATATTAATATATAATTATATATATTCAGAAATATTTATATATATTTTTGTATATTTTGTATATATTTGTATATATTTGTATATTTGTATATATTTATTTGTTTTTTTATTCATATATGTGTATATTTATATTTCTTTATGTAATAACACGGTTTTTGGCTATAAAGGACTTTGGAATATTCTTGATGTTATTCCAGAGCAGCGCCTTCAGATGGCGTGAGATTCCGAGCCCCGGTGTGACGGGAATTAAATTTTTAGTGCGTTGACACTGGGAACGCCAAATAAATGGGATAAGTATTAAACGGTGATCCGGATCAGATATCCGATTGTACGGATGGGTCCGGAATGGGGTGCTTACCCTAGGAATGACATAAAGCATGTCAGCGCGGGACTTTGGGACCCCTCGCTTGCTATCAGAACGTTAAACGGATAATTAAATTAATTAATTTATTCGTTTGATGGTGAAACTCAAGTATCTATTAAACGGTGGCTCAGATTGGAAAACCGAGGGAACCGTTGAGTTCGGAGCATGCCTTTTACCCTAGGTGGGGTCACGGTGCGCGAGGTGGGGTCACGGTGCGCGACCCCGATGGGAGACCAAGACCCGCCTATGGCGGGTCTTCGCGTTGAAGGAACGGCCGTGTCGGCCGGTCGGTGGCAGCATGCCGTGGCCAGCGGGCCGCGGCAGAGTGGACCGGACCTGTGGCTGGGCCGCGGGCCGGCTGTGCGGACTGGGCTGCGAGCTCAGCCGTCCGGCCCAGGGGGTTTTTCCCCTCCGACTTTGGACGCCCGTATCTTGAGCTACGAGCGTCCGTTTTGCGTTCTGTCAGCGGAAACACGGACCTCGCGTCAAGGCGAAATTTTTGAGATGGTTTTGGGAATTTTTAATTCCTGAAACGATGGGCCTCGGAGGTGAGACACGTCTTTAAGTGAGTTGACGTTTTTCCGGGGATTCTTGTTTTGGACGGTGCAGACACATCCGATGTCCGAATTCAGCGCCGTCAGTGGCGTTGGGACCCTGGTGACGAGGTGGAAATTTCCAGTGTAGGTTCAGGATTTGAAACCGGATTTTGAGGCGTGGGCCCCACGTCCCGTCTTTTGAGCTGTACACAGCGCTTTATAACTTTTTCATCGGGCTTCCATTCGGGGCGTGCGAGCAGTCGATTCTGGATGTTTTTCCGAGGGGATTGCAATGGTGCAATCTGACTGCTCTAATTTGGCACAATGGTGCGGGCCCCATGAGGCCCGTTTGGGCGTTGGCAGTGATTTTCCATCTCTATCACCGGGCGACCATTTTGAACAAGTGAATAGTCCATCTTGTGTACTTTTTCGAGAGGATCACAATGGTGCGATCCGTTGGCAGCGCTTCGGGACTGGGGTGCGGGTTCCGCGCGGTACCGCTCATGCGCGGTAAGCCATAATGTATCTTTTTTCTCCGGATATTCGTTCCACTCAAGCGAGTAGTGCTTTTGACGTGTTTTTCCAAGGACATTGCGATAACGCAGTTCGCCTGACCTTTTTTGGGGACGTGGTGTGGGTCCCACCTGACCCGGCTATGGTGAATAATACCTTTTTCACCGGGTGTCCATTTTGGGCGATTGAGTATTCAATCCAGTGTGTTTTTCCTAGGGGATCGTAGTGGTGTGATCCGTTTGTTCAGTTTCGGGATCTTGGGGTGGGCCCCACACGGGTTGGTTATGGTGAATAGCACCTCTTTCACCGGTTGACCGTTTCGGGCGAGTAAGTAGTTTATCTCACGTGTTTTTTTCCTGGGGATTATAACGGTGTAATCTGTTCAGGCGAGTGGAGGCTCATACATGATCTTATTAAATGTGAAAATATGAAGGTGCCCTAGTGGCGGTTCTTCTACCATGTTTGTAGCGGACCCTTGACGTGTGATCGCGTGCACTCCCATGTGAGTGATGTAAATGCTTAGAGAGTTGTGGTTGGCTATGCCTTAGCCGTTGAGGTGGCAGGTTGGAGTTGTTACGTTCACGCCTTTGCGTTGACGTTGGGTGCCGGGTGCACGTTAGCCTTTGGGCTGGAGATGTGGTATACTCTGGGAGTATACAGGAACACTAGGAGGTATATGTGGATGTTTGTACCTAAGAATATTTGTGCACTTAGTTGGGGTTGACTTGGGGCCACACGTCGTGTGGGCCCCATGTGCGTGCTGTGTTCTGCTTTACGTACTTTTGACCTCTCGTGACGTAGAGGGTCTCGTTGTTCTCGTTTGTTTCCAGCAGGGCTGAGGTTGTTTCGAGCAGGCCTCACCAGTAGTACCATCTAGTGGAGATGGCCAGAGCAGTTCCAGCTTACCCTCCAGCAGGGCTAGGCAGTGGGTTGCTGATCGACTTCTTCGGGTTTACCCTCCAGTAGAGACTGGGCAGTGGGTTGCTCACTGGCTTCTAGGGTGTACCCTCCAGCAGAGACTGGGCAATGGGTCACCCAACACTCTTAGGGTCTACCCTCCAGCCGAGACTGGGCAGTGGGTCACCCGATACTCTTAGGGTCTACCCTTCAGTAGAGACTGGTAGTGCGTCACCCGATGAACTCTTAGGGTCTACCCTCCAGTAGAGACTGGGCAGTGGGTCACCTGACAACCTCTTAGGGTCTACCCTCCAGCAGGGCTGGGCAATGGGTCACTCGTCGTCTAGTTCCAGGTCTACCCTCCAGTAAGGCTGGGCAGTGGGTTTCCTGTCGACTTATTCCAGGTCTACCCTCCAGTGGGGCTGGGCAGTGGGTCACCTGATGACGTATTAGGGTTTACCCTCCAGCAGGGCTGGGCAGTGGGTCACCCGATATCTAGTTAGTGTTTACCCTCCAGTGGGGCTGGGCAGTGGGTCACCCGTTGACATTTAAGACTCAGTTCTTTCTACTAGTCTAGTCTGTGGCTTTACTCCATGACTACCGGATCGGGACCCACATTTGTACGGGTCAACGATGTGACATCTTTTACTCTGAGCAGACCTCTCGACTACGGGGCAGTGACATGGTGTGGTTTGATGTTCCCTTAGAACTCTCAAGTGCGAGGGGAACTTTCCCCACCGAGATGGGTCCTTGTGACGCGACCTAAAACCGTGCGGGCGAGTCAGTGTCGCCCAAATAGGATAGTGTCGAGGTGCGGTGATTTGAACCCCTTGACTTGTATTTTGGGGAAGATGTGCGGGATGCTGGGCATCGATGGTGATTACTTCTATGACTGTTGGCGAGTCACTTTTCTTGGGCTAAGCTACGGTATGGAGATCCCCTTACGACCTTGTTCGGGATTCTTATTAAGCATATTTATTTGTATATACCTTGTTCCAGTACCCACTTCTTGGGTTTGGTTACTCTCCTTCCAAGAGAGGCGAAGACGCACGGGGTATGCCATGTGCTTTCCGTGTCTAGCTTCTCGTGATTGGTCGAATCTACTCTCCTACTATAGGTAGTGAAGACTCGACAGGAATTTCATCTTCTCACCATTTCCAGCTCCTTGTTTCTGTATGAGTCTACCTTCTTTCCTCTTGTTGGGTTGATCTGGACTCTTTACTGCACTTTCAGTTGTACTCCTCTACTTTCCCCTGTTCGATCTACTGCTCACCCTTCGGTACCTCCTTTGTTGCTCCCTCGAGCCTTTGGGGTATCCTACTGAGTATTTTTATACTCACCCCTGCTTGGGCTTTTCCCGCACTTAGTGTGCCCTTGCAGATGACAGACAGGTTGGTCGTGACTTTAGTGGAGCTTAGGAGTTCATGAGTGTGGACCGCGTGCGGTGGTCGGAGTCGGGTTCCAGGTGGGGGACCCTTCCAGCTGTTTACTTTTTGTTCACCTGTCTCCGAGTTGCGACACTTTTCTGGTTGGGCACGTGTTTTTCCCCTTTTCTTTTCAGTTTACTTTCAGCACTTTCTTTGTACTATTTAGAGGTCGATGCACATTTGTGGTTTATATATAGCAGTTGCCCTTTTCTTTACTTGTATCTTCTTTTACTCCGCACTTTTGCATTGATTGTGCTGCATGTGTGTGTGTACAGGTACTCAGGCGAAGGCCACCCCGAGTTGTTCAACCTTCGGTGCTTGTCTCTAGCCCCTGGCCTATGGAGGCGGGCTTGGGGTAGTTGTGGGTCGAGCCGGGTAGGGTCGGGTCGTGACACTTTATATATATTATGTGGTTGTAAATATATATTTAGATATTTATATGTATCAATATATAAATTTATACGTATATTTATATGTGATTATATATATGTTTATATATATTTATGTTTATATTTAATTATGATAAATTAAATGTCTCTGTGTATTTATATATATATTTTTAAATTTATATCTATATATTTACATTAAGGGATATTTTTATATATTTATATGTATGTATTTATAAATTGTGATTAAATACACTCACACACAGATATATATATATATATATATATATATGTGTGTGTGTGTGTGTGTGTGTGTTTGTGTGAATGTTTGTGTTCACATGTATCAATCTATAAATATATATACATATATAAGTATTTTAAATATTACTTAGTCACTATATGAAGAGATCAGTGGATTGGTAATGGATTTTTAAAATATGTAATAGGCATGGGGTTTTATTACAACGATTTAGTTTTTTTGTTGGATTATTTTTTCAATTATGAGTTTTTTGGAAGTCATGTGATGTATCATGAATTATGTGGTGATTATTTGTGAAGTATTAAATAGATATTAGAAATATAAGGGTCACAATTAGGATATATATTTCATGTCTCCTTTGGAGTTGAGTATTGAATGATTTTGGAATGTTCTTTGACGGGAGAATTTTCAATGATTTGTTAAGGGAAAATTATAAGATTAATTATCATCATGAACTCATGTGTCACACTGTGGCTAGTGTTGATATAGAAAAATTTGAAAAGGTACTCTTTCTCTGTAAGGTTTATTTTTTGTAATTCATTAATGTTCATTTTCCTAAAACCATAAGATTGTTTACTTTTCAAGAATTGTTGGTTGATGTCTCTCACAATGATGCAATTGTAAAATCGAGGAGGTTGTTTGGAAAATTTTAGTGGTTCTTGAGAACTAATTCGTATGTTGTGGAAGTAGTTACTTTCTCTGAAGGATTCATTGGTGAAATTAGTGGTTCAAATGGTCTGATGCTCACGCTGTGAAATACATATCAAGCCATAAGTTTTTCTACGTTAGAACACGATTAAAGGGGAATAAGTTTCCATGATTATTAATATAAAAGATTCATGAAAATGAATATTTATTCAACGATAGTTCAACATTTAATATGATTACACACTGTAAATTAGATCATAATGTTGTAATAGATTCAAATGATGATAAGAATGGAAGAATCCCTCCAAGATTCTCAAGGAATTAAAGACAATATATTCGGGTGTATTTTTTAAATTTAACCTTTTTTGGACACCATGATGAGAATAAGAGTACAACACTATGATGTGTATGGAGTAATAGAGTGCATTTCACGAGAGAAGAGGTAATTCCCTGAACTGATAGTCTCAAGATTAAATGGAGGAATTATATGGAATTTAATAGAAGGAAATCTAACATGGATTTTCATGTATTAATTTTGTTTGATTAGAATGTATGTGACCACATAAAATCATTGGTACAACTAGAATACTGAATGTGAATAAGGAGAAATAAAATCACATATATAAAAAAATCATGAAAATAAAATTGAAACAAATGGAAGAACAATGAATAGAAAATATTTCAATTGTAGATATGGATTTGATAAAGCGATTGAAGTTATCGATGAAACTCATGTTGTAATGGTGTTAAAATTTTGATAATAATAATTATATGTGATCATAATCTCTTATAATTTATATCTCTTATCTCAATGAAGTTTTTAAAGAGATAAGAATAGGGAGTGACTTTGGATTAGGAGTGTAACATTATGAAACAATTTTAACATATAAAATGTGTAGTTTTAACCCTCGATATATAGGCACACTATTAGTGTATGATCATTGGACCCTTTATATTGAATCAATTAAAATCCATGTATCCTATTTTTATTTAATGCATCATTATTTCACTTTTTCACATGAAGAAGGACATGTGTGCATCTTTATTAAAAATATGAGAATAAAGTCTGGTAAGAAAATAGAAGAATTAAACCCACTAATTTACCCCCCCCCCACTTAGGGTGTATTTTTTCAATGGGTGTAAAAAGTGGTATGAGATCTAGGTTGTCACATAATGAATATATCAATAAGAAGTTTCCTAGTTTAGATAATTTTTTAATGCTAAATTGGTTCATCTATTTTATGGGTATAATTTCTAGATATGGATGCATTTCATGATATCTCACTTATGATCTCCCATAAAAAATGTTTTCACTACTACCTTACATGGAATACAATTTATTGATCCTATATAAATGTTAATTACTAAATCCAATAATAAATAATTGAAAATTGATGTAAAGTATTATGGAACTTTTTCTAAATCCACGTCAAACTAAAACTATTTATAGGTAATTATCTTCACATCAACATGAAATATATGGGATATGCTGTAAAAATTTATGAAGTGCAAAAATAAGGAGAAGGAAGTTAAATTGAACGTTCTAAATAATAGGTTTGATGATTTTATGATGACCCCAAATGAGAATATTGATGTATTATTCAATCGTCTCATTGATGTTTTGGGTCCATCTATAGTATAGTTGATTAGATGAAAGATGATAATAATTTCAGAAACATTTCTCATAAGGTTTCTACACTTATACAATGTCGACGTATCTACTACGTAAGAAATACATCTCAAAGGCATGACTCTTGATGATCTTCACGATAAGTTGGTGGCTTATAAGATGCATGTGAAACTAGAAATAAAATCTATTTAATATTAAAAATCACTTTCATTTAATAACTTCAACAATTTAAAGGTGCGAGAATATGAGAGAAATGAGAAATATACCAGTGATATATTTCTATCACTTTTAAAAAGTGGATTCAAGTTATGAGAGGGAAGGTATGAAGGTAAAAAATGATTTTTTTATTTTAAATATGAATTTTTCAGGAATATGTCAGAAATATTCCAAAGAAATATGGAAATTGGAGTTGAATATTTTTTGGAATATACACAAAAAATAAGGTTCCATCAAAGATGAAATAATAAATCCAAGAGTTCAATTCGAAATAGGTTCTAGGGAAAAAATATGATGAATAAAGAACAATAAGAACTAAAAATGTTCCTTGAAGATGATGAGGTTGAGTTTTTGTCAAATTTGGAAGATACTATGATTAAAATGTTTAAAGGTGACAAATAAAAAGATAAAAATAATGATTAACCAAAAATATATGTTAACTATAAAGTCAAACTATATTGATATCTTGATGAGTTAGAAACTCGATAAAAAATAACTTAAAGATTGTTGGGTAGATGAAGGAATAAAAAGTATACATTGATCAACATGAATTCAACATTACTTGGTTGGATAAAGTAGTGTAAAATCATGATTATTCAAATGATTCATATGAATAAGTGATTGATGTAAAATTAGAAGTTAAAGAGCATGATAAAATTATTAAATATCTCAATACCTCTTTGGAAGAAAGAAATAAGATGTTTAAATCTCTCAAAAAGAATTTTATTTCTTTTTAAAGAATGTTTGGGACTAAAAAAGTGGAAAGTGGTAAGAAAAATCATAATTCAAGAATTTATTATAAAATAAATTAATAAAAAAGCATGAAGTGGTATGCCGATTTTTGGGAAGATCATAAATAAACATAATCTCGGGCCTATGAGAAAGAGTGGGATCAAATGTGAAGTTGAGATATCAAAATCTAATGGAATTTGTATATAAAATTATATAAATAAGAGAATTATTAAAGGATCACAAATATTAATGCAACCCTAATAGTTAAGAAACTTATCCAATGCAGGATATATATGAAGAGTAATTGAAGTAAACATCTTTCCTTTGATAAAATGCTAATTCTATAGAAATATTATACATAATAAGACTTGATGTATCAATGTATAGATCCATATTAGAGGTGAATATTTTAGGTATAAACAAATAATATTGAGAACATATCCTAAATCCCAAAGAAAAAAATATTTTTATAGTTATTGTTAAAACATATCAAATATAAATAACTAAGAGTTAAATTGCAAGAAACAATGAAGTCAAACTTGCTCTAATGGGATCCAAAAGAGATGGTTAGAAAAAAAATATGAAATTTATTTAAAGAAATATTTTATCCTTAGTAAAAATAGTTATATAATCTCATAGTTTATAATAATAAATATGAGGAGTGATAAACTTGTGTCTTAACTCAGTCGGTAATTTCCTAGAAAGAGAAAAGAAAAAATGAGAAGGTTATCTTGGTAGAGATTTATCTCGAATAAACCAAAAATAGTATCACCTAGATTCTTGATAATATATTCTCATCCCACATGATCAATAATTAAAATATACTAAATAATTTGAAGTTATATTTTAATTTTTTGGTCAAACTTGGAAAGGATGGATCATTAAAAATCAATGGAAGTGGAAGAATGTATAGTTAGAGATGAAGTAAAAAATATAGAAGTTATTTATGTGGATTTTAATAGGTATAATCTTCTTAGTTTATATCAACAGTGTGACTCCAAATCAGAATTCACATTCCATTGGAAGGGCTACTCTATCAATGGAGTAACTATATACTCTTTTTTCAAGGGATGGAGGATCAATGGATATTTTTTTTAAAGGTTGGGGTCGAAGCCTCATTTTATTATTAAAGCAAAGAAAAGACCTCTTTTAACTGGCCAGAGAGAGACCCATTACATAGCCCGAAGGCCCAGTGGGCTTGTATCCCATTACATAGACCATAGGCCCAAATTTTTGGCCCAATGCCCATTCTGTGAATAGTAACCCGCCTACTACAGTACCGCACAGTACTGCCGCTGCTACAGTACCTGCACCCAATGGGTTTTGAACCCCCATTTTTCATTTATAATTATGGGGTCCTTACCACTAAGCCAAGTATACTTCAATGAAAAAACAATTGTTTCATTTAGATGGAGGAATAGAATGGAATCTTACATCAATGACATTGTAATATCAATTAAAAAATCATATAGAATCAATCCAAACTAAAAGCTAGATATTACATCTTAAATCTAAAATGATATAAGGGGTATAAATAAGATTCATATTTAAGAGGAAAACTCATGAGAGGCCACTATCAACCAAAGAAGAAGATGACCTCAAATCTATTTATCTTTTTTCATGTTGATGTGTGTTTCCCCATAAAGCTTCCTGGGAAACATGATGAAAATTTAATTTATTTCTATTTATGATTATAATATAATGGTATGTTTCATATTTTAATAGGCATAGAGTAAATTGTTTGAATATTAAAATATATTTTGAAGAATATCCGGAAATAAAAATAGAATAACTATCAAGGTTCTTTGATTTCAAAATCCCATGTATTATATTTTATTATAATGTAAAAAAATATTGTGAGATGCCTAGTATCAAGAAATAAGTCTATTTAGAGAGAACTATAACAAAATGGTTTGATATATAGACAAAATCAAATTCCGAACATAGTATGAAAATACGTTGATCATTGAAAGTGACATATCTTGTCACTATAAGAAGTTATTCAAGTAGTTGTATACAAAAAGAATCGTGATTTTTTAAGTACTGGAGATAAAATAAACATTTATGAGATATGGAATAGAATAAAAGTAATATTGAAGAAATTTATAGTCTTTATACATAGATGTTAGATCTGGTACAGAGAATGATGCTTTGGGATATACTCTACACTAATATGGGGTGAACCAGTGTTATGAAATTTTTAACTAGTTATAAATCTTTATCCCTTTACAAATTAGACCAATTTGGATCTTGATTTTCCTATTCAATTTTATTTATAATATGAAAGTATATAAAAGTATGTAAAATATGGAATATGATATCTTTAAAAGGTTTACTACTCAACAATAGTGGCAAGTCCTTTCTATATAATATATGACTAGTTCATAGATTCTCCACTAAAACGAGTGACCAGTTTATAGTTGTTTGACTAGAAAACAAATCCTTATCCCAAGTGTTGTTCCCTAACTTTAAGAGTCTGGATGGAAATAATCTCGAATCTGTAGACATTTAACGACCTCATTCAACATCCATATCATCTCTGGGTATTTATACTACCTATATAGATAGTCTCCAATTTATTTATTAACTTGGAAAAACTAGGAATATATTATATATATTGAGACTTTTCTGGAATGTAGAAGTGTTACCTTTATTTCCTCCTCTATCAATGTTAATATAATATCAGTGGGAAAGTACGTATCCTTCTTCTTCATAGTAGAAAAACAATAACCGATCTTCCTTATTTTCTATATTTATATAAAATATGTCTGATCCTTATATCTGAACCTATTACTTAACTAGACATTAGTACGATAAAAATATTATATGACCCATTCTTCTACTTCTTCATGTCACACCTGATTTTTGGTACTGGTTTTCCAATTTTGTCTATTAATTATATGTTTTTTGTAATTAAGTTCATCTGTTACCCTCTTCCTCTCTTTTTTTTCTGCCTTTTCATCCAGTGATCAATCTTTTTCCAATCCCTTCTACTCTATCAGATACCTCTTTTTATGATACTTTTTGATGGAAAATATCCATTTGGTATTACTAGGTCACTATTACCCATCTTCAAACACTAGTTGATTTCTTTATCTTGTGTTTTCTCTTTATATGGTAACCGCTTATATGTCTAGTATCTTGTCTTTTTATGCTTCTACCCAAATAAGAATTATAGTAAAGATTCATTGTCAACACTTCCTCATGGAAGTCTAATTCATTATCATCTTTCAAAGTCACACCATCACTCCCACAACCAAAAATAAGTTCAACAATACTTTAGAAACAAAAAACTTTCATTACACCATATTCCATTTATATGGGCATCCTTTCCCTATAATCACATTAAAGGGAAGGTACAAATATTTGAACTTCGCACTTCCAAATTTGAATATCCCACTCTTCTTTTATTTATTTGACCACCATTAAAATTCCTAATAGATAGGTGTCATAAAATATTCATAGGAGACTTCTTTTGATATCTATGTCAACATTCTTACTCAAAATTCCAAAAATATCAGCTAGTTTCTTGATTTTCCATCTTTGATTACTGAAACATTGAATGTCCAGCTTAGCATCACCAAAATTAAGGGATTAATGAAAAATTTATAAAGTTATTTCAACATTATATCTGGTAAAACATCATAATATCTCTCCAACTAGGAAAATTTCATTTATTGTTCCTTCAAAAATTTATAGGAATAACTCAAAATTATTTCATAAATCATTTCACTCATTCAATGAATTCTTTTTTAAATAAATCTATTCAATATTCCATTGAAAATATATCTAGTATACTTTCACTAGTCTCTTCTTCCATCCAATGGGTTATCTAATGTTAATTGGTTTTCCGCCATCCAAATAATCCTTATAGGTAATCTCTTCTCCTTATATCAATATCTCCATAGAACTAGGTCAGAAGAATTTCGAATACTTGTCCAAATTTCTTTTTACACTTTCTTTGAGGACATCACTTCAAGACTTGTGTATGATGTAACTATTTGAAAAGATCAACAAAATTTTCACAATTATATTTCATCAAAACTACTATCTGATGAACGTCACTCAAAAAACATTGTCCTATGACTTAATATGTTGACTTCTTTATGAGATTATAATCACTCTTTTCCTTTAACTATTGACTTTTATAGGAAGAATTTTCTTGATCACTTGAAAACTTATGACTATTAAATTACATCCGATGACTAGAAAAGTTTATATGATAGACTTAATACATCCTTTCATTATCTATACCACATAAAAACTAGCTTTTTTCATTCACTATAACCTCCTAAATTCACTTTTCGATCTTTTTGGAAGACAATCCCACATAATTCATAAAACTCTTCATTCAAATTTATTTTGTACATTAAAATGGTCAGGAACCATAGTTCCAATGATTTCTTCGACCAATTTAAAATCTTTATTACTTGAACATTGCACAACCACACCTCAATCTTACCTTTGAACATAAGATGATTTAAATCTCTTCCAGATACTTTTCTCCTTATCTAAACATTAGATTGGATAACAGCAACAAGGGATTGAAATGTTTGAAAAACAAGAATACGTAACATTGAAATGTCATATATTTTTAGTCTCATCAATATATATCTGATGTAATTATAAATTCAGTCTATCAAACATTTATTTCGAACTGTCATCTGATCAATTTAGTCTATTTGCATCATCCAATTTTAATTATAATGCTCCTTCAGTGATCTTCCAAACTTTCATCTATCCATTTAGACTTTAAATCATGATCTGTCTGATGGAATATGTCAGAAAATTTGGGAAATATTCTTATGATGGACTCTATAATTATAACATTATAAAATTTTGTCCAATGTACACTACATCCAATGAAACAATTCAAAAACATCTATCTGATAAAGCTATATAGAAACATTCTTCCAATTCTCTTGGTCTAACTGACCCTATCTGGTCACCTTCATACATTGACATATATAGTTAGTTCCTCTAGTCTCAATTTTATTCTTCTATTCATTACATACATCTCTATCTATTTGGAATTTCCTTCTCTATCTGATGAGAATCTGTTTGAAAAATTATTAAGAATAATCCTTATCGAAACTTAATAAACTTCATAATGTTGATAACAAACATTCTTCTCCAATGATCAATCACATTTTTGTGACATAATGATTATCTCATCAATCATCACAAGTAAAATGTAATCATATAAATAAGTTTTTCCTTTAAAGTTATGAAAAAACCGGATCTTCACTAAGGGAAGAACACCATGTTTATATGTTTATTAAGATAATATTACTTAATCATTTCCTTTATTATATAACCATTATTAAAATCATCATAAACATTATTATCAAGAAAGGATAATTCAACTAAAAATCTACAAAACAATCTTTATAATTTATTCAACATATTAACATCAATGAAATCATTCTATTTGATTGAAAACCATTAAAAAAATATAACTTACACACATAGTGTGCTCTTTAATCTTCCCCTTTGTATTTTTTAGAAGTACATTAAACATTATTTATAAATAAATATGAGAATATGTAAATATTTCTCTCCATTTATTCTCAAAATTTATCTTCCATTTATTGTTCTAAACATCCTTTAATTTTATTTTTTATCCCCCTTATTGATAATTAAGACAAAGTTTAGGGGGAAATGGTTTTCATTAATTATTAGTAAATTTTCCATCCATCATTTCACTCTAATTAAACCTGATCTCTTCTTAGTATATAAAATAACTGGATTTAATTTAAACAAAAAATTTGTACCTTACCAACTGATATTGATACCACATAAAATGATAACTCATAAACTTTTATTCAATTATTATCCACTTTTATCCCAATTTGAAAATACTAATTGAGAATAAATCACTTGTAATACTGATCAACTTGAAAAGTATGTATTCACTTCAAAAAAATGATAAAATATCTACAATAACAACAAGTAGGATAAGCCACCTTGGAACAATTTTCATATTTTAACTTTTCTTATGTTATTACTTAATAAAGTTTCTCCACATTTGATCTATTTTTTTTACTTATATTTATCCAAGGATGACGAATAAAATTTATTTTCCAGTGAAAATTTTTATACCCATTATAAAATAATTTTATTGACATTAAATTAATGCTTTTGGTAGAAACTTCAGCATACTACACCTGTCTCTCACTCAAGGACACCTTCATTATGATATTCGTAAAGATAAATCTCTTTAATATATATGTCTCAAAAACTTTATGTTGAGAAATACCCAAAATTCATATTTCTTATATGGTCATCCAAACTAGTGAAAGGATGGTAATTTTCAATATATAACATTAAGATATGAAATATAACATCAAATAAAGATAAGATATTGTTTCACTTTGATATCATTTTTTGACAGGAACCACTTTAACTTAATATAGTATGACCCTCTTATAAGTTTTCCAATAAGACAAATAGGAAACATTCCAGGATGAAAACTTATTTAAAAAATGTTTTCCAACATTGAAATCCATTTCACTATATTATGTTCTCTCTCGAACATCATGCCTCACCATCAATTCCCTTTAGTGAAAGTATTAATAAAATAGAAAAATATCAAGAGAATAAGGTGTCTTTTCCATGATTCTCCAATTTGAACAAAAATATTGAGATGTTTTTCTCAACCAAATTTATATATCACCACTAGTATTCATAATTACACACTTAAAATTTAGTTATGATTTATCATGGGGTGGAATCACTATTCCAATATTTCATCTACTTTGTATAGATAATTTTTATTCTTTATTATCATTATTGAATGATGCATTCTTAATCATTCTAAGTACAAATTCCGTTTTTGGTAGAATAGTTAAACAAAAAATTTCACTATGTCCATGTTTCTTACAAATCTCATGCATAACCAATTTAACATAAGAGTTATTTTTTTCCAAAAAACCACTCATGTACATTTTCTTCATCAGAAGGATTATTTTATTATTATTTTTTCACAATCCTTTTCCTTTTCTTATTAAATTTTCAATATTCTATCTAAATCATACGTAACACCCCAAGATATCATAGTACATTATTTCTTAAAAATAATTCAATAACTTGTACTACATGCAACACCGAGTTCAAGCGCACCACGACTTACCAAACTAGCCGTTCAAAAGAGGTTATGAATAGTATTAACTGAATTTTGAACTATATATAATCCTTATAATTTTAGAATCCATATTATGAGTTTCTTAAACATAATGTAAGAACTAATTCATTTTTTCAGGTAAAAGAAGTATTATTCAAAAAATGCATTTTTTACCGCCTTTTAATGGTGAACATTTTTAAATCCAATATTTGAAACTTTTATATATTAAATTTGATAAAATAAACTTCTTCTTTAGAATTGGGACATAAGAATTTAGTTTCAATAAATTTTTGATGTTTTTCTGAAAACTTTCATATTTGGGTGAATAGTAAAAAATACTATATTTTAACTGAAAACAACATTTTTAGTAAAAATAATTTATAGTGTTAAATTATATGTTTTAATTATTTGGAAGTATAATTAGATTATATTTTTACTATTTAATCCAATGTTGGTCATTGGAAGTAATTTCACTTTAAAATTGGACATAAACTAGTGTCAATCTTTTGATAGTTTTTACATTTTAAAAACCCACTTTTTGGTTTTGACAACGGGAATTAATTTTAAATTAATAAATTCAACTTTTATGTTTTGAATTTGGTAAAATAGACATCATTTTTGAATTCAGAATCTCAAAATTAGCTTAGGGTTGCTTTTTCTATTTTTCTAAAAACATTCAATTTTTGATGAATAGTGAAAAACACTGAGTTATTGGTTAAAACCGACTTTTAATTTAAATAATTATTTATTTTATTTAAAATTATTTTATGTCAAAATAGATACATAATACTTATATAAGTTAAATGTAATTCATTTGAGTCATTTTATATTAATTTTAGATATATAAAAATTTTATTGAACTTTTCGCCATCTTTTACCCACCTCCTAGGAGAATTTGTAAATTCAGATAAAACTAATTTTACCGCTTCTATGAGTTGAATTTAGAAAATCAGAGAGACACGGTTAATATCAAGGAGTAAAATGTGGTTCATTAAGATAAAAATAATTTTTCTTGAATAGTAACTTTTTGCTTTCAATTACCACGGTTAAAAGTAAATAGGGTAATTAAGGGTAAAAATGATATTATAATTACCCTAACACATGTACTAATTCTATTGGATATGTGTAATTTGACCAAAAACAACCTTAGGAATAAAATATGATCCTTTAGATCCACTTGAAATAGATTAAGACATTTATTATTATTTAATTTAAAGAAGCGTTACAAGTGTTAAATTCATGTTTTAATAACTAAACCATTTTTAATATTTGGTTATACATAATATAAATTTGACAATAAGTATTCAGTAGAAATATAAAAATATTCCCTACATAATGGTATTTTATTTATAATT
Organism: Viscum album; assembly: GCA_963277665.1. Taxonomy (NCBI): domain Eukaryota; kingdom Viridiplantae; phylum Streptophyta; class Magnoliopsida; order Santalales; family Viscaceae; genus Viscum; species Viscum album. The sequence goes on along the minus strand of OY728158.1, from coordinate 967,089,496 downwards.
TTTAGAGATTAAATAATTAAATTTATTTATGACACAATAATGATGCAGTAATTACCTTATTAATGAAAGAATCAAATAAATGGTATTATAAATATTAAAATAAATATACTTTCAATTTTTTTAAGAAATCCACGAATTTTATAGGTGAATATTATAGGTTAGGTCTGATTCAATGTATCTTGTTCGAAGTAATCAAGTTGTTATGATTTTAGAAAAAAATACAAAATACCAAATAGTGTCATAATTGACATAAAATAGTTTTTAAAACAAATATTATATTATTAATTGATATTCTATTCCAAAAAATATAAGGTTCATCCAAAGGTCTTAAATAATATTATATATGTCATTAATGAACCACTTGATGTTCTCTTGGATGTTTTGAGTAAGTTTATTAACCATATAGTGTAAGAATACAAGAAGACACAGTAAAAGTTAAACTATTAAACTGAGAGTTGAATTTAAAACATAAGGTTAAAATGTTAACCTAAACTTTTCTAAAACCTATTGGTTGAGATTATTCCAACCCATAACCAGATAAGGCTCAAAATAAATTAATTTGGAGCTATTATAAACCGAATATGATTGTATAATAAATTAATACTTTAATCTTTTCCTAAAGTGACCCTCACCCCTCTTATAAAAAGGAACTTCCCCTTCTCTTAATTTCACACCTCCAAAGCCATTTGGCTCGGCCAAAACCTGACCAAATATCCTCCCAACTTTCCTAGATTCATCCTAGAGGCCTTCCATTAGTCATAAAACCAATCTAAGGAGGCCTTTTGATCAAATCAAAAGGAAGAACCCGAAGAAGAAGTAAATATTTCATCACCTCTTTCAAGTTCCTTTCTTATTCCACTTCCTCTTTCTTTGTTGTTTCCATTCTAAAAAAAATAACTCCAATATCTTCTATATACTGTGATTTTATTATAAATCTGGTACAACCATAATCATTATTCTATCCATTCTTTTAATGACATGTCACAAAACGTGCGTATGTACGACTTACCGTCTCCACGTCGTGGTGTAATTGTTATTCAATACATTATTATTTGGATGGGTATAATAATGATGTATAATTGATGTCAATAATAAATATTACATGTTAATTATTCTGTATATATGATATAATATCTATTTACATACAATTTTAAATCAAAATAATGATATTATCACTCGTGCGTATGTACAGATTAACGTCTCCACGACGCGATGAGATTCATTTCCACGTTAACAATTCATCAACGATTATAAAAATATATATTACTAATAAGTATGTAATATATGACATAATAATTCTACTGGAGATATATATATATATTTATGTTCTTACATATATCTTATTCACTTAGTTCCATTCAATAAGATATGAAAATGGAAACAATGTTTATGCGTACGTATGAACTACCGTCTCCATAAATGGTCTTTTTCATTTCATATATATGTCTATTATACATATTTATATTTTAAATATATATGAAATATAAATAATGTATTATATTTTGGAAGTATTTAAATCAATATCCAAGTGATACGATCAAGAGTAACAAGTTAAAACACGTACGACAAAGAAAGCGATTATTACCCGAAATGTTAATTTAACACGGAAATTATTATTAAATGGGTAGTATAAAGTCATAAATGAATCATGTATGATATCATAAATATTAATATGGTTCTGGTATAATTTAATAACATACTAATATCTTCATAAAAATGGTTCCATGTACCCTCGACTAAAGGAAAGTGCAAGGTAAGGGTTAATTTTCACAATCTCTTTGTTATCCGAGGTAGTTTTTATGTAAGTATCTACTGGGAAATATTTATTAATCATGTCCATGTTTCATAAAATAGTTTTAAAAGGGATTTTGTTAAGGTAATTTTTACTAAAACATCATTTTAAATGTTTTAATTATTTATTCTTCTAAACCATTCTCATTAATTTCCATGATTTCAAAATGGTTTTGAGGTTTTATTTAAATGGGCATGAATGTTTTAAAATGTTAATTACATTCAAAAGTTTCAAAGTGGTATGAGACACTTTGATTCAAAAATATATTTAAATGTATTCCTTTCTAAATTGTGTGAATTTTAAATGTTTTCATTAAAAAGGGATATTTCTCTCAAAGAGTTTTACAAATCAATTTCATCTATGTCAAAATCCATTAATGAATTTTAAACTTGTTTGAATTTGATTTATTATGATACAAATCTTCTGTATTGTATTGACGTTTTTATGATATGTTTGACTATGGATGTGTTATTTTTTAATATGAATGTTTATGTTATGTTTAAATCTTTTCATATGAGTAATGCATTGGACTTAGTAATTGACGGGTGGAGCCCGCTATAGCTCCTCGATGCATCGGTAGGTATCATGAGACAAACTAGTGTCCTTGAAGAAGGCCTTGAAAAAATCTTATTTGTAATCTTGGCACAAGGCCTTGACTATGTGGTTATGATAGTCTGGCATTATGCATTCCATTATTATGAAAGTGGCTATTGATAATGCATGTGATTATTCGACTAGTAGAATATCCATGTGAATAAGTAAATGCCATTATTTTATTGTATCTTTTCTATATTATGATGAAGTTTAAGTTTAAAAAGGCTTTTGTTTTAGTCTTATACATTTCCTTAAATGTTTATGCTTTTTTATGAAAGTTTCCGCTATATTGTTATCCTTACTGAGCATCTGAGCTCACCCCTTTCTATGTTTTAATTTTCTCAGGATTCCAAGAAGTTTATTATGATTGAAAATGATGGTTGAGCTAGGGGATTAATGGTGTTCTCAAATGATCATTTATGTTGTGTTTTATTTTCTAAAGTGTAATGTAACGTCCAGGTATGTAATCTATTTTCCAAGACTGCTAAACTGATCGGTCTTTCGATACTTGATTTCTTGTAATCATGCCAATGTATTAAAATAATGCACCAACTTTGGGTAACTAGGGTCGGGGCGTTACAGTTGGTATTAGAGGAAGTTTATCAATAATCTTGGAAACTATATTTAGATAAACTATGACTAGATCACATTACCCTAAGATAGATTTGAGGATTAGTATAGTAGAACTTCCTAGAATTTCGGTAATGTAGAGATTTTATGAGTTTTCTAAGAAAATACATCCCTATCTAGATACGAGTAGGTAGAGGCAGATCTGGCACAGATGTACCTAGGGGTAAACCCCCAAAACACCACTTTGAACTAGACTCGAACGAGAACTGATGGGCGAAAATGGGCCTTGAACACTCTTGGTTACGACACTCCCGGGGGATATGCTTTGGATAATTCTCATTTTCTTTACAAATAATGATGAAGGATTTATGAGTATATTTCTCCTCAATGAAAATATTTTTATGGATTATATCCATAAACTGTTCAATTTTTGTTAGGTATTTTACATTTTTGGAATTATTCATTGCAATTTATAAACTGACCTAGTTTATGCCATTGTATAGAAATGGCACCCAGTAGAAGGAATGTGAACTCCAACAATACGTATGATCCAAAGAGTAAGAAGGATCATATCTTTCAAAGTATTAAGAAAACATTTATAAGAGAAATAGTCTACCATGTATTCTCATCATATAAATAAATAGTATCATGTGTTAATAAGATAAGTAAATAATTCTCTAAGTCCTATGGATTTAAAGGGAAATAAGAGAAGAAAAGGATGGAAGAGAGAAAGATGGATAAAGGGAAGAGGGAAAAGAAGGATTTTCCAATATGTGATAAATGTGGAATGAATCACCTTGGTAAATAGTTGATGGGAATGTGAGTGTGGAGAAAAAGGGCACCAAGTACGTGATTGCAAGGGTAAGAAAAAGTTTTCAAATGTACTATGCTTCATCTGCAAGGCGTTGGGACACTACACGAATCAATGTCTCAGTCATCTGAGTATACCTTAAATGATGCTATTGGAAAATAATCAAGTTATGATACTACCTCAGATGAAGAGGGATGACTAGTGTTCTTATGTTTTTATTATAGAATTATTTCATTTTAGAGTTGTATCAAAAATATACTGGTTATATGAATTATGGAGATAAATTAGGATTGTACTACAGTACTATTTTATTAAGGGTTTGATATTATATGGTTCTAAGAAAAGTGACTTAATCATAATCTACACTTTTTTGGAAAAATACATGGTTAAAGGATATGTAATCCTTAATATGTTCTTGATAATGATGTAGTGATTCTAAAATAAGAGATGGTAGATTTGGATAAATTATATTGGATACTCTTGACTTCCTCGGAACTGATTAATAGTTTGTTTCATCATTGTGGGAATATTCAACATTTTTGGATATAAGGAATATATCCAGTATTATATAAAGAATAAGGGAGCATGAATGTAATATATAAGGTTTTATGGTAATTCAGGGTGTTACCATGTTTTAAAATAATACATGATGAATGTGTTCACATGTTATTATGTGGAAAAAATGATCTTCATTGTGTTTAACTTCCTTATAAATTTTGGACTGTGAGTTTGGATAGAAGTATTTTGGATAAGTCTAAAGGTTGGAATAGATTAATTTTGAAATTTGATATTATTGTTAAGGTTTTTTTTGTATTTTTATAAAAAGGAAAAAACACAAACTGTAATCGAACCCACAACCATAGTGCGATTGGGATTTACCGCCTACCACTGAACTATGTGAAGTCCCTTGATTGTATAATGTAGTTTTTTTAAGTCTGATAGGTGAATTATAAATTCATTTTTTTGGAACGCTATACGATTAGGATAAATTAATTTTTTTGAAATCTTTTGGAGTGAAAGATGAGTTTGTGGTATGAAATAGTTGAAGGATGAAACTCTACTTGTCAAGTATATATATAATTTTTTCCCTCTTATTAAGACTAAATTTTATTAGCCCAATTTCTGATGTGGGTTTTCCCACAAAGGTATTTTATATTTTAAACCTTTTTTTTCAAAGAAAAATTTCAAATTGCGAGGACGCAATTTATTGAAGGAGGGACGAATGTAACACCCCAAGATATCATAGTACGTTATTTCTTCAAAATAATTCAATAACTTACACTACACGCAACACCGAGTTCAAGCGCACCACGAACATACCAAACTAGCCGTTCAAAAGCAGTTATGAATAGTATTAACTAAATTTTTAACTATATATAATCCTTATAATTTTAGAATCCATATTATGAGTTTCTTAGACATAATTTAAGAAATAATTCATTTTTTCAGATAAAAGAAGTATTTTTCAAAAAATGCATTTTTACCGCCTTTTAATGGTGAACCATTTTTAAATCCAATATTTTAAACTTTTATATATTAAATTTGAGAAAATAAACTTCTTCTTTAGAATCATGACATAAGAATTTAGTTTCAATAAATTTTTGGTGTTTTTATGATAACTTTCATATTTGGGTGAATAGTGAAAATACTATATTTTAACTGAAAACAACTTTTTAAATCAAAATAATTTTATAGTGTTAAATTATATGTTTTAATGATTTGGAAGTATAATTAGATTATATTTTTACCATTTAATATAATGTTGGTCATTGGAAGTAATTTAACTTTAAAATTGGACATAAACCAGTGCCAATCTTTTGATAGTTTTTACATTTTAAAAACCCACTTTTTGGTTTTGACAACGAGAATTAATTTTAAATTAATAAATACAAATTATATGTTTTGAATTTGGTAAAATAGACTTCATTTTAGAATTCAGAATATCAAAATTAGCTTAGGGTGAATTTTTGGTATTTTTCTGAAAACTTTCAATTTTTGATGAATAGTGAAAAAACACTGAGTTATTGGTTAAAACCGACTTTTAATTTAAATAATTAATTATTTTATTTAAAATTATTTTACGTCAAAACATATAAATAATACTTATTTAATTTCAATGTAATTTATTGGAGTCATTTTATATTAATTTTAGATATATAAAAATTTTATTGAACTTTTCGCCATCTTTTACCCACCTCCTAGGAGAATTTGTAAATTCACATAAAACTTAATTTTACCACTTCTGTGAGTTGAATTTTGAAAATAAAAGAGACACAATTAATATCAAGGAGTAAAATGTTGTTCAATGAGATAAAAATAATTTTTTGTGAATAGTAACTTTTTACTTTTATTTACCACGGTTTAAAGTAAATAGAGTAATTAAGGGTAAAAATGATATTATAATTACCTTAACACATGTAATAATACTATTGGATATGTGTAATTCGACCAAAAAAAACCTTAGGAATAAAATATGATCCTTTAGGTCCACTTGAAATAGATTAAGACATTTATTATTATTTAATTTAAAGAAGAGTTAAAAGTGTTAAATTCAAGTTTTAATAACTAAACCTTTTTTAATATTGGGTTATACATAATATAAATTTTACTATAAATATTAATTCGAAAGCTAAAAATATTTCATACATAATGGTATTTTATTTATAATTTTTAGACTTTCAATAATTAAATTTATTTATGACACAATAATGATGCAGTAATTACCTTATTAATGAAAGAATCAAACAAATGGTATTATAAATATTAAAATAAAAAAACTTTCAAATTTTTTATAAAATACATGAATTTTATTGGTGAATATGACAGGTTAGTTCTAATGCAATGTATCTTGTTTGAAGTAATCAAGTTGTTATGATTTTTGAAAAAAACAAAATACCAAATCGTGTCAGAATTGGCATAAAATAGTTTTTTAAACAAATATTATATTATTAATTGTTATTCTATTCCTAAAAATATAAGGTTCAGCCAAAGGGTTTAAATAATATTATATATGTCATTAATGAGACACTTGATGTTCTCTTGGATTTTTAGAGTAATTTTATTAACCATATAGTGTAAGAATACAAGAAGACACGGTAAAAGTTAAACTATTAAACTAAGAGTTAAATCTAAAAGATAAGGTTAAAATGTTAACCTAAACTTGTCTAAAACCTATTGGTTGAGATTATTTCGACCCATAACCACCTAAGGCTAGAAATAAATTCATTTGGAGCCATTATAAACCGAATATGATTGTATAATAAATTAATACTTTAATATTTTCCTAAAGTGACCCTCACCCCTCTTATAAAAGGGCACTTCCCCTTCACTTAATTTCACACCTCCAAATCCATTTGGCTCGGCCAACCCGTTACCCAATATCCTCCCAAATTTCTTACCTTTGTCCTAGAGTCCTTACTTTAGTCAAAAATCCAATCTAAGGAGCCCTTTTGATCAAATCAAAAGGAAGAACCGGAAGAAGAGGTAAATATTTCATCACCTCTTTCATGTTTTTTTATTCTTCCACTTCATCTTTCTTTATTGTTTCCATTATAAAACAATAAGTCCAATATAATCTATATACTGTGATGTTATTTTAAATATGGTACAACTATATTCATTATTCTATCCATCCTTTGAATGACAAGCCACCATACGTGCGTACGTACGACTTACCGTCTCCACGTCATGGTGTAATTGTTATTCAATACATTATTATTTGGATGGGTAAATAATGATGTATAATTGATGTAAATAATAAATATAACATGTTAATGATTCTGTATATGTGATATAATTTCTATTTACATATGATTTTAAATCAAAATAATGATATTATCGCTCGTGCGTACGTACGGATTACCGTCCCCACGACGCGATGAGATTGATTTCCACGTTCACAATTTATCGACGATTATAAAAGTATATATTACTAATAAGTATGTAATATATGACATAATAATTATACTGGAGATATATATATTTATGTACTTACATATATCCTATTCGCTTAGTTCCATTCAATATGATATGAAAACGGAAACAACATTTATGCGTACGTACGGACTACCGTCTCCATAAATGGTGTTTTTCATTTCATATATATGTCTATTATAAATATTTAAATTCTAAATATATATGATATATAAATAATGTTTTATATTTTGGAATTATTTAAATCCTGATCTAAGTGATACGATCAAGAGTAACAAGTTAAAACACGTACGATAAAGAAAGCGATTATTACCCGAAATGTTAATTTAACATGGAAATTATTATTAAATGGGTAGTATAAAGTCATAAATGAATAATGTATGATATCATAAATATTAATATGGTTATGGTATAATTTAATAACATACTAATATCTTCATACACGATGTTAAAAGTACCCTTGACTAAAGGAAAGTTAAGGTAAGGGTTACTTTCACAATCTCTTTATTATCCGAGGTTGTTTTTACTTAAGTATCTACTGGGACATATTTATTATCCATGTACATGACTCATAAAATAGTTTTCAAAGGGATTATTTTAAGGTAATTTTTACTAGAACATCATTTTAAATGCTTTAATTATTTATTCTTCTAAACCATTCTCATTAATTTCCATGATTTCAAAATGGTTTTGAGGATTTATTTAAATGGGCAAGAATGTTTTAAAATGTTAATTACATTCAAAAGTTTCAAATTGGTATAGGAAACTTTGATTAAAAAATTTATTTTAATGTATTCCTTTCTAAATTGTGCGAATTTTAAATGTTTTCATGAAAAATGGATATTTCTCTCAAAGAGTTTTACAAATCATTTTCATCTATGTCAAAATCCATTAATGTATTTTAAACTTGTTTGAAGTTTATTTATTATGATACAAATCTTCCACATTTTATTGAAGGTTTTGTGATATGTTTTACTATGGATATTTTATTTTTATACCATTCATGGTTTATGGGTAAAGTATTGACATTTTTTATTCGAGTTTTAATACGAATGTTTATGTTATGTTTAAACCTTTTCATATGAGGAATGCATTGGACATAGTAAGTGACGGGTGGAGCCCTCTATAGCTCCTCGATGCATCGGTAGGTCTCATGAGACAAACTAGTGTCCTTTCACAAGGCCTTGACAAAATATTATTTGTAGCCTTGGCACAAGGCCTTGAATATGTGGTTATGATAGTCTGGCATTATACATTATGTCATTATGAAAGTGGCTATTGATAATGCATGTGATTATTCGACTAGTAGAATATCAATGTGAATAAGTAAATGGAATTATTTTATCGTATATTTTCCATATTATGTTGAAGTTTATGTTTAAAAAGTATTTTGTTTTAGTCTTATACATTTTTTTAAATGTTTATGCTTATTTATGAATGTTTCCTATATATTGTTATCCTTACTGAGCATCTGAGATCACCCCTTTCTATGTTTTAATTTTCTCAGGATTCCAAGAAGTGTATTATGATTGATAAGGAGGGTTAATCTAGGGGATTAATGGCGTTCTCGAAGGATCATTTATGTTGTGTTTTATTTTCTAAAGTGTAATGTAATGTCCATGTATGTAATCTATTTTCCAAGACTGCTAAACTGATCGGTCTTTCGGGACTTGATTCCTTGTAATCATGCCAATGTATTAAAATAATGCACCAACTCTAGGTAAATAGGGTTGGGGCGTTACATCATCTATCTAGATTACTAAAATATCCTTAGAAATGTTGGAATTAGTATTAGGATGTCCACATGGAATCTACTAAGTGTTATCATTTTTTTATCTCTTTTGGATGATGCAATTTTCTTCAACTTCTTGAATTTTGGATCCAAGGCCTTCCCACTATTCCTTATTGTAATATTCTTGGGATAAGTTTTATTTACAACATTCCTATAATCAATTCCAAAGGTATATTATTCTTTATTAACCAACTTATATGGTTTCCTTTTATTAATATCAATAAATACATGTCGATATAAGACCACACCATTCCTGCAACCACCATCTTTTCCAACATACCATGTATCTTAAATACATCCAAACCTATTTTAATTATTTAAAATCAGTGAAAATTAATTATTCAACTATGGATTTATCTCCATTTACTTGGTCTTACTTTTTGATTTTTCATTTATAGGATTTTACCAACAATCCAAAACATGATGCATGAATCTGTTACAACACTAACATTGACCCACAAATAATGATCGTTTTATTTCTTCTCGACGGTGTTTTTGGATTTTATTTATTTATCGTTGGGATCTTCCTAGGGGACCATATTTCACACTCTTTTCCATATCCACCGTAGTAATTGTAATATGATTCTAATCACCTTTCTTCATCCATACTTGTAATGGATTTTTTTTAACCTTCACCATTCATGAAAATAGATTTATAAATATTATTACAAGATGGTATGGATGGTTCTTATTTTTCCATAGCTTCTTAAGAAATATCACTAAACAAATTTATGATACTATTTTTACTTTTTGGAGGTCTTTCAACATTAGAATACTCCAATAGTAATTTTTTAGTGGCATAAATATCCTCATTATTTTTTGAAGACTCGTTATATGTATTTTCAATATCAACAAGATTAACTTCAAATTATATATGTCACTTATTGAGTATGTTTTTATTATCTTCAGTAATAATCACATTCTATTACCAACACTTAATAATTCATTCCTTCTTCGCTTCGTGGAGATTCATTTTTTTAACCAAGAAATAAGTTCTTTGATCTTATTGGATTTTACTTTCAATTGTGAATCCTTAACATCAATACTATTTCTTAAATTTTCTTCAAGTTCACGGATTTTAGAGTATTCTTAAATCCAAGTTTCTCTTAAAATTAAATGAACCACTTAATTTAAAATAATGAGGAACACATTTCATGATCCACATTTATTGTTTCAAATGATCCAAACTTATTAAATATATTTCTTAATTCTATAACAATTTCTTATAAAGATTTGTATTTATTATGTACTTCTTCTTCCAACTGTGGGATCTCTTCCTAAACACTTTGAAAGACTATAAAAACAATAGGGACTATTTATTTGGGAATTCAATACAAAATATATTTCCATATACTATCTAATATACCATGAATATATTTAGATAGATCATCATCACCACTTATGCTAGGATATTTTTCTTGAGGATAGGTTCTAAAATAATTTTATCATACATCATGATCAATTGACATTTTTGATTCACTTAAGGTGGGAATGTTATCCTTCTTTTGGGTGTTATGTTAAACAAACTATTATTTATTTTATAATACAGATATATCTTTATTGTTAGAAAGACATGGAGAATATGATACTTCCTCTTTTTTAAGAAATAGGGACATCTTCTTCGAATTATTTTTATCAATATTTTTTCCTACTCATCATGGTCTTGGTATAAAAAAAATTATTCTCAAAGAAAACTGAAAAATTCACTGAAATTTCACTCCCATGTTAATATATGAAAGGAAAAAAAATACTCAAAAGTGAATAAATTAAATGTCGAGAATTTTATAGAGGTGAACCAACCCTCTGATACCAACTGAGAAGACCACATTGGGATATACTCAATACTTAGAGGGGGTAGATTAGTGTTGGGAACTTTTTAACCATTTATAAATTTTTATCCCTTTACCTATTATAAATTTTTGGATCATAATTATATTATTATATTTTCCTTATCAAATTATAGAATATGAATAAAATTATAAGATATTTCATGATATTTTTACAAGTTTGACTACTCAAAAGAGTGGATAATCCTTATCATGTAATATGAGGACAAGTACATAAATTTTTCATTATAATGAGATTCCAATTTACATTAGTTTTCCTAAGAATAAATTCCTAGACAAAGTGTGGTTACCTACACTTTAAGATGGATATGGAAATATTCTTGAATCCCTTGATTGGTAATAACCCCCTCAAACTTTCAACTCCTCCTTATTCGTATATACAATATGTGTAGATAGTCTCCAACTTATTTGGTTACATTAAAACACCAAGAAATTATTTCACCCATTTAGACTATTTTTTGATGTCAGAGTGTTACTTAGTCCTTCAAATATCAATGTTACAGGCACAACAACAAGAAATAAACTCTTCTTATTATTTACATTAAAAAATGAAATTGATTTCCCCCATATTATTTACCTGTCTAGAAACTTTACATCTGCCTATGTCCATATAATGAAAAGCTCATCTGGTGACAGTTCATATGAAGCCTTCTTCTCTTTCTACTTTTGAAACTTTTTTATCAGGTATTGTCCACCTGATGATTTTTTCCTAGTACAATATTGTTTGATGTCGATTCTTCTAGTACCATGTTCTTCACTACCTTTTTATACCAATTATTTTGGTGCTCACACTTTGTGTGACTCCTTCTTCTCCATATGGAACCTTTTATTCAGATATAACTTGAAGGTAAAGTTGCTTCATGTATCACTTTTTTACATCCTCCCTTCTTTGATCAATGATTTATTTCTATATCTGAAGCTTTATCTCTGGCCAATACACACTCCTCTCTTTGAAACATATTCTTCCAATTCTTTGAACCAAATGAGAATTACTCTCAATATTATTTACCAGTACATACTAATAGTGCAATAATTCTTCATCATTATACACATCTGAAACATCACACTTATAACCAATAATATGAGAAAAAACACTAAAGAAATAAATACCACTCATTTCACTCGGTCCTATTTATATAATCTTAGTTTCTACACAATCTTAGAGAAAACAACGCTTCCAAATTTGAACTTCACACTTCCAAATATTAATCTCCCATTAGTCTCTTTATTCATTTTACAAGCATAAAACTTCCTAAATTATAGAAATCAGGAAATCTTTATAGGAAACTATCTTAGATATCAATGTCAACATAATTCCTCAAAATTCCTAAAATTTTATCTATAATCACAATTTTTCTATATGGTTATTAAAATATTGAATTTCTAGAACAACATCACTAAACTTTATGGATTTACCAAAAAATTAAAAATTTATTTGAATATTACATATGATAAAAAATTATAACAACACTTGGAGATATTATCTTGTCCTTATACCATATGAATTCATAGAATTATATCAGACAAAACTGTAATATTGATCCCAATGTCTTTGTAAAACATAGTCTGATGATATCACTCAGGGAAATATATCTGATGCAACTATTTTGAAACCTTGGGAACCTCTTCCTAATCATATTTCATGGAAACATCAATATGATGAAAAAAACATATGTAACTCTCTATAATGGATTCAGATGGAGACTTCTTCATTAGATGATCTACACACATTTCCTCTAACTTTTTTACTTCATTAGAAAACCTATGATTGATCCTTAGAGAACTTATATCTAGTAGATTATGTATGATGACTCACCAAATTTATATTATAGACTTCATATTTCATTGAATCATCTAAAACCACATCAAAACATAATTCATTTATTCAATATAACTTCTTAACATTACATAATGATCATCGTATTAGTATTTATATTAGATTTCATACAACTCTTCATTCAAATTTAATCAACACTTCAAAAGGTTTGGTAACTATAGTTCCACTAATTTCTACAAAAAATTTAATATCTTTAGAATTGAACATTCCATAACCAAACATCAATCTCTCCTTTGGTATTAAGATAGGTTGTCTCTATTTAATTTTATCTTATTTCTAACTTCATCCTGAATCACAACCACATTGAATTGAGATGTTAGAACAATAAAAACACATCAATTTTCAATGTATGATATTTTTTGTCTAATGGTTATCTATTTATTGTAATTATTAATGTAATTGGTCAAACATTTATTTCCACCTATCTCCTGATTGACTCAGTCCATTAACATTATTCTACTATTATTGTAAAAATTCCTTTGGTGGTATATCAAACTCTTCTATATCCATATATAGGTTCAATATTAATATGTATGATGGAATATGTTATTAGATCTAGAAAATATTTATCTTATGAAATTTGTAATATTGAATTTATAAAGTTCTTTCAATTTGACACTCCATATGATGGAACAATTCAGAGACCTCTATCTGATGGAGGTACTTGAAAACCTTCATCTGATTACCTTGGATGGATTTACTCTGTTTGATCAACTTGATACAATGAACTATACCTTCAGTGCCTCTAGTATTTATTTTATTCTTTAATTTATCACATAATTCTTCATCCATTATACTCTTCCTTCTCTATTTGATAATAATATTTTAAAAAACGACTTAAGAAAACTCCTTAAGAAAATTGCATAAGATTTGAAATATTGATAACACACATGATTCTTAATTCTTAAACCACATTATTAGGATGTTAGGATCAGATCATTAATCATAAAAATTAAAACCAAAGTATTAAATGAACCTTCTCAATTTATTTAATGAATAATCTCAATATTCACTAAGGTAATAATTCCATGTGAAAATGTATCTTAAAATAACATGACCTAAGCACTTCTTTTCTTCTTCAACCATTATTCAGAGATTCATGAACTTTATTACCAAGCTTTAATACTTGGACTGAACATTCCATTAAATTTATCATTACAATTTATTCAAAATATTTACAACAAAAAAATATTTAAATTTCATTCAAAATATTTAAAATAAATAAAAATCACACATAAAGTTGTCTCTTCAAGAATAAGGAAGGGATCCAGGAAAAATATTGAGATATTTTGGATTAAAGGATATTTTTAAGACACTACTTCAAGATTAAATCTAATAAATTTTTTAAAAAATATTTAATAAGATTGGGGAGATAATTTATGTAAAAAAATATTGAAGAAAATGTCAGAAAATAATCAATAATTCCATATCTGGGTTTAATAATTGATGGAGATGAACCAACACATATCAATATAAGTGGTGATAAAATTCCATAATGTTAGAAGGATTCAAAGGAAAAATAAATGGAACAAAAATATATTGAATGACTTCAACCAGTGACTCCATAAAAGAGAAGACAAACAAAATTTGATGAGTAAAATATCTTCATTGATGAAACAACACAATCACAATCTCAGAGGATATAAAAAATAGAGCACACCGCTCTATTGTCTCAAGTGGAACCAACATCATTTGAAGAATAAAAAAATTCTGATTCATGGATAAAGTTCATGAATTAAGAGGAATATCAAATTGAGAAAAAATATACTTTGGATCTCATGCATAGTTTAGTGGATCACAATTTCATAGGAATAAAATGTGTATCCAAAAATAAAAATGGTTAACATGGAAATTTGATCTAAAATAAGAAAATATTGGTGTGAAATGGGTATGAAAAAGTGTAAAGAGTTCATGAAGAAGAAAAAATTATAAAAATAATTAAAATTGAGATAATAACACTCTTTTTCACTATGGTTATTCAGAGAAAATATTGAAAATACCGAATGGATGTCAATATAGTTTTCCAACCTTTTATTATCAAATAAAATGTTTATTTTGATCAATTAGTGGGATTTCTAAATAGAAATCATGAATGAATTGTGTTTATAATGAAAAGGTATCTAAGAGGTTTTAAATAGGAACCTTTTTCTAGGAATTCTTGATTCGATAAATTCTTGAAGAAGTTGAAATTCATAATGAGATTATCAGAATATTAATGTTAAATAAACCAAAAAAGAGTAGCAGATTGTATTTTTCTATAATTAAGACACTATATTTAAAGGAATAAAGGATAAATGAGTATAGTAATTATCATTTTCAATTATCACAAAGTTTTAAATATCTATGATTGGTATAGCACCATGAGATTTTATGATATATTTCTCTTTAATAAATTTAAAATATTTGATGTCATTTTTTAAATGTAACATATAACTTATTTGAATAATGTTTATAAAAAAAATCACATTACATGGTACATTAATTAATTATAACTATCAAAAAATTAGTTCTCTGAGAAAATACTATTTATCCAAAAGAACTATTTTCAAATATATTTTTTACAAGCATTGTTTTATCAAGTTTGTTTCATTTTAAGGATGTTTTCTTTTATTTAAAAATAAGTTAAGAATATTAAACATTAAAAAAATGTAAATATGTATTAAATGAATTCATGGATCACTAATTGGATATAAATTAAAATAATATCATTTGAGGGTAAAACGTAATGATTTTTTGAAAAATAAATTTTATGCACACAATGTGTTGTTATATTAATGAATTAAATTAAACAATATTGATGAATTATTTAAATAAAATTTATAGATTATATATTAAATAATATGTTGTAATATTAATCTAATGATTTTTACTAGGAATTTTATAAGAACAAATCCTCTTTCTTTCTTAAAACATATTTTTCTAAAAATGGTTTTCGGTGCGTTTTTTCACTAATTTTAAATGGATTTTATTCAACTTATAGAAATTGAATTTGATAAAAAGGGCTAACTATTTGGAATCAAAAAATCAAATTTTTTTAATGACCTTCTATCATTTTCTATCATAAATAATATTAAGAAGATTAAAAAATTGTTACAATGGTTTGAATTAAAATGGGTTTATCGAGGGTAAACTAAGAGAAAATGGTATAAATATAAATTGGACTTTCATAAATATTAATAATTGAAAATATTTAGATATTATATTATAGTTACATTTATTTTTTTTCTATTTAATACAACTTTCACATCAATGTGACATTTAATTATTTAAATATTTTAAGTA
Source organism: Viscum album (assembly GCA_963277665.1). NCBI lineage: Eukaryota > Viridiplantae > Streptophyta > Magnoliopsida > Santalales > Viscaceae > Viscum > Viscum album. The sequence continues at coordinate 967,073,038 of OY728158.1, read as the reverse complement.
ATTTCATGCGTGACCCTCCCCTAAGATATAAATGGAAACCTCTTCTCCTCATTTATTCATGAAATTTAAGTATTATTTATTACAAAAAACCTAACATAAAATCCTTCCAATATTTTTTCCATTCATTATTAATCTTTATATCTTACCATAAGACCATCTTATGAAGGCCAAATGTGTACGCCAAAGGAGGTCTCACAAAGAAGAGGTAATCATATTACTCGACTATTTCAAAGTTTATTTATTCTTATCATTACTATAAGTTTACTGTATACATCCTAAAATGATTAATAAAGTATCGTAAATATACTGGGATGTTAATATTTTTGTGTAATAACCATTTTTGACCTCCTTTCTGTTAAATGGTATGTGAAAGTATCACCCTTGCATATGGGTGGACAATCATCGCCAAGTATCGATATGATTCATTTTTCATTTACATATTAAATGGTTGGTTATTGTAATGAAATTAATGTTTATATATTATAATCATGTTATATTTATTCTACTATAATTTTAATGTCTTTTCTACCTACTTACCTTCTCAGCCATTGTAAAATGATAATGTCGTTCATGCGTATGTGTGTACTATCACCTCCATGAAATGATGTGATTTGTTTTTCATTTATAGTTAATAAAGAATTTAATAAGGATATATTTAATAAATATATGTAATATTTATTTTATAATAATTATTCTATAAGGGTTAAATGTTATTTATCTTTATTTTATTATATCAATCATAAAATGTAAACATCACTCGTGTATATGTTCTGAATATCTTCTCTATGATGTGGTGCAATTAATTTTTCAATGCCAATTTATATGAATTTTTGTTAAAAGTTTATATAGTGAATAAATATGATATTTATTTCATGGTTAAAATTATATATATTATTAATCAATGAGAAATGAGCAATTACCAGAACCATCGAATCAAAACATGCTTGAAAAACAGACCATTTTTCACCTGAATGTTCATTTAATGATGAAATTAATTATAAAAGTTTAATAGGAATTATATAGAATGATACATAGTAAGTTATATATGAATATGGTTCTTTAATATATTTAAAATAAATATATATTAATTATATATGTTTTTTTAACATGTTTGAAGAAGTATGACACTTGAGGTAAGGTTTTATTTTAAAATCTTGTTTCCTTTCTGAATATTCAATACAAAACCTCATTTAAGAGAAATTATAAGACAATTATCCTTTAAAAACAATATACTTTCTTCTAAACTAGTTATTCCTACAGTTGTTTTTTTCATTACCATTTTTAACTAATTTATTCATAAAATTATTGAGAAAATGTTTTTATGTAAAAGTTGGACTTATTTCCTCATTATTCGACAAACTTTTTATTCTATGTACATTTCCTTTACAATTATTTTTTTTGAAGTTATTATCTATGATTTAAATGATTTTAAAACATCACTTTCCTTAAATTTGACTTTATTTACAAATGTTTAATGGAAATCTTTTCAAAGAACCATTTTATGAACAATTCATTTTTGATTTTTTACAATAGTGTGAAAGTAATTTTCTCATTGACATATATGGTATGAATGGATCTTCCATCCATCATGCTCATTATTAAATTTTAAACATAATTTAAAATTATCCTCTTTTATTTTAAAATAAAATAATTTTCTCAATATTCAAGGATTTTTTAGTCTAAATGTTATAAAAAATAAAAGGATATTTTTCTCATGTTTCTAAAAGAAAGGATTAAATGATCATTTAAAGGTATTTCTCATTTATACCAATATCCTTTAAAGTTTTTCATACATAACTAGGGATATGATATTATGATTAAATATAATTGTTTGGATGACTTATTATGATTATGATGTTAGGATGATTTCAATAAAACTATTACTTCTTATGGAAAATGTAATTTATAATGATATAATGAATTATCTTATGATACCAGAAACAACCTTTTTCTGTATGGATTATGATTACTTGATTATGATATATTAATGAAACATTAATATTTTTCATGGGTAATTATATTATGATATTGTTAAGATTTTATTTTCTTTTATTACTGATATATTTTTTTTTCTATATGTGAAATGTGAGACTAAATTTATATATTCCTCTAATGAATTGGGGGAAATAATGATATCTCATGAGATAATATACAATAAAATGGGGAGTTGACCCAATTTAGTAAAGGAATATATCCATTATAATAGTTTTTAGAGTGAACCTTGACTAAGGAAATTATGGAATGGGGAGTGAAATCAACCACTATGATATTCCTAGCAGTGAACCTTGACTAAGGAATTTTCTAGGATTACTTGTATGCTGTAATCTTATGTTTTATTATTATAATATATTCCCTTATCTCAGAATTTATAATTGATGATTCCTCACAATTATGACTTGTGTATTTTGTTTTGACAAAACTAAATTCCATGTTTTATCATTAATTATCTTTGATGGATTTTGTATGATGTTTGTTAGTAATGATCATATTCCCCTACCCTTATGCTTATATAATTCTCACTTATTATCACTAGATGATATCTCTTATTGTTACCCCTAATAATTATATGTGCTCACCCTTTATTATATTTCCATTTCCTAGGTTACGAAGAAAGCTTTTATGTTATATATGTCTAATAATTGTTCTATGTGAGAAAAACTTTTTAGGGGATGTTAAAGATATTTCAGGAAATATGATGTTAATGTCTCTAGTATCCAAAAAAGAAAACCCTTACGGTTCTAAGGAATTTTATTTTATGACATGTATTGAGTATTCATCTAAAATGATGTAATATTTTTGTATGAAATTCTCTGGTTTGCATAATAGGTCAGCTTAAAATATTTCTCATGCGGCAAGTTGTCCAAAACAGGAGTTATAAATTTTTTTATTTGGTTAAATGTTTAAATTTGTTTCTAAATAAATTTGAAATACATGAAAAATATATTCTTTTAACAATAAAAAAATTTATAAATAAGTGAAGAAAACATGAGTAATAGAATTTTGTTGATTATAGACTCTATCAGATGATTATTGGAAGCATGTTGTATCTTATAGAAGTATGATCCAATATATTCTTCACAACATGCTCAGTTTTACGCTAAAACGTTTCTTTATAGAGAAGAATATATAGGTTGTAAATATAAATTTAATGTATATACATGTAACACTTAATTTATTTTGTTGTATTGTATATGAATTAAAAAATATTGTATTTGTACTTCGATGTGTATTAGGATTGAGATATTATGAATATAAAATCCAAATGAGGAAGAGATTTTTTCATTGGGATCCTGTTTATTGAGTGTCTCAAAAAGATATAGAAAATACCCCCCCAAAACATATAAATATAGGTATATTTCAACAAACAATACATATACATAGTTGGAATGGACGAAATGGTTATTTTAAGATCTTTGTGAGGAGATGAAGATTCCCATTATAGACTTTGGTGATAAACAAAGTATAATTGAGTTAACCAAGAAAATGTTATAACATTATATTATAATGAATATTGATATCTGGTATCACTTTATAAAATAAAAGGTTGAACAAGGCATTATCAGACAAGATAAAATGGGTAAAAATCAATAAGTGGAAGATATCTTTAAAAAAAATATTTCCACACCATAATTTGTGAGTCGTAGAAAGAATAATTCATTATGAAGAAAATATGATTGAAAAAAATCTAGAGGGGGAAATATATAAACAATTGAGTATTTTTGTTGGATTTTTATCAATTAAGAAATTTTTAGAATTCTTGTGGAGAATCATGAGGTATTTTTAGATTAATGGTGAAGTGTTCTATAGATTCTAAAAATAGAAATGTCACATAGGGAGAGTAAGAATCATACCACACATAGAGTTGAGGATTGAATGATTTGGAAAAGTACTATCAGGGTATGAATTATATAGTATTTGTTAAGTTAATATCATAAGATTTATTCTTTTTGTGAAATCATTCATTGCACCACGAGTTGGTTCGATATCAAAAAAAAAATGGAATAGTATATTAATCATTGTAATGTTCATTTTTTGGATTCACATAATATTCATTTAGTAAAAACATAAGGTTTTATTGATTTTCAAAATTTATTTTTCAAGTTTCATGTCATAATAAATTATCATGTTATAAATTATGTTTTGAAAATCATAGTTATTATTAATATTCTGTGTTGGTGCTTCGAAATGTTCATCATGCTATGAAGTATGTTTGGGTTAAATATGTTGTTCTGTAGATTTGATGATCACCTCATGAAATACATGCCACACCATGACTATTTCTATTATTTAACATGATTAAAAGTGAAGATTCCATGGTTTCAAAAAAAAATTAAAATCTATAGGGTTGTGAATGTAGAGTCTAGGGAGTTTTAGATCTATAAAATGAGTATACACCATAACAAAGATCATCTCATTGTGATGAGTTCAATAGTTGACAAGAATGGAAGAATAGTTTTGTTATTATTTGGGAATAAAAGAGGATATATTATTTCAGATTATTTTAGTATAAATAGTATATAGTAAGTAAGTGTAACACTCCATGAAGTGTGTGTAGTATTGACCTTCATATTATGAAGGAAAGGTCATATTATGATGGTATGGTTTCTATATTGACTAAGATATTTAATTAGAATTAAAATCTAGTATATATGTATTTGATATTTAGATATTAATTCAGCTAGATTAAAACATCTTTGCCACATTCAATAATGTGGTACACCTGTAATAATCAACCACAATAAATTAAAATAAAAATTATAATATTAAAAATAAGGGGGGTTCATGAACATTGGAAAAAACTGGATGAACAAGGAGAAGAAATATATTTATATTTTAGTTTAGAATTTGAAGAAGTGATTGAGTTATATCCATGAAAACCTTTATAGATTTGTTTTTCACTTTTTTTTGAACCATTTTAAGTGATAATAATGTTATATAGTTTGTGTTACTTACCTCAAAGATGTTTGAAAAGAGATTAGAAGAGGGATCACTGTTAGATTGATTGTTCACCATTACAAATAATTTTCAACATCTACAGAGAGTAGTTTTACCCATGGAACTTCACACATTATTACTGGTTGATCCTTGGACTAGACAAATTAGGTGAACCAAGTAAAATAAGTGTGTCCTTGATTTATTTTCTATATATATATATATATATATATATATATATCTTATGTTCATGAATAATGATAGTTTTATATTGTTCTTTTTAAAATAAGAATAATATCTGGTAAGAAAGTAGAAGAATTAAACACTCAAATTCACCCCACCCCCACCCCCATAGAGGGTGTATTGGGATTATGGGTGAAATAGATTCAAATCACACCCTTCATATATATTTGATTAATTACTTAGTGAATGTTTATAAATTAATAAATAGAAAATAAAAAAAATAAATTATAAATAAATAAAAATATTATACATTAAGAAAAATAAAAAAATTTACAAATAGTTTCTTATAAATATTTTCTTATAAAACTAAAATAGATAACTAAAATATCTATAATTAAATACAAAAAAACCATGGTGTAATGATTTTTAGTGTCTTTTTAGAAGAATCCCGAAATAATACCTAACATTGAAATTCAAATCAGTTTTAACAGACCACTTTTTATTATTTTTTTTAAAATAGTGTATCAAATCTGTTGATGTAAAATGACTCTCCATGAGTAGTTTAAATTACATGTTTAGTGATATAGTGGAATAATTCAGGGATATTTTTAATCTTGAGATTGTTTCCCTCGTCAGCCATGGAAGGAAACCCAAATGACAACTGAATAAATGTTTAAAAAAATTGGTGTCAAGAGATAATCCTTAAAAAGGAAATGTGGTAGGACTCACACACTTTTTGTTTCATGGTCTTTCACTATTTGTTTCTCAAAGTGTGATTGAGAAAATAGGGTTGAATTTTTTTAAAATACAAAATTTATGGTTTCGTAGAGTGTAAGGAAATAAATTTTTGTATATAATAGTAGTTGTGTTGTTAATTTAAACTTTGTTTTCCTACATTGAGTTCTGACTTGGTATACTTATAGGTTTTGTTGATGAATTTATGCTAAGTGGAAATTTCACTTGCTAAAAATATTTTAGAATTAAAAAATAGTTGAATAATTTTTTTAGTGAGTCAAAGTAAAACCTATAATCATTATGAGCAAGTGTAGATAGAGTGGGAAATTAAAGGATCCTTAAAGTGTATTTCAAAGGGGGTCTATTGTTTCTACAAATTATTGGAAGGGAATACACTTACAAAGATAGAAAAAATCTAAAAACTACAGTTAAATGATATTTAAAGATAAAAGAGGATAATTTTTGAATACATTTCTCATTGATTAATATTATAGAATCAGTTCTTATATTGTTTGACATCAAGAATATGGGTGGAAAATTATTTCAATACTGAATTATTTTTTGTGTGCCTCTAAAGGTATATGTTTTCTAAAAATTATACATTTATATTTACTTTTAGTAAGGGTCTTATTTCTGGTTTAATGTAAAATAGTTTAACTGGAAATATCATTGTTTTGGATTCATGATGAGTATTTCGAAAAAGGAAAACAACATGAACATGGAATAGAAAGATCCATTAATAAGAATTGAAGTTATTCTTACCAACGTAGAATTTTTTTTGTTAAGTTACTTCATTTAAAAATATTATATCAATGAAGATAAATAATATCACCAAGAAAAAATATCATATTTAATATTCAAATTTTAGATTAAAATAAGACTTGAATATCACTTTTAATATGGAAATATTGTGACTCGATGAATTAGAAATTGAGTCAAAAAAACTTTAACTTGAATTACCAATTATTTGATTATCCAATAAAAACTTTTATAATAAACATCACTATCTTAAAGAACAACTTAAAAATCTTATTCTTATATTTAAAATTTTATAAACTCTATTTATAAATATTCTATACATTTATATTTAATAACTATTATCTATTTTTAATACCAGGTGTGAGTAATCTTGATTGTTTTGACCTATTTTCATAATATTGGTGTTGTTATTTTATCTTTAACAAAATTTCACCATTAAAAAACTATTAATGATAAAATAATCATTGTTTTTCAATTATTCCTTAATTCCTATCAGATTAGGTTAAATACATGTCTATGGTTTTTGAAAAATAATGTTTCCATGAACTAGTTCTGGCATGCCTTACGATCTAAAGGTGATATATTAATAAATATAATTAAGATTAATACCACTATTAAATAATAATTAACCCATATTAAATAAATTATTATTAAATCTTGTTACCATTATATAATATTTTTCAATAATTCGTGATGTAAACATTAAAACATCATTTCACATAGTTGAAAAAAACCAACCCAAAAGAGAGCATGTTATAATAATTTTATGAGTAACGAAATGTTTTTATATAATATTAATATAACAATTAAAGAATCATAAACATGTAAAAAATATCAACTAACATCATTAAATTAATTATTATTACCATATATGTATATTGGTGATGTCAAATGAATTTTTTTTTCATGGTGGCTATTGTCTGCATATACGCACAATTAATGATTTCATTACTCAACGAATAAGAGGGAATGAAATTAAATGTTAAATTTTAATTATAGAATTATAATAGTAAAATATTGAAAATATTAATTCCAAAAATCAATCATTATTACCAAATATAAGCATAAATGATGACAAATGAACCACATCATTTCATGGTGGCGGTAGTTCTCATGAACCCACAATCGATGTTGTTTTTGTATTTCTTAGTGGGTTGAATGGATTAAATAATTGTTTCTTCATTAATATAAATATTTTATAGTAAATTAATAATAAATTTTAATTATATTAGGGTGGATATAAGAAGTAATTAGTATAAATATTAAGAAGAATAACTAAGGTGTAAGAAATGCTCTTGTTGGGAACATAAGATTTCTCTTGGAAATCTCAATCGAAGCAGCTGCCTTAGGAGAACTAATTTAGACCAGAGAGTTATAAACTTATGCTAATTTTCCAGGAGGATAAAAATTTAATTGTTTATTGATTACTTTCAAAGGTATATTTTTGTAGTGAATTAATGGAATTGATCCCCTTTTACATGTTAAGAGAAATATAATTTTAGAAGTATGAGTGACATTTCAAAAATCTTATGTCACTATTTAAGGGTCAAAGGATCCAAAAGTAAAAACTAATGGATTTAAATATGTTTTTCTATGATTCTTCTCATAAAAAAATTTGGAGGAAATTTTTCAAAAAACAATAAGCCTTTTACACTCATAAAACACTTTTTACCCTTTTCACTTTTACTACAGAAAATAATGTTTTTATCCATAGTAATTAATTTTAATGAGAAACATTAAAAATAAAATTATTGAATAATTTGAAAAAAAGACTTGAAATTTTAAATTAATATTAATCAAGTAAAATTATTAAGTATTATAAAATATAATCTCATAATTAATTCACTTGATGAAAACTAATTGTTATTATAAAATGTGTGCTTTTAAGCAAAAACTTTATTTACAGGGTAAAAATTATAAATGTTATTAAAATACCTAACAAAAATTTTTCACTATAAAACAAATGAATTTTTTGGTTTTAAATAAATAGATACCATATTTTTACCATAATAATTCTAAATTAAAATAAATTATAGAAACGTGTTTTAAATTTGGAATAAAATGTTACATAGGTTTTAAAATTAAACATAGTTTTTATGTGTTTTGAGTAATATTAAAAGTTTATAATTTTATTCCATAAATATATATTTTTTTAATAAAATTGTTTCATAAATTTATAAGTGTTTGTTAAGTAATAATAATGTCATAAATGTTATTGTTTTGGTAAAAATTGCAGTTTTCACTATTCTCCAAAAAATAATTATTTAATAAAAAACACCAAATCTTTATCCTCTTATAATATTGAAATGATTAATTGAAAAATATAGTTAATTTAAACAAATTAAAATTATAAAGTTTATTAATTTTTAATTAAAATATGAGATATAATGAAAAACTATTTTTATAAAAAATTAAAATTGATTTTTCTTGAGAAGTAAATATGAAAAAGGTTTAAAATACATCTATTAAAAAACAAATTTAATAAATAATTATAGGATTATATCATCCTAATATAAAGTTAAACATTCATTAAATATATTTGTATAAGATCCAATCATAAGTTAAGTTCTTGATGCGGACGTGGGTGGTGATTCAACAAGCCTGGATCTCATGGGAATTTCCAAAAGATTAAATTTCTCTCATTTATGATTTCACTCATACTGTAATTTTTCATTTTCAGATTATCATTGGTGTACAAGAGCCTATAGAAAAGATACCTAATTCCCAATCTCAGATAAATGAATCTCGTAAGGAATACTTCTACCACTTGATATTATTTCTTATTTATACTACATTTCATAATATGGTTACTTATATTTATACCCATTTTAATATCCCGAATTTTTAAAACAACACAATTTCGATAGAATATACAACACGCAACATCGAGCCAAAATAATCCATTTAATATTATTATATGTCCATTATAACTTAGTTATTGAATTGGTTGGTATGAATAGAAATAACCACATTATGAAATATATATAGAAATTTATATATAGAAATTTTAAACATAATAAAAATTTATTGATCAATGCTAAGGAAATAAACCCTCAATTATTTATAAAGTCATTTTATTCTTCAAAATATTTTTTGTTCAAAAATTATTTTTATATCTTTTAGTGAGATAATATTATTATTATATTTTATACCTTTATAGAATTTATTTTATTAAATGAACTTAATTTTTGAAATAATCATCTGAATATTATCTTCGAGTGAATTTTTTGGATTTTTTTGAAAGGTTTTATTTTTTAATGAATACGGAAAAATAATGCTTTTTATTAAAAACAATTTTTTTATTTAAAGAATTTCGAAAGTTAAATTTTATAAAATGGTTTGAAATAAAAATTAGTTCAATAATACTATTAAAAATATAGTTATATACTTTCGAATAAATTTTTGTACTTGAATTTGGTATACAAAAAGTATACTTGACAATAAATTTTAATGGAAAACAATTTTTTACAGAATTTTGTGTTTTAATCTTAAATTAGTTTATTCTAATTATTTAAATTCAATCACTAGAAATGGATTTCATATTTTGATTCAATTTTTTAAAATTTGTTAAATAAGTTCCTTTTATTTCTCATAATTATGATTAGTAACCATGGTGCATAATTGTCTTCGCGATAAGGGTAAATTTGGTAATTAAGGTTAATCATAATTTGAAAAGGCATTAAATATCAACCCAACACTTCTCTTAATTTTAATTTATGATTATATTTCTTCCATAATCATCCAAACATATAAAACATGACCTTTTTCTATTTAGCTATGATTTTTACCATTATAATACTTAAGTGGAAGACTAAGACAAAAATATCCCTTTTCATCTTTTAATATCTATAATGTTTTGCGATAGAGTTAAATATATATTTTGTTCAATTATAAAAATTCATTTTATAGATAAAAGAATTATTTTTAAGATGGTAATTTATTTTTAATTTTTAGTGATAAAAAAATTTACTTAAAGGCTTGTGCAACGTTGACACAACATTTATTTAATTAATAGAAAAATAAAATAAATGATATTAAAAATTATAAAAGTAATATAATTTAATATAATTAATGTGTTCATTGAATTTGGTAGATAACTATAAAATTTTAGTTATGTTTTATATTATTATATTCTAATTACCTATTTTTATTGAAGTATTTAAATTAAAATAAAATTAATAGTGTTACAACATAATTAATGATATTTTATAATAAATAATATTTTATTAAATTATTTAAAATTAATAAAACAATTATCCATCCAAATTAATTTTATATTGTTTGAAACATCAACCATAGACTATTTATGGGTCGTTTATCATTTTATAGTAACATTTTTGACACTTATAGGGTAGAAAACAATAATAGTACAATGATTTATGAAAGAGTTAATGGGAGGTTAAAACTAAGATATAAAAGTGAAATCATAACCAAAATGTGTAAAAAAAGTTATTGGATTGGATTTTTTTGACTCATCTAAATATTTTTTAAAATTTATACCAATTTAAATCCATTGGGACATAAAAATTTATTCATATTGACTTATTAATTTAAGAAATTCCAAGAATACATCTCCCAAACATATAAAAGGACACACCTTATCACAATTATGGTCAACTTTTTCATAATTATAGATTGAAAAAACCCAACCCAATTATATTATTAACATAATTATATATATTTTTGAGGTGTTGGTATTCCTAAAGTTCCAACCCTATAACCCTTAATTGAATATCAAAAGGAGCTCTTTCGTATAATAGGTAATCATATTTACCGGCTGTTTCAAATTTATTAATTCTTATACTTCATCATAATGTGTTGTAACCATCTCAAAATAAAAAATCCAGAATTATAAATATACTAATAATATGTTATCATTATGTTACAACCATATTAAATCTTTTTTCAATCATAAAAAAGTAAAAACATCAATTGTGCATACATATGGCTTATTGTCTCCAGATAGTGGTGTAATACATTTTTAATTACTACATTTTGGATGGTTATAATGGTGAAAATTATAAATATGTCATACATCTATGACATAACGATACATTTGGAATTTTAATATCATATATACCTTCTAACTATCCAATCCATTGGAAAATGATAATGTCATTAACGCGTATGTGTGGACTACCACCCCTAAGGGATGATGTGATCTGTTTTTCATTTCATCATTACACGGAAGGTAATAATAGTATATTTAATGGATATATATGATATTTGTGTCTTGATTTAAATTATGGAGAATATGGTACCATAATCAATGTACAAGGACTAAAACTTATATAAAAAACATGCATGAGAAAATAAAGTAGTCAAACACAAAAAATATTGATAATAATGAAATATTATTGACAAATAGGTGATAATATAATATAGTTAGATCATATGTGATATTATAAATATTAATATTATTCTACTATAAATTAATAACTTGTTTCAAACCATTATACAGGACATTAAATCATGTTCAACAAAGAGGAAATGTGAGGTAGGGGATTTTATCTCAATGTAAACTCTATTGAGGCATATTTTATTATTAAAAACACAATTCCTTTATGTGGTGTATATACATCCCTTTGAGTTGTTTAGCATGAATATATATTTATACATAACTATTAATTATTTAACTAATATTTTTTTCAGTGGATTTTTTAAAAGAAAATATTATCTTACTTCTCTTTTTGGTCAGGAATATTTTCCATTCAAGTTCATTTTTTTCAAAATTAATTTTCCAAAGTCCTTTTATTTAATAAAATTATTTATTAATTACATTTTATGTTATCCTTGTATTTTTAAATGTTTTTAAGGAATAATTATAATGTTTCCCAGAAAGATCGATTTCAACTTTCTTTATAAAAAGTAGAAATGATTTTTTTTCAATTTATACGGAATTAGAAAACTTTCCTTTAACCATGAACATTTTGTAACCTTTAGATTCATCTATATGTTTTAAATGGTTTCAAAAAATAACCACTTTAATGAAATATAATTTTAATTTTTTTTTTCAATTTTTGCTTATTTTTTTAAAAGAATCTACTTTCCTACAAAATCTAATTTTTTGATGGTCATCTCTCATCTTGCCAAAATGATTAATTTTATTCATGAAGGATGAATGAAAACAAGAAAAATTCAAGAACATTATGTCACACACCGATCAAGGGGGAGATAAAAATGAAATCCAATTGCATCACCTCACACTATGTTCACACACTCACTAGGAAGCAATCCCATGCTGTAAAATGTTTGTGAAGAACTATTCGAAGCGTCCCTAGAGGTGAGATAATCTTCTTATTGATTCCCTTCATTGAAATTAGGAATAATTTATTTCTATTCACTTATAATATGTTTTCATTTCTGAATGTGATATATAATTGTCTAGGTAGGGAGGTTTTACCCCATTGGAGATCCACGAAGGGTAAGGTAGTCAGTATCTGCTACATCCACCGTGATGTTGTTTGATCTCCAAAGTTACAAGACTTAAAGCATAAAATTAACCTCCACCCTTACTGATTAGAATTTTCTAATTAAAGAAGAGAAAGAATAAATCATATAAGTATACTTATCCTAAACAACGCCTCCACCTCACATATCCCCTATACAGAAAACACTATCCATGTTTAGCATGAGCCAATTTTTTTGAAGTTCTCCAACATACCCAGCACCCCTAATAGGAAATGATGATGTTAACATCATTTTTATGGTTTTACATACTGTGTCTTAGTGATCAAGCATGATCTCTCTGATTGGGGAGGATAGTAAGGTTCACTACCATGCACATATTCCTCGCACCAAGATCCATACATGAACTCCTGAGTCCATTCAAGTGGGCCTTAAACTGAGCATCCCATAAACAAAAAAAAAACCAGAAGAAATAATAATAATCCTCAACTTAATTTACTATAATTTTTTTGTGGTGCCTTATATCCATTTTTTGAAGAATTCAATAATACTAGAGGTTTCTTATTTTATTCTTGAAAAAACAGCTACTGGGGGCTAGATATCATTTGCCAAGTCTTAGGTGGAAAATAAGTGGATATACATTTCTTCTTTGGGGTTTGTGCAGTAGTAGCATTTATAATCCATTGAAATACTCTTGTTTCAGATAGCATCATTAGTGGGGAGTACATTTTTATGCACCTTCCAAATCAGAAATTTGTACTTTATCGGGACCTCCATGCACCAAAGATTCCCTCCCCATGGGTCGATATTGTCATTGGATTACATGGTTATATTATATGACTTTTTTGTGAAATCCCATAATAGAGAATCAGTAAAAATACATCTTTCAGGATCATGATTAAGGGAAGTAAGCTAGAATAAATGTTATTGTTCCTCATTGAGTTCCTCTTGGATAAAACTAGGGTTCAAAGGCTTGACAAAAATATATTTTGAGTATAAGGCATCCCAGAAAGCCAAGTCTAGAACCAACCCAATTATCTTCCTAGAAGATAATATCACCTTTTCCTATAATCCACTATTCATGGAAAAGAAATATTGGGATGAGAATTTCAATTTTTTCCATGACACGATATAAATTTCCTTAAAGAAAAGAGAGTAGGGACTATATATATTTATAGTGAAGGAATCCCAAATGTATTTACCCTTAAATAAGAAATATAATTTTATTGATGTTGATATATTACCCACTCCATTTTTAATACTCTTATAAGGTATCATTAACATCTCTGATTGGTCTTCTATTAGAATTATAAAAAATCTATATCATCTGAAAACATGAGATGGGAGACCCCTTCGGAACCAGACCTACATTTATAAGGATTGATAATTCATGGATCCTAATTCTTTTTTTCATTCTACTACAGGAATCCTAGGAAAAAATAGAGACTTTCAGATAATTTTTCACCTTGTCTATTATTCTAGACATATTTAAAGAAACAACATCTTCAAACCATTAAAATTATAAAAAACTAAGAATAATTGAAACATATAAAAATAAGGTCATAATTCCATGCCGAGAATCCCATACTAGACATAACCCTCATAATAAAACTCCATTCAATTCTATCATACTCTTTACCCACCTCAATCTTGATAGAAATGTTGGATCCATGAGACTTTTTATTGATATCATAGATCATCACATGAGAAATACTGATAGCTCCTTGAATAGACCTTTTTTGGATGAAACCATGTTGCTCACCTGATATAGAAGATGGTAGGTAAGAGGTTAGTATTTTATTAATCACACTTGGTAAATCCTGGTAGGGAAAGTTTCATATACTAATGGTCCTATATTGTATTAGTGAAGAGGGGTCCTTCACCTTCATAATTAGATCAAGTGGTAGGACGAGGAACTCTGGGAGGATTCCCCCCACCCCTCACAAAAGTCTTGAATCACCTGGATAAGCTTGAAAATCACTGTATACTAATAATACACATAAAATTATCCTCTAAATCTATCTAGCTCGGGGGATTAATCATGATTAAGGAGAAAATATCCTTCTTGATCTCTTTCTCTACTGTTAAAGAGCCAATGATTGCATTATTATATTCCAAGATCACTCGAGGTATGTAATCAAAGAGTGTTGTTTATCTTCTCAGAGACCCATCCAACATGTTGAGGTTAGGTTTTTCAAGAATATGATGAATAAAAGAGTTTTCAATTCCATCCAAATCTTTAATTTATGTGTAAAACAACTCCTTTCTTATTTGGATATTGGGTTGAGATGTCCTCTTTTCCCCTTGAGGAATACATAGAAGTAAGGAATTTTTATATCACCTTTTTTCATCCATTTCTCCTTGAATTTTTTATAGACCACACATTCCTATTCTATAATAATCTTAGTCAAAATGTTTATTTTTTTGGACCACAGAATATAAGAGGTATATATTCCATGTTTCTTCACAGGCAGCCTCCATTTATTATATCTTAGTCTTGAGGGAGGAAAGATCATTACCATTGGGTTTCTGCCTCTCAGACCACTAAAGAATGTCCCCCTTTAAACATCTTAATTTATTAAGGAAACCTAACTAGTTTATGCCTTAAACAGTTTTATTCTAGTATTCACTCACTGCCATTCAGTTTCTGAAAATATTTATCCAAAATTTGTAAAAGAAGAAGTGAACAGTGTAGTCCATGTTCCTGAGAGGAGAACCAATAACCAGAAAATGTTCAGATAAATCCCTAACTATACGGGTCATGTTAATTAAGGGATTAGAATAAATGACATGAATTTTATCCAAACCATGATCTAAGTGAAACCAATTATGATTAAATCCCCTATGATTATTTTACTAAGTGTATTTGTCACCTTCATAACTGAGGTATGGGAGGCCAGTTTGAGCCATGAAAGATGGAAAATCCTATCTTGATTTCTTGCGGAAAGGGTCAACACCTTTCTTCTATAAATAATCCAAAATTACCTTAATGTCTCTTATAACTTTCCAATATTTATCATCTAGGTTGAAGGACCATAGGCCTTTCCAGAGATACTATCTCTCAGAAGAATAACTATTTCCATATACAAAATATATGAAACAACTAAATTGAAATTTACTAACCATTGTTCTAATATACTGATCTGAAATATAAACCATTTCCCAACTAATGATGTGTTTTAAGAATATCTAGATATACTGATTATTTGGATAACCATGCATTAATTCATGTATGCCTATCCTCTAAGAAAACTCATTAATTTTATAGTAGCATTGTTTATATTCCTACACTGCAAAATGAGAGATTCTGGTATTATGACATTTATTTTCTATGAAATTGTTCTTTACCTATTCTCCAAAACCACGGTAATTCCAAATTGTGAAATATATCATTGAGAGGATGTGTGTTTAGAATTTTTGTCATACAGTGAAGGATAATGGGGGTTAGTGAAGGTATGATCTAATTATTTCATATTCATGGATCTGTTTTGGAATCCTAGAGATGAAAGAGGAAACAAATGGGAGAACCCCTCCAATACATATCATATACCAATGCCTCTCTAAACAGTGAGAATCCATTGGTTAACTGTAGGGGAGACACACACATGGGATCTGAGGAGGCCAAATGGACTGGAAGATTAGAAGTTGAGGCTAGAAACAACTGACTATAGGGGGTATCCTGGGTATCCTAAGAATCCTGAGTAATCATACAGGGCAATTTTCAAGGTTTAAAGATCACCACATTGAGGCAGGGTGAGGTGCATCTGAGATTTAGGGGAGGGGGAAATAAGATAGGGTGGATTAATCTTTTGAAAATTAACTATCTCATGAAACATTAACTTTATTTTTATTATTGGACATTACATTTTCTTTAAATTTCCATATTGTTTTTTATCATAGATATTCTTATTACCTTAACCATATTATATTTCTACATGCAGTGTTAAATTTATTTTATTGACTAGGGAATTATTGATCATTCATATACTTTACTAAATATAGAAATATTTTAATAAGGAAAATTTCTTATGAATTTATGTTAACAAATAAACATATGTGGTAAGCATTGTATATAGTGTGATGGTTGGGTCCTAGAGTTATATATCCCCACAATGCATCAAAATGTCCCATGAGAAAAATCAGTTGTCTAAATTAAATGGGTCTTTACCAATAGTTTTAAATTGTCTTGATGAAATTTCATCATGGTATGGATATCATAATGTCTGATATCCTGAAGTCCAATAGTATGAATTTACTTTATTTATAATTTAGTTATTGTTATCCATGAAATTATTTCATTGATATTTTCCATGGATTCATTTCATTCTCAAGTTATTAATTATGTGTCATGTGTTTCCTGTTATTTATCAAGTCATGTTGATTATTCCTTATTTACTCATGGTAGATTCCATTTTATGTAACACTTACTGAGAATTTGATCTCTCCCTTATTTTGTTTCATTTCCATATGATATAAAGAAGAAATATTTTATTGTGTTTAATTATCTAGATAATTAAATTTTTTTATATTCTATTTCTAACATAAAAAAGGAATCATATATGTATCTGGTTCTCAAAGAATAATAAACTAATAAATACTTGGTGTTTTGATCCCTTGTATCTATCATCATTGAAATTAATTTTTATTCATTTTTTGGATAAAACACTTTTAGGAAAAGTGGATAACCATATAAGAAAAGGTAATAAACTATGATAGGAATCATTTTTCACTAAAAATACAATTTTAGGGAATTCATGTATACTATCTAATGCAATAACCAGATAATAAGAAAATTATTCTATGAAGGATCCTTATGGATTATCTCCTAAAATAAATAATTCATCACTCTCCATCACTTAACGAATTCATCCATGATAATTTTTCTCATTTTCAGGCACAATGCAGATTGTGGATCTGAGAATTTATCTAATCTTATTGTTCCTTAGTGACAAAAACCATAGTTCTGGCCTTCATTCATCTTTGATTTATCTTTGAGTATTTTATCAATAAATACCCATCCACATCATTCTCTATATAATTCATAAGGAGTATTTTACACTAGACTTGGCATCCACTAGTTTCTCCACTAATCCACCTTCCTTTCCTATCTCAGAATTCTCAAAAATGTCCTCGTGCTCTTATATTTTTCCTTCTAGATACTTGTATCTGATTTCTTCAAATAGGACGCCCTCTAGAATGGGGTTCTTGATCTCCTTTTTTTAAATGAGTCCTTCACTAATGGAGGTGCATCTTGGTACATGGTAACCTTATGGGGAATATTATCATTAACATATACTTTAAAGAAAGACTGGTTGGGCTTCCAAACTATATTACCATTTCTTGTTGATTGAGTATTCATAGTTTTTGGAAGGTAAAAATAATCTTCCTCTGCCTTATCCTTTGTCCCAACATTAATTGTATAGTCATAAATATCAATTATGTATTTATTTATTTTTATCTTACCATTTTGAATTAAAAATGTGGGTTTCTCATCCTCCTATTACTCCAAAAGTGACTAAGGGCCCTCAACTATAATTGAATCATTTTCTAAAGGTTTTCCCACATCAGAGAGATCCATCATCTTGGCCTTCAAGTGGATGACCATTGTACATACCCCTAAGTCCTATGGGTTATTCATACCATCATGGAAACTGGAAATAATGTTCTATAAGAAGAAAGTAGAGTTTATTATTGGTGGGAGAAATTTATTCCTTGCCTTGGACCCTAAAGAACCATGCCCTTAGCTGACTAAGTGTGCCTAAGAGAATGTTCTTGGAATATGGCCACCAGAACCAACCCCTAAAGATCTATTCAACCCTTCTAAATATGAAATGTAGTTTCCACCTCTATCGGCATGAGAAAAAATTGGTTTGTCTCTTGAGGTTAAAAAAACATATACACCTAAGACCTTATAGTATTGTTACCCACATAGTCATCTTCATGAAATGGGGAAAGAATATTATACCATTGGTCGACTGAAAAAAGCCTATAAATAAATTAAAGGTGACCAAAATGATAGTAAGACGATAAAAAATCCATCCAAAATTCAAAAAATACCAACTTCTTCATCTAGTATTCATTTTTTATCTCAATACACAAAAAATATACCAGTGGTATGGATACATCTATTTAAAAATAGATTTGTGAAAAAGTTATAAGAAAAAGGGATCGAGATCTACTCTCAAAACACAAATATCTTTTGACCAAGTTTTCAAGAATCGATAGAATTGAAGGATTTTGAAAAGGTAGTGGAATTCCTACAAAACTTACCCAGATTGATGGATATTGTAAAGAGGTTGTTATCCCATGTAGTTATACCAATGTAGTGAATTAGACCCCAAATATGGGTTAATAGATTGGGGGTTATTATAATTTGTATAAGAGAAATCTTATTAGAATCCATGGGAAATATATTTTAAATGAATATAGATAACATGATAAATATGACAATCTCTTATAGATTTTGAGAAATTTTTAGAGGGTTTTTTATTTTATGTCCCAATATTCATGATTATTATGATATAAATTAGTGTGTTCCATTATTTAGTTATTGATGTTAATAGATGTAAGAGAATTAATACCTTTTGTCAACGAATTTCCCTATTGAGAAAGCCAATATAGTTGGTGTCAGATATAAAAAGATCATGACCATATTAGGGAATTTGATCTGGGTTATGTCTAATAACCTTGCATATATAGGTCATCATGATGTTTTATGGCCTGAAACACCTATATTGGACCATTTAATGTGATAGAATCCCCCATTTGTTACTGGGGATAATAACCTAGTGGTAGTTGGGAAATGAATCAATTCTCTTGAAAATATATTTACCACCTAAGGATGCAATGAAATAAAAAAGGTTATATAGGAGGTGTATTTTTTTATTGGATATTTTTATTGATAGTGGTCATTGATCCAAAATACTAGAGAGAAATAAAAACGAAAACATATAGAGTAGAGATATTTTATGGTGATATTCTTTGATAAATATTTCACTCATGGGCAATGATCTAAATTGAAGAGAAATTTACTAAGTTTAAAGAAAGAGGAAGAAAGTATTGAAGAGTACGAGGATACATTTCCAACACTATATAGGTATTCTTTAGATTATATACATAATCTAAATATCAATATTTTTGATATATTTAAAGGTTTTAATACAAACACATAAAGGGTAATAGTTTTTCAAACTTTTTCATTATATGATGAAATCAAATTATGTTCTATAAAAATTGAGAATCAATATCCTATATCCAATATTTTCAAGGTAAATCATTAGTAGAAGAGGTTGAGTAAAAACCATGAAAAAAATTAGAGAATTAAACAAGGATAGAAGAACACAAAATTTATTATCAAGTGAAAATTGCGGAAAGAAACATCTTGAAAAATACATGAAGGTCTTGGGATTTTGCTATAAGTTTTGAGATAAGATTAATCTAGATAATGAATGAAAGTGTAAGAAAAAAATAAATTATGTAAAGTTCTTAAATGATAGATAAATTGGGAATTATTCACACCAATTCACCATGTTTCAAGGGAACAAACTGTAGAAGAGTCCAAGGGGAGAAGGAGAAGCATTTGTGATCACTACCTCAAAGGTTGAAGTTCCTAATGATGTGGAAGATTGTAACTTCATAATAGCCTAAAATTTAGACAATGATTAATTTGATTTTGGATATTCTCACCCATTTATGTCTTTCAGGTTTTCTGAGAAAACTAGATATTTCCCTAAAACCTTAAGAAGGGAGTTTTTAGAAAAAACTGTTAGTGGAAATCCCACTAAAACAAGGATGTTTCAATAATTTCTAATTATGAACCATAATTGTTCCCTATTAGTAGAAATCAGTTTTATACCGATTTTTTATTTTGATGAAATCATTGGTATGGATTTTTCTTAAAAATTATAATGTAAACATTTATTATAAATATATATAAAATTATGATTCATGATGAGGATATGGAATTACTTATCTTTAGAGGGGAGACCACAAGACCCGATTCATGTCTAGATCCACCTCTAGTTTATCTAATGAATGAGATTTGTTTAGGGAAGAGTAGATCTAATCTATCAATGAAAAATTAAAAATATGAGTTGACGATGTAAGTATTACATAGGAATATGTTGATGTGTTTCTTAAGGAATTAGATGGATATCCACTAGAATGTGAATTTGTGTTTTTAGTTGATTCAATCCCTGAGACATAACCTATATCAAAGTCTCCCTATATAACGACCACTTTGGATATAGTAGAGTTTAATATATAACAACATGAGTTGTGTGAAAAGGGATTTATATCCTCTATTGTTTCACCTTGGGGATTTTGTGTTTTTTCTTTAAGAATAAAGATAAATATATGAGGATCTATATTTTTTATAGGCAAATAAATAATATTATGATAAATAAAAAGTATCTTCTGACTCACAGTGAAAATTTATTAGATCAACTTCAGGAAGCTCAATATTTTTCAAAGACTTACCTTTGTTCTGGGTATCGCCAATTCCATGTAAATAATGACGGTTTTCAAAAGATAGGATGAGGTATGGACATTAAGAGTTTATGATAATCCCATGATTAACTAATTCACCCTCTATTTTTATTAATTTAATGAAAGAGTATTCAAGGAATATATAGATATTTTTATTGTGGATTGAATTGATGATATATTTTTGTACTCTAAAATCTATTAGGATCATGAGAATTACTTGTGGATCATTCTTGAGAATCTTAGAGAAAATGATTTTTATGTGATAATTAGAAAGTGTGAATAGTAGATTCAGAAATTTTCTTTTCTTGGATATATTATCTCCAAAGACTGAATCTCAATTGAATAAAAAAATATGGAGGCAGTAAAATAATGACCTACACCTAATTGTTTAAAAACTATGTTTATTATAAAGTAAAAATAGTTATAAAAAAATGATGATATTTCTCAAAATAAAATTAATGTCATGGATGTTGGGAGGTTGGAAGACTTCATATATAAAGATGATGATTAGAAATCTAGAAAGAGGCCATGTGTCCCATCTATACCGGTTCTAGAAAAGGAATTTTTAGATGATTCCCCATGATAAAATTTATCTACACACCCTAGTGGAAAAAATATGTATAGAGACTTGAAGGAACATTTTTAGTGGAAAAATATGAAGTTGGAAATTTTCAATTATGTGTTCAGAATATTCGTTTATTAATAAGTGAAGTTTGATAGAAAAAATATTATAGGACTCAGAAAATGGATATATATTCCTATTTGTAAATGGTATTACATTATTATAACCTTTTTCACTATATTGAAAAATACTCCTAGAAAGATTGATCCAATACGGGTTATTCTTGATCGCCTCACCAAAGCTGCACATTTTTGCACTATAATAGAAGATTTACCTCTTGAGATCCATGAAAAAATCTATATTAAAGAAGTTGTAAAATTTATTTTTCACCTATTTTAATTATTTCTAATCATGATCCCGAAATTACAACAAAATTTGTAAAAAAAACTTCAGAAATATCTGGATAATGAGATTTATATGAGTACATCAAATCACCCCCAAACAGATAGATAGTTTGAATGGGATATTTAAACTTTAGAATATATGTTGAGGTCATTATAATCGGACTTTAAAGGTGTGTGAGATTATAATTTAACATTGGTAGAGTTTTCATTTTAAAAATATTCATTCAAGTATTCAAATAGTGTTTCATGAAGAATTATATGGAAAGAAATTTCATACTCCAACCTGTTGGAAATAAGATGGTGAAAGAAATTTTGTGGGTCTGAATATTTTTAGAGAGACAATGAGAAAGGTAAAGGCTATTCAAACATTTATAAAAGCATCCCAATGAATGAAAAAGAGTTATGTTGATAGACGAAAGAAATATTTGGAATTTCATGTTTAGGATCATGATTTATTAAAGGTATCTCTATAAAAGGGTGATATAAGTTAGGTAATTTGTGAAAAATTATCCGTAGGTAAATTTAACCTTTTTAATTTCTTAAATAATTGGAGTTGTGGTATACGGATTATCAGTGTTGTCAGGCCTCTCTAAAGAGAATGATGTTTTCTGAATAACTTTTTTAATGAGGTATATGGGAAACCTTATTTATGTCATCACCTCTAAAGAAATATATTTGGAACCCGATCTATCAAACTATGAAGAGCCTATCAAGATTATTTCCACTAGAGAGAAAGTGTTGATAAATTGTAGGACTCAATAGATAATGGTTCTTTGGAAAATCATCAAATAGAGAAAGAAATCTGGGAACCTGAAGATGTTATAGAGAAGAAAAACACTCATTTTTTTAGAAATTAATATCCATAAAAATTTCAAAAATGAAATATTTTAGTAAGTAATAACGTAATACCTGTCACGACCCGTCCTCGGGGCCCGTGCCGTGACTACCCCAAGCCCGCCTTCCATAGACCAGGGGCTGGCGACTAGTACCAAGGTGTAAATCCCAGTAAAGGGAAGGCATTGCCTTTGAAAAGAAAACAAGCACCACAAATTAAGCAAGCGGAAAAAAAGTAAACACTAAGTAAAAGATGGTACAATAGTAAGTGCAAAAAAGTAAGTGGGCCAGAAATACAAGCCCAACTATAAAGTACAACTGAAAGGGGAAAAACAACAACTGAAAAGTAAAGATGCAGTGTCGAGCCGTCCTCTGGAAGTCCCACCTGAAGGGTGAGTACATATAGCCTCCAAAGCTCCTCAGTCCAGCCGTCCGCTCTGAGTACACTCCACCCAGTGGTCCACCTCCAGGTACCGTCCTGCTCCGCAAGCCTCCACCACGATCAGCGTTGTCCGTTGTCTGCAACCAACACAACGTAGTGCGGGCATAGCCCGTGCAAGGGTGAGTATAAGCTACTCAGTAGGGACCCAGAGACCCCCAAAGGTCTCCCAGAATCCACAAAGGATAATCCACAAAGGAAAGATACAATCAAGAAGTAACATCCGACACAACTTAGGTATATACCCATACATATACCTAAGTCATCAATTCTCGCTCAGCTCCAACATCCGAGCTCAAGTACAACCCAGTCCACACAGGAAAGCAAAACGTAAATCCACACAGGATAGCACAACACAATCCACAAAGGAAAGAAAACAGGGTTTTCAGCTCACACAGGTATACTTCTTCGAATGACGATAGAGATGATCACTGATCCATCTAAGTCGTCGGACCCACAAAGGATCCATAGGTATTAACCCTCGCAATGACCCACAAAGGATCTGACCCACAAAGGATCGATAGGTAACTAACCCCCGCAAAGACCCACACAGGATCGGGCCCACATAGGACCTGTAGGCGCTGGCCCACACAAGACCGCTGAGCGCTGACCCACACAGGATCGGACCCAAACAGGATCGGTATCACTGACCCACAAAGGATCGCTGAGTGCTGTAGTCGTCGCTGTCGAATCCACTGAGGATCTCTGCACGGTCGTCGTCGTCACAGTAGCAGTCGCAACCAGCTCAAGGGTTCCCGCACACAGCAAGCTCGTTCGGGAGGGTCAGCTCCGCGAGCTGAGAGGCTGATACATCAACTGACACCTAGTCCAGGGTTGATGTATCCAAAAGTTCCGTATTGTCAACAGGAACTCAACGTCGCAGACAGCGCGTCAATCGGACGCCCGGTCTGAGAGTTATTGGCTTTTTCCTCCCAGGGGCCCGGTTGGTTTTTAAGGCAAAACCAACCCGACCGTACTCCACCTGCGTCCAAACCTCGGGCGGAGTATGCCAAAAGATCCGTATCACTTAGAGAAATTCAAGAAAGTCGACGTAACGTCAATCGGATGTCCGAAGCTCAAGATATGAGCGTTTCCGCTCCGAAGGCCCGGTTGGTTTCGTGTACGAACCAACCCAGCCGAACCCAAAGTTTTCCGAAACCTTGAGTGCAATATACCGAAACGACCGTCTCAATCCAAGGATCGCATCGCCGCTGACGGCGCATCGTTCGGAGGCCCGTAGCTCAAGTTATGAGCAAAAGACCGAAAACATCCGGAGACGGGGGGTCTGGGCCCGGACCGACCCGGGTTCGGGTCTGATCCGGTTGGCGCGAACCAGCCGGCGGGTCAGCTCGGCGCGACTCGACTCGGCCGAGCGGCCGAGCGAGTGGAGTCCGGGGGCGGGGCCGCGCTGCCCTTGCGTGTGAACATCGCAGCCCCCCCCCCCTCCGCGGGGGCCGCCCCTGGTTAGCGGACGCGGCATTGCCGCGTCCCGTGTGCGCCGGACCCGCGTGGCCACGGGTCCGCTGGTGCCACCGCTGCCGCGGCTTCAGGTGTGACGGCTCTGTCCGGCGGTGCGCCGGGGCACCGCCGCCTCCGGCCGTCGGCGCCGCCGTGCCGGCGACCCGCGCCTCCGGTGGGTTCCATGGGCCACCGAAGTTGCTTCGGTAGTCCGATTTTGTTTCCGTCTGCGCCGTAGCTCCTCCCGGGTCCCGTACTTCACTGCGGGAACAACGAATCACCTCTGCGGCATGTTTTGTCGTCGCCCACCAATCCGCACATCAACGAAAAACTGCGAAGGGTTGTCGGGCCGTGTTTGTTTGGCCCGCACCCTCCGCGTTAGGTGATAACAATCGGGAAGAATAAATTATCATATGAAAAAGTAACAAGATACAATTTAATAAATTAAAAATGCACCTGATCCAGGTTCTTTGTTTTAGGAGGAACATCCACAGAAATATAAATTATTTCACAAATAAACCCCTACCTCGCCGTAGTCGTCGAGCGTCCGTTCTTCGCGGAATTGATCGTCGCGGAAGGAGGCGATCTTCGCGGAATACAATGTCGCGTCGATGAACTCTGAGGTTCAAGAACATGTAGGTTTAATTATATTAATTAAATCCATGATGTTGTTATAACCCACAAAGAGATTTAAAAGAAGAAACCTGAAATCTCATACCTCAAGCAGTTGGTGATCGGAGATCGTTGCGGGGAAGAACGTCTCGAAAGAAGCCTCGTCGATCTCCGAGGGTGACGGCGTTCTTCGCGTTCTTCGTGTTCTTCGCGTTCTTCGCGTTCTTCACGTTCTTCGCGTTCTTCGCGAAGGAGGATGAGGGCACAAGATTTCTGTCAAAAGCCTCTCAACGAGCAATCCTCAAGATGTCGTGCGTTGGTCTTATTTTATTATTAGGCCAACGGATTGTAAACTGGTTAATAAACGATTAAATTAATTCATAGAATTAATTTAACGAACTTAACTGCCCAATTAATTGGTGTGTTAAGAATTTAAGAAAACGCATCAGTTGACTTTCATAATGACGGGTTTTCGCGGGGGCGTTACTTAACGGAAAAGAAACGGTGGGGCTCCTGCGGGCCCCACCTCACAAATATCCTACCAAGAGGGTAGGATATTTTTGGATAGAACCCTATCCGCATCAACTCAGCTCAAGCAGCTTTAAGTGGCTTTAAGTGAAATAAAATTAAAGTTGTCGCACCACTTTATTTTATTTATTAACTTAAAGCCCCAAAATTAAAAACCACACCCGAGCAAACGCAACTCCGGAAGAGGCGTTTTTAAGAAAGTACCGGCGCTGCGATTCCATCGGTGCCCTCAGAATTTGATTCCGAGCACCGGTTCAAAAGTTAGAAAAACCCGCTCGTTCGTTCAATGAACGTACCCAAGCCAAACTTTGGAAAATGATTCCGGGCACACCGGGCCTCGGAATCGAGTGCCGTCAGAAACTGCGTTCTTGTAAAATTCCAAAGAAAATTAAGAAAAAAAGTTCCTTGAAATTTACAGGTCTTTACATCACTCCCACCTCAGGGCTTTACGTCCCTGTAAAGATACATCATAAACTAGGGAAACAAATGTGGGTACTGAGGACGCATCTGAGCCTCCTGCTCCCAAGTGCTCTCCTGGAGGTTCCCGTGCTACCATCTGATGCGCAAAAGAGGAATCGATCATCCACATAGGACCCGCTCCTGTCGATCCTCGATCTCCACCAGGACCTCCGCAAAAGTCGCCCCATCATCCACATCTAGCTCCCCATGGTCAATGATATGCGTCGGGTCGTGCACATATCTCCTCAGCTGGGATACGTAGAAGACGTCGTGCACTCGGTGCAACTGAGGTGGTAGAGCCAGGCGATAAGCCACCTCGCCAGTCCTACTGAGGACCTGGAATGGTCTGATGAAGCGTGGAGACAACTTTCCACCTCGGCCAAATCTCCGTAATCCACATCGAGGTGAGACACGCAAGAAGACGTGGTCGCCATCCTCAAACTCTAGTGGCCTCCGCCTCCTGTCAGCGTAAGACTTCTGCCGGTTCTGGGCTGTCCTCATCCGCTCCTGGATGACCTAGACCTTCCTTGTCATGGCTCGGACCATATCTGGTCCCACAAGTGCGGACTCCCCAGGGTCTGTCCAGCACAAAGGAGATCTACAAGGTCTGCCGTACAATGCCTCATATGGTGCCATCCCGATGGTGGAGTGGCAGCTGTTGTTGTATGCAAACTCCACCAAGGGTAGGTGGTCCTCCAAGCTGCGACCAAAGTCGAGGACACATGCGCGGAGCATGTCCTCGAGAGTCTGAATGGTCCTCTCCGTCTGACCATCCGTCTGAGGGTGAAAGGTGGTGCTCAGACGTAGTTGTGTCCCGAACGCCTCCTGCAACCCCTTCCAAAGCCGGGAAGTAAAGAGAGCATCTTGATCGGAGATGATAGATGATGGTACACCGTGAATCCATACAATCTCCTAAACGTAGAGACGCCCCAAGCTCTCTACTGAGCCCTGCTCTCTGATGGGTAAGAAGTGAGCCGACTTGGTGAGTCGATCGACAATCACCCAAATGGAGTCGTGACCTCTGGAAGTGTGTGGAAGTCCAGTCACGAAGTCAATTGATATCCCGTCCCACTTCCACTCCGGGACCTCCAAGGGCTGTACCAAGCCTGATGGTACCTGATGCTCTGCCTTCACCGGCTGGCATGTGAGGCATCATGAAACGAACTCTGCCACAACCTCCTTCATGCCTGGCCACCAGTGCTGTCGTCTGAGATCCTAGTACATCTTCGCCACTCCAGGATGTACCACCAAAGTAGAAGTGTGAAACTCTATCAGCACCTCCTCTCGTAAGGAAACTGGTACCAAGGTATATCCTCTAAAAAGGATGTCGTGCTCTGCTCCAAAGGAGAAGCCATCAGGTGCCTATCCTGAGGATATCTGTGCATGCCGCGTCTCACAGTCAGCGTCCCCACGCTATGCCTCTCTGACCCACTGTAGTAGTGGAGGAGTGACTGTGAGAGACTGAAGGAAGGCTGCTCCATCTCTATCCATGAAGGATATCTGCAAAGCGGCGTGCTGCTCTGTCACCTCCTCATGTAGCTGAATGCCTGTCTTCCTGCTAAGAGCATCGGCTACCACGTTCCCCTTCCCAGGAGTATAGACTATCTCAAAGTCATAGTCCTGGAGGAACTTGATCCATCGCCGCAGTCTCAGGTTCAAGTCCATCTGCGAGAAGATGTACCTGAGACTCTGATGGTCAGAAAAGACTGTAAAGCGCTCGCCCATCAGATAGTGTCGCCATGTCTTCAGAGCGAAGACCACTGCTGCTAACTCTATATCATGGGTAGAATAGTTCTTCTCATGCGGCCTCAACTGACGTGATCCATAGGCGATTAGTGCCCGCTCCTGCATCAGGACACATCCGAGTCTGGTCCCTGATGCATCGCAGTAGACTACGTACCCTACTCCCTCCTCAGGCAACCTCAAGATAGGTGCGCTGGTCAATCTCTGTCTCAGCTCCTGGAAGCTCAGCTGACATCTGTCTGACCACACAAAGAGTTTCCCCTTCTTAGTAAGAGCTGAGAGTGGTGCCACAACTCTGGAGAAGTCTGACACAAATCTCCAATAGTATCCAGCTAGTCCCAAGAATATCCGCACCTCTATCACGCTCCTGGGTGGCTCCCAAGCTAGCACTGCCTCGATCTTCACCAGATCCACTGCAACTCTCGACTCAGAGATGACGTGCCCCAAGAAGTGGACCTCATGTATCCAGAACTGACACTTCGAGAGTTTTCCATAAAGCTGGGGCTCTCGGAGTGTGTCTAGTATAACCCGCAAGTGGTAGGCGTGCTCCTCCTCAGTCGTCAAGTATATCAAAATGTCGTCGATGAAGACTATGACAAATCGATCGAGGTATGGCTGAAAGATCCTATTCATGAGGCCCATGAACACTGCTGGAGCATTGGTTACGCTGAATGGCATAACCAAGAACTCATAGTGTCCATACCAACATCTGAAGGCCGTCTTCTGCACATCCTTGTCTCGAACTCTGAGATGATGATAGCCTGACCTGAGGTCTATCTTCGAGAACCACCGTGCTCCCTTGAGCTGATCGAAGAGGTCATCAATCCCCGGTAGCAGATATTTGTTCCTCACTATCACCTGGTTCAGGCGACGATAGTCGACACAAAGTCACAAGCTCCCGTCCACCTTCTTGGCGAACAATATCGGGGAAGCCGAGGGTGAAACACTGGGTCGGATGAAACCCTTGCCCTGCAAGTACTCCAACTGTACCCGTAGCTCTCGAAGCTCAGCAGGGGCCATCCGATATGCTGGAGTCAATATCGGGGCCATCCCGGTGTACAGTTCAATATAAAAGTCTACCTCTCTGCGAGGAGGTAGCCCTGGAATGTCGTCAGGAAAGACGTCCGCGTACTGATCCACCACTACAGGAAGACTAGGACTCCGCATGTCAACTGCTCCTAGGATGAGGCTAGCCAACTGATGAGTGATGGGCTGTCCTCTCCTCTGCGGTAGTCCATCCTGTGTTGCGAAGGCACCCTTCTCACTGGTGAAGGTGAACCTGCTCCCGTCGGTGCGTACACATCGCACCTTGCGCCTAATACATTCAATCTGTGCATGGACTGTAGATAACCAATCCATGCCCAAGATGACGTTGTAAGGCCTCGATGTCGCTACAAGAAGATCCCAGCCGAAGCTCTCGCTTCCTAGAGTAAGCTCACACTGCCGGCACCAGTGCGTAATCGTCGAGTCTTCTCCCGTAGGAGTCTCTAGCCGTAAGGATCGAGCCAACGGCTCTGTCGGAATCTCCGAGCTCCGAACAAGGGCAGCGGCTATGAAAGAGTCACTCGCTCATGTGTCTATAAGAACTACAGCAAGGGTGGAATAGACACAGATCGTACCTCGAATCATCTCGGGCGCGCCGTGGTCATAGGCCTCCGCTACCTGGAGCTGTGCCTATCTCTGATACCAATTTGTCACGACCCATCCTCGGGGCTCGTGTCGTGACTACCCCAAGCCCGCCTTCCATAGGCCAGGGGCTGGCGACTAGGACCAAGGCGTAAATATCGATAAAGGGAAGGCATTGCCTTTGTAAAGAAAACAAGCACCACAAAGTAAGCAAGCGGAAAAAAAGTAAACACTAAGTAAAAGCTGGTACAACAGTAAGTGCGGAAAAGTAAGTGGGCCAGAAATACAAGCCCAACTGTAAAGTACAACTGAAAGGGGAAAAACAGCAACTGAAAAGTAAAGCTGCAGCGTCGAGCCGTCCTCTGGAAGTCCCACCTGAAGGGTGAGTAAAGATAGCATCCACAGCTCCTCGGTCCAGCCGTCCGCTCCAAGTACACTCCGCCCAGTGGTCTACCTCCAGGTACCGTCCTGCTCCGCAAGCCTCCCCCACGATCAGCGTTGTCCGTCGTCTACAACCAACAAAATGTAGTGCGGGCATAGCCCGTGCAGGGGTGAGTATAAGCTACTCAGTAGGGACCCCGAGACCCCCGAAGGTCTCCCAGAATCCACAAAGGATAATCCACAAAGGAAATATACAATCACGAAGTAACATCCGAAACGGCTTAGGTATATGCCCATACATATACCTAAGTCATCAATTCTCGCTCAGCTCCAATATCCGAGCTCAAGTACAACCCAGTCCACACAGGAAAGCAAAACGTAAATCCACACAGGATAGCACAACACAATCCACAAAGGAAAGAAAAATGTAAATCCACACAAGATAGCACAACACAATCCACAAAGGAAAGAAAACAAGGTTTTCAGCTCACACAGATATACTTCTTCGAATGACGATAGAGACGATCACTGATCCATCTAAGTCGTCGGACCCACAAAGGATCGATAGGTACTAACCCCCGCAATGACCCACAAAGGATCTGACCCACAAAGGATCGATAGGTAACTAACCCCCGCAAAGACCCACACAGGATCGGGCCCACACAGGACCTGTAGGCGCTGGCCCACATAGGACTGCTGAGCGCTGACCCACACAGGATCGGACCCACACAGGATCGGTATCACTGAACCACAAAGGATCTCTGAGTGCTGTAGTCGTCGCCGTCGAATCCACTGAGGATCTCTGCACAGTCGTCGTCGTCACAGTAGCAGTCGCAACCAGCTCTAGGGTTCCCGCACACAGCAAGCTCGTTCGGGAGGGTCCGCTCCGCGAGCCGAGAGTCTGATACATCAACTGACACCTAGTCCAGAGTTGATGTATACAAAAAGTTATGTATCGTCAACAGGAACTGAACGTCGCAGACGGCGCATCAATTGGACGTCCGGTCTGAGAGTTATTGGCTTTTTCCTCCCAGGGGCCCGGTTGGTTTTTAAGGCCAAACCAACCCGACCGTACTCCACCTGTGTCCAAAACTCGGGTGGAGTATGCCAAAAGATCCGTCTCACTTAGAGAAATTCAAGAAAGTCGACGGCACGTAAATCAGACGTCCGAAGCTCAAGATATGAGCGTTTCCACTCCGAAGGCCCGGTTGGTTTCGTGTACGAACCAACCCAGCCAAACCCAAAGTTTTCCGAAACCTTGAGTGAAATATACTGAAACGACCGTCTCAATCCAAGGATCTCATCGCTGCTAATGGTGCATCGTTCGGAGGCCCGTAGCTCAAGTTATTAGCAAAAGACCGAAAACGTCCGGAGACGGGGGGTCTGGGCCCGGACCGACCAGGCCCGACCCCCCTGGGTCGGCCCGAACCGTGTCGACCTGACCCGGGTTGGGGTCCGACCCGGGTGGCGCGACCCGACCCGGCCAGGGCGCGACCCGGCCGGCGAGTCGACTCGGCCCGACTCGGCTCGGCCGAGCGGCCGAGCGAGCGAAGTCCGAGGGCGAGGGCGCGCTGCCCCCGCGTGTGAACACCGCGTCCCCCCCTCCGCGGGGGCTGCCCCTGGTCAGCGGAT
This sequence comes from Viscum album, assembly GCA_963277665.1. Taxonomy (NCBI): domain Eukaryota; kingdom Viridiplantae; phylum Streptophyta; class Magnoliopsida; order Santalales; family Viscaceae; genus Viscum; species Viscum album. The sequence continues at coordinate 967,040,856 of OY728158.1, read as the reverse complement.
GCAGCATTGTCGCGTCCCGTGTGTGCCAAACCCGCGTGGCCGCGGGTCCGATGGTGCCGCCGGTGGTCTCTGGCCGCCGGCGCCGCCGGTGGGTTCCACGGGCCACCGGAGTTGCTCCGGTGGTCTGATTTCGTTTCCGTCTGCGCCGTAGCTCCTCCCGGGTCCTATACTTCACTGCGGGAACAACTAATCACCTCTGCGGCATGTTTTGTCATCACCAGCCAATCCGCACATCAACGAAGAACTGTGGAGGGTTGTCGGGCCGTGTTTGTTTGGCCCGCACCCTCCGCGTTAGGTGATAACAATCAGGAAGAATAAATTATCATATGAAAAAGTAACAAGATACAATTTAATAAATTAAAAATGCACTTGATCCAGGTTCTTTGTTTTAGGAGGAACATCCACAGAAATATAAATTATTTCACAAACAAACCCCTACCTCACCGTAGTCGTCGAGCGTGCATTCTTCGCGGAATTGATAGTCGTGGAAGGAGGTGATCGTCACGGAATACGGTGTCGCGTCGACGAACTCCGAGGTTCAAGAACATATAGATTTAATTATATTATTTAAATCCATGATGTTGTTATAACCCACAAAGAGATTTAAAAGAAGAAACCCAAAATCTCCTACCTCAAGGAGTTGGTGATCGAAGATCGTTGTGGGGAAGAACATCTCGGAAGAAGCGTCGTCGATCTCCGAGGGTGACAGAATTCTTTGCGTTCTTCGCGTTCTTCATGAAGGAGGATGAAGGCATAAGATTTCTGTCAAAAGCCTCTCAACGAGAAATCCTCAAGATGTTGTGCGTTGGTCTTATTTTATTATTACACCAACGGATTGTAAACAAGTTAAGAAACGATTAAATTAATTCATAGAATTAATTTAACAAAGTTAACCGCCCAATTAATTGGTGCGTTAAGAATTTAAGAAAATGCGTCAGTTGACTTTCATAATGGCGGGTTTTCACGGGGGTATTTCTTAGCGGAAAAGAAACGGTGGGGCTTGTGCGGTCCCCACCTCACAAATATCCTACCAAGAGGGTAGGATATTTTTTGATAGCACCCTATCCGCATCAACTCAGCTCAAGCAGCTTTAAGTGGATTTCAAGTGGCTTTAAGTGAAATAAAAATAAAGTTGTCGCACCACTTTATTTTATTTCTTAACTTAAAGCCCCAAAATTAAAAACCACACCCGAGCAAACATAACTCTGGAAGAGGGGTTTATAAGCAAGTACTGGTACATCGATTCCATCGGTGCCCTCAGAATTTGATTCCGAGCATCGGTTCAAAAGTTAGAAAAACCCGCTCGTTCGTTCACTGAACGTACCCGAGCCAAACTTCGGAAAATGATTCCGGGCACACCGGGCCTCGGAATCAGGTGCCGTCAGAAACTGCGTTCTTGTAAAATTCCAAAGAAAATTAAGAAAAAAATTCCTTGAAATTTATGGGTCTTTACAATATCCTCTATTTTAAACCAAAACTATATTCAATAACGTATAAAACACGCAATACTAAGACTAAACAAACCACAAAATATTACTATATAATTATTATAACCTAGCCGTTGAATTAGTGGGTCTGAATAAGAATAACCACATCATGAAATATATAAATTATATTCATACCCAATATAAATTTATTAATTAATTCTTATAAAATAAACACACAATATTTTTGTAAAGTCATTTTATTCTTAAAAATATATTTTCCTCAAAAACGATTTTTATTGATTATTGTGAGAAAATAATATAATTAATTTTTTACACTTTTATAAAATTTATTCCTAGAAATAAAATTAATTTATGAATTAAGTATATGATAATTTTATTAGGGAGAATTTCTGAGATTTTTCGGAAAATTCTCATTTTTTAATAAATATTGAAAATACTACTTTTTATTAAAAACTATATTTTTATTTCAAAAAATTAGAAATATAAAAATATAAAAATTATTTAAAATAAAAATTAATTTAATTATATTATTATTAATATAATTATGTTCTTTGGAAAAAAATTAGACTTGAATTTGTTATGAAAAAAATTATACTTAAAAATGCATTTTTCTGAAAAATTATTTTTCGTTTTATTTAGAGTTTTAATCATAAGTTAATTTCTATCATTTTTTTAAATAGAATCATAAAAAAAATTCTATATTTTCAATTAGTAAGTAAATATTTGATAAAAATTCCATTTAATTTCTAATCATTATGAATAGTAACTATAGAAAATAATTGTCACTCTGGTAAGGGTAAATTGAGTTATAAAGATTAAAAATAAAATGATAGAGAGCTAATAATCAACCCAACAAATTCTTTAATTTCATTTAATGATTATGTTACTTCCATAATCATAAAAAATATAAAATTTGACATTATTTCTATTTATCTATGATTCTTACCTTTATCATACTTAAGTGAGAGATAAAAACTTAAAATGACACTTTTCTTTTTTAATATATATGATATTTTGTGATAGGGGTAATACAACTTATGTTCTCTTATAAGAATTAGTTTGAAATATAAATGATTTTTTAATCATAAAAATTTATTTCTAATTTTTAGTGATGAAAAAATTACCTTAAATTCTTGTGAAACATCGACAAAACAATAATTTAATTAGCAAAAAAAATAAATAAATTATTTTAAAAATACTAATAGTAACTTAATTTCAAATAATTGTAGCATTAGAATAATTTTTTAGATAAATATACCATTTTAATAATGTTTTAAAATATTATATTCTAATTCCCCATTTCCCTTTAAGGGTTTGATGTCAAATTAAATGAATAGTGTCGAAATGATATAAATGATATTTTTATAATAAATAATATTTTATAAAATGATTTTAAATTAAAAAATATATTTGTGAAAATCAATGTGATATGGTTTTAAACATTAAAAATGTCCCATTTTTGGGTGTAATTCAGTTTTATAGTAACATTACCGACCCTTAAATGGTAGAAAACATTAATACTATGGTAATTATAAAAGGAGTTAAGAGGTGGTTAAAACTAAGAAATGAGTGAAAATATAACAAAAACATATTAAAATTTAATTTTATGAGAGTATTTAGAATAATAGTCATAGTTTGTAATAATAATATAAATCTGGATCATTTTAAACATAAAATATAATTTATATTAATTTTATATTTTAAGTAATTCCATGAATGCACCTCCCCTCAATTATAAAAGGACACACCTTCTCTCAGTTCTTCAAAACAATTTGATCTTTATAGATTAAAAAACCCCATAAAATTTTCTTTTAAACATACTTATCTAAGTTATGGAGGTTATTTTATTCCTAAAAAACCAACTCTATATCCTTTTATACAAGATCTAAAGGAGCACTTTCATAGAAGATATAATCATCTTTACCGACTCTTTCAAATTTATTTTTTCTTATATTTTTTCTTAATGTGTTTTACCCAACCTAAAATAATAACTATAGTATCATAAATATAATTATATTTTTTTTATTATTATTGGACATACATATTTTTCATCTTTTCCATCTTAAAAAAATAAAAAACATCACTCGTGTGTACGTACGACTTACCCTCTCGACTTAGCAATGTAATCCATTTTTCATCACCACATTTCATGGATGGTTATATATATGGATCTAATAAATATATATTATTATTATGAAATAAATATACTTATATAATTTTAATATCATACATACCTTCTTACCTTCAATTCCATTAGAAAACGATAATGTTGCTCGTGCGTATGTGTGGACTAACACCTCCACAAAGAGATTTAATCTATTTTTCATTTTCACTTTATAAAAATGTAATAGGGTTTGATTTAATGGGTATATATGATATTTATATTAGAATTAAAATTATACAGAAATTTATATCATGATTAGAATTCTATATAATATGGAACCACAATCAAGATATAAAAGCCATAACTTCTGCGATGAAACATACATGATAAGATAAAGCAGTTATACACTCTAAATAGTGACAGTAATGAATTTTTAGTGAAAAATGGGTGAAAAGATGTTATAATAGGATTATATATGATATTATAAGTATTAATATGATTCTAGTAGAAATTAATAACTTGTTTAAAACCATTTTACTTGAGGTTAAATCACATTCAACTAAGAGGCAGTGTGATGTAACATATTTTGTCTCAATTTACACTCCATTGAGACATATTTGGTATTATACACATATCAACTTTTTGTTGTGTATATACTATCCCTTTGAAGTATTTAACATGAATATATATTTATTCATGATGATTAATGATTCAATTAATGTTACTTTTTCAATAGTAAGTTTTAAAAGCAAAGCCTAACTTATTTCTCTTTTTGATCAAGCACATTTCACTACCATGTCCATATTTTTCAAAATTGTTTTAAAAAAGTTATTTTATTAACTCAAATGATTTATTAAGGATATTTTTAGACATCCTTGAATTTATAAATTTTTTCAAAGGAATATTCATAATTTTTTCCAAATTGGACACTTTTGACTTTCTTTATAAAAATTTAAAAGGAATGATTTTTTTCAATGTATACCCCATTAATAGAATTTACTATCACCAAAACCATTTTACACCCTTTAGCTTCCTATATAGGTTTTCAATGGTTTTAAAAAGAAGAATATTTAATAAAAATTTATTTCAAATAGTTCATTTCCATTTAAATATAATCATTAAAACACTTTATTTGGCTAAGAAATATTATTTTTTGATGGTCATCTCTCATCTATTCATTAATCTCATATAAATTAACTTTATCTTGAAACATTTAATTTACTATGATCATTGGACATTACAATACAATTAAATGTTATTATTCTTTGTATCATGGATATTATTATTGACTAAAATGTAAAACTTTTCATTGTATGGTTTTCTTCTTTGAAATTTATTTGATTGAAAAGGGAATTATTGATAATATATATTCTTTACATGATATAGAAATTTGCTGATAAAGAATATTTATTATGAATTTAAGTTATTCATTAAACATAATAGGAATTCATTGAACATGAAGTGATGGTAAGGGTCTAGAATTATATCTCCCCTTGATGTGTTGATAGGTCACATGAGACATATTAGTAGGCCAAATTAAATGGGTCTTCAACCATAGATTTAAACTATCTTGGCACAAGGTCATGATAGTATAGATATCATGATATATAAGACCGTCATTTCCCATAGTATGTTTTTCCTTCATTTATAATTTAGTTATTATTACCCATGAGATTATTGGATTTATATTTCCCACAGATTCATTTTGTTCTCCTGTTATTAATAAAATTTCATGTGTTTCTAGTTATTTACCTTTTAATATTTATTATGGCCTATTTACTAAGGATAACTTATTTACTAAGGATAACTTCCATTTTAATTAAACCTTACTAAGTGTATCATCTCACCCTTATTTTGTATCCTTTAATGAATATATGAAGAATAAATGTTTTAATGAGTTTAGTGGAAGAAAATTATTTCATTTTTATATGTTTTATAGTTTAGTTCCCATGTAATAATGGAATCATATATGTATCTAGTTCTCCAAGTCTAATAAACTTATCAATTTTGTGTGATATTATCCCCTATATCTATACTAATATAATATAGTATACACCAACTATGGGTTACTACACCCGGGGTTGTTACACCTGTTAAATGTATTGTTATATTATAATGTTCTAATTCTAAAAATTTATTTAAAGTATCACATTTTCGTTTTAGTTTGTTGTTTCTAGTAAAAAATATCATCGAACATATAATTAATTAATAGAAATAAATATTCTAAAATATCAGGGTGTTATTGTTGTTAAATGGAAAGAAGATATGAATTTTAAAATATATTCCATGTAGCAATGTCAATTTTTTATTTTTGTAGACCAACCAGTTCATATTGAACCAACTGGTTGAAAATGGGTATTCATAATAAATTTATACATTTATGGTTGAGTAAATACCTCAAAATCATGAATTTTACCAAAGGGTTTCAGAAAAAATCATATAACTGAATATGAAAAAACCTTATCACTAGTCATAATTCTAAAATCCATCAAAATATTACTTGCAATAGAATATTCACATGATTATGAGATTTGGAAAATTAATTCCAAAACTAGTTTTCTGAATGGGAAGATAGTTAAATACGTTAATCTTACAAAAACCAATGGGTTCATAATTTCTAATTGTTTCAATAAACTATGTAAGTTACATATATCCATTTGTGGATTAAAGATGGAATTTTTATCATGGAATATTTGTTTTTATGAGTCCATAAAAATGGGTTTCAAGAAAAATAAAATAAATCCATGTGTCTATAATAACGCAATTGTGAGTTCCATCATGTTACTATTATTAAAGTTTATTATATATTATTTATGGGAAATGAATTAAAATTATTATAGTTATTTAAAAAGTAATTGAATTCTTCCCACAAAAAATAAATAATTTAGGTATCCTATATTATATGAATCATGATATATTTTGATAAGTTTCCTTTATATGACTTATCATGAGACACAAATTTTATATTACATAGTGTATGTTTAGAGAAGAGGTTTTCATTTCAATAACATAACCTTAACTATTTAAGGTCCTTTATGTGTTGCTATAAACCACTTTTCGAATTTGAGTGACACTCAATACTAATGAGATAAGGGCCTAGAGGGCCACACATAAATTTCATTCAAAAAACTTCCCAATTATTATGAAAAGAAGTTTTAGATATGATGGGACCAGTGGTGGGAGTTATGTATTTTCTAAGTTTGAGAGATCATAAGAAAATAAATATCTTCAATATTATAAATTTTTATATTAATGAGTGTTGAATTTATTAATTTAATGTGTTAACAATTTATTAAGTGAATGTACATAGATATTTTACAAACAAAAAAATGTTATTAAAGGTTCCTTAAATATATTATTAGAGAAACAATTCGAGTTAATGAATTTTATCACGTAAAATGACTTACATTATAGATAAGTGATGAAATACTTATGAAAATTATGACATGTTTACTAGGTAATAATTTTTTTATAGGGATTATTTATAAATCTAAAATTATTAAAGTAAAAAATTGAAATTTTAATAAGTTTTAACCTACAAATTTAAACAAAATTAATTCAAAAATTGAGTGAACTATTACTACCATGGATTTTATAGATTCTTTCACTTATGACCAACTTATCAGAGTGATAAGATGGTTTGGAGAACCTTGATCCATGAACCCATTTCCAAATAAAAAATTGGTGCTTCTATGATAAAAAATGCATCAAAATACCCTTTGATTCTTCTTTATATTATCCAATTTATAATGATAGACATATCAAAAATATATTAAATCATTTGTGGAAAATATATAGGATTACCTCTTTAGATTCTCTGATAAATGATCTTCTACGGTGAGTCAAATGCACCAACATCATAAATAAAACATTAAATAATTTTTATTTTTTCATGATTAATTAAATTACAAGAGATCCATGGGTTGATAATCAGGATCTACCTCATGGGATATGAGGTTTGGACATCTATTCAATGTTAGAAAATTTATTTTTCTCTACTTAATTTTTTTCACTACTCATCTAGTACTGATAGTAAAAGATGAAACCTGAAATATATATTTTTACAATAAGAAAAGAAGAATTAAATTACATAATATTTCAAAAAAAAACACATGCTAAAGTAAATTTCAAATGGATCAATATCTAAATCTAATTTTATATCATTTTTTATTTTGTTCTTGTAATGGAAAAAACCATTACACTTCAATAGATATAGACATTATTAAAGTATTTTATATCTTTCTAAGACTTAATTTGAATTTTTTTCCATTTCAAAGGTTTATCGTATTCATTTTAATACAACTAATTTTTACCATCTTAAAGTAAGAAAAAAATTGGAAAATACTTAACAAATATCTTCTGGTTTATATTACATTTAATTAAAATGAGTAGATAGTTTTTCACTCTGGGTGGAATATAGTTTCTTAAATTAGAATGACATGTGCACACTCATGTTTTAAGACACATCAATAGAAAAGATTCACTTTTTATAGCCATTATATTATTTTTTGTGAGACTATATAGTGACTTCTATGTTTGAAGTAATTTATAATAGGATATAATATTATTATAGGTTTTTTTGTTTTATTGTAGCATTGATTGTCAATGTAAAGCTATTGTACAAGTTAATGCTAAAGAATTATAGGTGTTAAGGTGGATTTAGATATTGTTGTGGTTTTATTGGTGTTGAAATGTAATTTTTAAACTCGAGTATAAGAGTATATTCCTAAAATTCAATTATTGATTTTTCTGATCCTCATGGTGAATTTAAAATTGTTTATTTAAAAATATTGTATAGTAAAATTTTAATAAAAAAAATGAAAACAAGAAATTTTATTTTTTTATAAAAAATTGAATTCCCATCAATATATTTATAATACAAGACATTGAATATTATAACTCTAGTTTTGAGAACAAAATTTAAATTACAAATAGGATATTAATAGGTAATTAGCTATATGTATCAATAAAATAAGTGTTAGGGATGGATTTTGTTCTTGATTTTTTTTTCAATTTGTTATGAATTTTAAAATGTCATGGATTATTTAAATAGATATAATGTTTTATAAAATGAAATGAAAATTGAATATTTTTGAAAAATTCAATAATCTGGTTTTTAGGTTTTATATAAAAAGAAAACACATGGATAAACAATTTTTTCACATTTCAAAATATTTTGGAACCTATTTACAATTATATTTCTATAAAATGAAAGTTTAAAACGTTTTTAGTCATAAAAAACACCCATAATAAATATATTTCTAATTATTGGGAGTAGAAAACTTACTAAGAATGTGGAGGAAAAGGAGAAGTAAGAAACCAATATATATTACCCCCAAGATTTTCATAGGCACTCTGATTAACCCGAAAACAAATAAAAATATTCATAACATTTAATTTTTTATATGTAATTACAAAAACACTATGGATTGGAAGCATGAAAATAATATATTCAAAACTAAGGGAAGTCAACCACATTATGACACTATTTAGAAACACTTATTTAGAAACTTCTTATAGAAATTAACACTTTTGATAAGTAGTTGAAAAAATTAATTTTATTTTATTCTATTTTTGAAAAAAATACACTTTTCAATTAAAAAAAACACTGAATTAAGTGTAATAAAAACTCATTATCAAAAATAAATCGAGAAATACATATAAAAAATAACTTATCATAAGTAATATGTGTTATAAGAATTTTTAAATTATTTTTGTTTGATAATAATTATTTTTGAAAAGACAAATAAAAAATCACTTATGTTATGTAATAAATGTAATCCATGTTTCTCAATTAGTGGTGCTTGGAAACACTTATTACAGAACCAAGGTCAAAAAATTATATTATGACACTATTTGAAAACACTTATATAGAAACACATATACAAAATCATTTATCATACATTATAAGTGTTGTGATAATTTCTCAATTTTTGGGGTTTGAAAAAACTTATTTTCATAATAAGGGGAAAGAAAACATATTGTGGGTCTATTTCTAAAAAAAATAGAAATTTTTTTATGGTTCTATTTGAAAAAACTTATATAGAAAAGAATATGCAAATTTAATTATCATAAGTAACAAGTATTGTGAGAATTTATCAATTAATTGTGTTTGAAAACACTTATTTTGAAACATGTATACAAAATCACTTATCATAAGTAATAAGATTTTGTAGAATTTTTTAATCAGTGTTTCTATAAATATTATAAACCATTACAATCCATTTTAAAAAATATTAATAATTAACTAAATATTAATATTTACTAGTTTTAAACAATAAATAAACATCTTTAATTAAATATAATATTATACCAGAATAGAGATATCAAAAATAATAGGATTTATATATATTTACATCCATAAAAATCTGGAATGATTCCAAAATAAATATAAATTAGTAAGGTATTTTTTCTATTAATGTATTCATCTATTTTTATATGAGAATACCTAACATAATTCTAGACTATTTAAATATATGAAAAAAGTAAAAAATCACATGATTAGCTAGTTAATTTATAGATATTTTAGAATTAAAATTTTTATTATAATAAAAAGGATGTGATATTTCAGCATCCATTTCAACAAATTATATAAAAATATAAGTCCAATATTATATGAGAATGAAACACTATAATATAAAGATTCATAACCTGATTTAGGCTCTAATTAATGGTACTTGAAAAAAGTGCTTCTCATACTTCACTTCTAATATACAATGATAATTAATAAGTAATTCTATGTAATGGATTCTGTATTTTTTTAAAATATTTTTATTCCACTTATTTAAGTGTATTATTTTTTAATTTTAGTGTAGATAGTTTTTCAATAAGAGAATAAAAACCTCATATTCTTTCAATATTTTTATCCTGAGTGAAAGGTGTTGAAAATAGTTTTTCCTAAAAGATATCAAACATATAAACATATAAAGTGTTTTTCTATAAGTTTTCACAAATATCATATTAAAAACACTTTTTAGTGACATGTTGTTTTCTTTATAAATATTTTGGGAAATATTTTCTTAAAAATATTATAAAAGTAATTTATTTTTTTTGAAATAATTTCTAATGTTAAATGTTATAAAATCATAGAAAAGAAATATCAAGCACATTATTGGCCTATCATAATTTTGAGAAGAAGGCATAGAGATATTTATTAATAAAAAAATCATTTTATTTCTTCAAATAATGATAGAATTTACAAAGTTAAAATATACAGGCAAGTATATTAAATGGCCATATATAAAAAATAAAGGAGGTATTTTTATTTTACTCTAAGACTAAAATAATCCAAACAACCATTTAATTACTATATTATTGTATTTTATATTATATAATGGTATATTTAAGCTCTAAGCAATAAAACTGGTACAAATACTTTAAATTGGTTCATAGTGATTCTATATAAAGAATTAGTGAAAATTGAAAAAAAAAATTAATACAAAAAATTGTGGAAAAAGTTAATTGAAAAATATGATAAGGGTCAAAAATCAAGATACTAGTATTTGGACCCCAATATATCTCCCATACAATATCATTTCAAAAATCCTTAATGAATAATGATTTAAACAAGGTGAAAACCACTTTTTCAACAAAAAATCTAATAATTAAAATTATATAATCACTCATCATAAGTGATATGTGATATAAATAGTATTCAATACTTATTTTAAAATATAACCACAATAGAAAACAATAACAAATTCTTAAAAATAAAACTAATTGAAGTTGATAATTTATAATATACAAGATTTTAAAGAAAAAAAATCCATTCAAATGTGGATTTCATGGGAGACTAGAAATAGATCAACCAAAAATAGAGATGAATGATATAAATATAATAATTCAGTTAGGTGCATGAAAAACATTTTCATACACATAGAATGCATATATTTATGACAAATGACAATATATATCTAATTTAAAAATTCATTGCCATCGATCTAACATTTTTATGTTGTCCTAATGGTATCACTTTCAAAATAATGATTTAGATTCGCCTAAATTCTTTATCACTTTCATTAAGATCATCCTAGTCACTCTGTACTAAACATGGATTTAAATATGATGTGAATAATTAATAATTAAATAAAAAAATAGATAAAAAAATACTTGTAGGAAAGGAAACTAAACCCTGAAAATAATGAGTACCACCTACTGATGATTTTTTTGACAAGAAGGTATAAGAGAGCATGATCGGGGGGTTCCCCCAATGAGGAAGAACTAATGAAAAAGAAGGGGTGACAAATGTAGGCATTAATGAACTGTGTGACATGGAACTATTGCTTACAGATGGAGAGTGGACTAAGTGAACTAGTTTGCATTAAAAAAATTAGTATTTCTAGGGTATCGAATGAGAGGAAGGGTGTTCACATAGGAATCATAATTTGGGGTGAGTAGTTTTAGTTTTCCATTTTTATGAATAATATATTATATTATAGAATTAATAAATATAAAAAATAATTACATATTATAAATTTTTTATATTAGTAAAAAAATGTACATTCCATATAGGTGGGGTATTATCACTTAACTTCTTTTTTGATATTATAGGTAAAACTATGATATAATTTGGATCACTAGAAAATCACATAATTTATCAACAATTTTATATAATATATTATATATGTTTATATATTATTTCATGAAACCTTATTAAATTATAGATATTTCAATTCAATATGTTATCATATAATGTTTTAACAAATGATGTTTTATTACTAAATGATAGATAAATATATATTCACACTAATTTAGAAATAAAGACATTAAATGGTTTCATTTATCAGTACTAAAAAAATAACTGATAAATGAATGGCCTATATCAGTACTATTCAAAATCACTAATAAAGAATATATTTATTAGCACTAGAAAAACACTTAAAAAGGTCAACCTTTGTCAATATTATTTATTAATTATAAAGGTTGACTTTTATCAGCACTTTTTTAGCAGTAATGATGGGTAAACATTTATTTACGCTAAAAAATCACTGAAAAATGGAACCTTGAATAATATATTTTCATATTCATATTTAGATATTATTAAAAATGATTTAATATATACATACATATATATATATGGTCTTTATACTTATGTAGAATTATATATATATATAATTATATATAAAAATATAATATAAAATATTTGGATATGGACTATATAAATAAATATGTAAATGTATTATGTATAGTTCAAATTCAAATTTATTATATATTTATATTCATATTATACAATATATAATATTAATTTATATTTACAATATACATATATTTATAATTATGTGTGTGTGTGTTTTCACATATATATATATATATATCTTTGATTGGGTATATATATATAAATATATGTGTGTGTTTCTATATATATATGTATATATATATATATATTAAAATATAAATTTCCATATAAAATCTATTTTCAAAAATATAATTAATTTTAAAATTAAAAAATATAATTAATCTTATTTTCAAAAAATTTCTATATAAAACAATCAAATTTGCAATAATCAAAACAAATATTTACTAATTTATGTAAATACATTGTGAATATATATATATGTAAATGTAATATAATTAAAAAAGGTTAAATATATTTTTTAAATATATAAATTAATATATATATATATATATATGTGTGTGTGTGTGTGTGTTTGTGTGTGTTTAAGTTTATTTATATAATATATATATATATATTCATTGGTATCATAACAAGAATCCTTTATATGGCCTAAAAAGTCGCAGTGTGACAAAAGAAAAAAAAAAGTGAGGAATAATGTGGGGTTAATACATATATGTCTACAAAATATTTCTGTATATTCATATATATGCATGTATGAATGTGTGTTTGTGTGTGTGGGTTGGTATTTATATGTGTGTTGATGTATGTAAATGTATGAGTATGAATGTATAAAGGTATGTCTGCATATATGTATTTGTATGTCAATGTATGTGTATAAATGTGTAAGAATATTTATGTATGTGAAGGTATGTGTACGTATGTGTACTTATGTATGTATGTACACGTATTCATGTGTGTGTGTGTGTGTGTACGTGTGTGTATTTACTTGTTTGTGTATGTGTGTGTCTATATATATATGACTGTGTGTCTGTGTGTGTGTGTCTATGTGTATGTGTATGTGTATGTGTATTTAAATAAATAAATAAATACATAAAAACATAAATACATACATAAAAACAGACACACGTACACATATACACACATACACATTTATGTACATGTATGTTCATATATGTTAATGGGTATGTGCGTATATGTGTATGTGTGTGTGTTTGTATGTATGTATTTATGAATTTATGTATTTATGTATTTATTTATATGTACGCTTATTTTATGTATGTATATGTATGTGTGTGTGTGTGTGTGTGTGTGTATGTGTATGTGTATGTGCATTCATGTTTGTGTATGCATGTGTATGTTTATGCATGTGTATGTTTATGTGTATAGCTGGATAGACACAGGTATGTGTTGGGTTCACTTATAAATCACACACACACAAAAACAGGTCCTTTTGGGGGGATGTTGGCCTTATCTACCTAGATTCTGAAGTTGTGTTTATAACTTCCTTATGAATTGTACCTCTAACTACAATTTATAATTTTTATTTTTATTTTTATATCTCACAACAACAAAATTTAATTTAATCATGTTTTTATTTTACATTAGTCGTATTTATAAACAACGCTAATGTAATTACATGTGCTTCCAAGAAATGTGAATAAATGAGGTGTTGTTCAATCGTTTCACAATTACCCATGAATCTACAAAAATTAAAATATATATATATACACACTTTTTTAAATTTAAATTGAAAATTTCAAAATCTGAATTTCATCCTTGTGTACAATGTGACCCTCACACAAGCCACACCCCCCTTCGTCATGTGTGCTTGCAAAAAATAGGTCCCCCCACATGTGACCATGCTCTCACTCCACATGTGCGGACTACATTGTAGCCTATCATCCATCATCGTAGACCCTTATAGGTTTATCCTCCTTGACTGTGGACTTCCCTACTACATTGTTGTACCTTTCCTACTACATCGTGGATGATGCCCTAGTATTGTGGTTGTAGCGTTCCCATCCCAGAAGCCACCTAAAGGGAACCCCGAGCTGGGTTGGCCACATAACCTCAAGTGCATCTCCTCGAACGCCAGAGGATCCCTACTAGCAGTGAGGGAATTTTTATTATCTATGGGGGAGACTATTCCCTCATAGGTAATATTTAAAATCACAACAGAAGTAACATCCAATAAATAATAAATAGTGGATGCATTTAAATGAATAAACTGCAACAAAAGCAATACAAATAATCCAACTGAATAATAATCAAGTGTGGAAGCTCAATCAACAATGTCATGCCGTGATATTTATCAAAACTAAAATTATGGAAAATAGAAACCCAAGCATACTATATACTAAAAGAAAAGACACAAAGCAACAACTAAATCATGACAAAGGCTCAGTCTTCTACCCCAATCTCCATCCTAAGAACCAAGAAACAATCAAGCATCAGAAGCAGCATGCTTCCCTTTTTCAATACCTGCAATCATGTAATCTAATCGAGTGTCAAAGATGCCCGAGAAGGGTGTGATATAAAATACCATTAGTCCGGAACCCATGGTTTATAAACCTTTCCATTTCATGAAACAATAAAATACAGTGCACCATTAAATAACAATTGCAGATAATTAATTGATTGAAATGAAATAAATAACTTGTCTGGGGTTCCCAATGGCACCCATCTCTAATCACCTGCTTCGGCCTAATCTAGAAGTCTAAATGGAGTACATGTAAGAAGATTACACACATGCATGTATATAAATCCTAGAAGATCAAGGTAAAATAAGAAAGAGGCATACCCCAAGCTTGTTCTTTAACTTGGGGTCTAAGTCATGTGTTAACCAGTTGTGCTTCAACATACCAGAAAAATATCACCAATCTCAAGAGACTCAAAAGTGGAATTAATATAAACCTTTGGTGCATCATTATTAAGGTTCGGGTTGATAGATATATTCCTAGCTCGTTTTGAAGGTATTGCTACGAAACATCCTTCAAATAATCCAATACCACTGAGACCATCCAAGGTAATCTTTTGAAAGACCAAGTACCGCTTGAGGCATGGATTTACCTTGAGTCTGTATAGATCTCGTAAAAAGGGGCCGAGAATCATCAAAGGCTGGCTTAGACACATTGCTAGTGGATCTGTCCCCGATGAGACCTTTTGGAACTAGTATCACTCATAAGTATTGGAAACCCCGAGGAAGTCTCATCCTGGAAAATCTAAAGACACCGCCACCTGGTGTGTAGTGGTAACCAATCATGAATGGAGGGTCTAAGCATGTCCCTTAATATGAGACCCACCTTCTTTCCCCACCCCAAATTTAATTAATGTTTTCACAGTAGCTGATGTGACATAATAAGCATATGAAATTGCAGCTTGAAAACTAACATATACACATGTCACGACCCATTCCCCGAGGCCCGTGCCATGACTACCCCAAGCCCGCCATCCATAGGTCATGGGATAGAGACTAGAACCAAATGCGTAATTTCATAAAACTGGGAAGGCATTGCCTTTATAAACTATAAACAAACACAACAGAGCACACAACTGGATACGAAGCACTAATTAAAAATATATAACAAAAGAGTGATGAAAGTAAAAGGGGCTGGAAATACAAGCCCAACTGTAAAGTACAAGAAACTGAAAGTTAAAAGTAGAACTGAAGATAAGAAAAACTGCCACTGGGTCATCATATGAGGTTCCTACGTGAAGGGTAGGTACAGATAGCCTCCTCATCACTCCACGTCTGGCAGTCTCCTCCGTGTACCGACTCGTCGTAAGGTCCACCTCTGGGTACCGTCCAGTCCTGGTACTCTCAGCCTCAATCAGCGCTGTCTGTCATCTGCATCCAACACAACAAGGTGCGGGCATAGCTCGTGTAGGGGTGAGTATAACGATACTCTGTAGGGAGCCCGTGACCCTCATGGTCTCACAAAATTCAACAAGGATAAACCACCAAGTATGAAAAAAACAGTTAACCCCCACTTAGGTATATGCCCATACATATACCTAAGTTATCAAGTAATCAATCTCAATCATGAGGTAAACACAAAAGTAACTGAATTATCTCACACATGTATACAACTTATGTAGAGAGATAGAGATGATTAGATGTATCCACCGAATCATCTACTCTGTCAAACCAATGTAGGATCCTGGAACAAAAAATAGAGTAGTCGAACCCACGTAGGATCCTAGAACAGTAGTCAGAGCTTTCGAACCCACGTAGGATTCTGAAACAGTAGTCAGAGCTGTGGAACCCATGTAGGATCCTAGAATTGTAGTCAGAGCTGTCGATCCCACGTAGGATCCTGGAACAGTAGTCAGAGCTATCGAACCCACGTAGGATCCTGGAACAGTAGTCAGAGCTGTCGAACCCACATAGGATCCTGGAACAGTAGTCAGAGCTATCGAATCCATGTAGGATTATCTCAAATTTCGGCCACATCATTGAACTCTCAACACAACAGATGACACGTCAATAGGACGCCCAATGTGTGAGTTATTAGCCATTTAGTCCCGGGGGCCCAGTTGGATTCATGCATGATCCAACCTGACAATATCTCAACTATACCACAAACTCCAGTGGGGTATACTCTAAGGGACCTCCATACTCCATGATTACTAATGCCGCTGACGGTTCGTCAAACTGACGTCTGGTGCCAAAGATATGGCCAAAAGAAAGTAAATGGTCGGTAGTGGGCCCGGGTCGAGTCTGATCCGGTCAAACCGACCCAGCCTGACCTGGTCTGGGTTGACCCGGTCGGACCCATTGGGTTTGGCCCGACCCGTTAGGTGGGTCAGCCCGTTATATTTTCCCCGACCCAGTGGGCCCAGCGCAGCCGGCCGCAAGGGGTCGTGAGGGCGTGGACCGGCCGCGGGTCAGCGCGAGGGCAGTTCATCTTGGAGGGAACCATGTAGGCGGCTCGACACGAAGGCACAGAGTCAGTTCGGCCCGAAATGCTGCGAGGGTGCGGTTCGGGCAGCTCAACCTGGGAGGCTGGGGCCTGTTCGGCCCGGAGCGCTGCGAGGGGCGCGATTCGGGCGGCACGGCTTGGGAGGCCGGGTGGCTGGGATCTGGGAGGCACGGGCCGACGTGGTTCGGCTGGGGTGCACAGGAGGCCGGTGGTGGCTGAAAGCCGGGTGGCGCGGGCCGACAAGGTTCATTCGAGGCGTGGGGGAGGCCTCCGGCAGCCAGGAGCCAGGAGGCGGGGCCGACGTAGTTCGACCGGGGCACACGAGAGGTCGGCGGCGGCCGAGATCCGGGAGGCGCGGGCCAGCGGCCGGGAGCCGGTTCAGCCATAGCACTGCGAGGGCGGCGCGGGTTGTGGAGTCTGCGGGTAGCGCGATCATTGCCTGTCACCTTCATCGCCTCGTCGTTACATCGCCATGCCAAAGAACATCACAAAGGAGATCGGTGGAGGGATTTGGGCCATGTTAGTTTTTCCCGCACCCTCGGTGTTCAGGGTGATAGAAATCGGTTCAAAACCACCTTGATTTTTCAAATAATTGTCAAGAAAAGAAGAGAGTAGAATAACACCCTACATCTTCCCACAAATAAAAGTTCCCAGCCCACAAGGTAAAAACCCACAATGATACTTTGTTTTAGAAGGAATGAATGTAGAAATAATATCATATTCAAATAAAACCCCTACTTGATCGTTGTTTGTCGACGGAGTTGCGGGAAAGAAAACAGATCAATGGAAAGGACAGATGTCGGCATCTTCCTAGATCGTTGGTTTGTGCGTCGGCTCGCTGTAGTTAAAGATGTCCTATATCTAAGGAGGTTCCAAGGAATAAAGTCGAAGGAGATCATTGCCAGAATTCTTCATTGTAAGAATGCATTCTTCTTTCTTTGTTAGCGAGAGATATTCTCCCTAATCTCTCTCATCTCCAAAGTTCCACCCAAAAACAAATGCTAAAGAAAGATTATAATATCCTATTAAATTGTTGGCATAAAATTTAAATGGGTTAATCAATTAATTGAAAGTATTGGCTTAATTAATTAATGAGGATGATTTGTCACATTAAGTGTTAGGGTAGTTTAAGAGGCACCCCTACACTTAATGGAAAAATTGAGGGTTTATCCCCATTAATGGGGAGTTTCAAGGGGGTTTAAAACCCGGGTGGTCTCCGCCAAAATTATCATGAAGAGGAGGTTAGGTTCGGGTATGCCCCACCACCATAACCTCTCATTGGAGGTTAAGGTGTGGTGGTCCCCACCTCCAACTTCCACATGGAGGCTTTAACCAAAAAAATGAAAATAAAGCTACAAAACTATATTTTTATTTAATTCTTTCACTAAAAACTCAAAAAATAACTTTTATTCTCAACCCACTTCCATTGAGGTGAAAGTATCCTTAAGTGAATACCAGTACAACGAGTTTAACGGTTTACTCAGATTTCAATTCCAAGCACCAGTTCAAAATTTATAAAATTCCGCTCGCTCGTTTACTGAACGTACCTGAAAAAAAGTTCGGAAAAAATATTATCGGTCACCCTCAACCCGCGCCGGTAAAGGTTAGGCTCTTCCTAGGTGAAACATGCCCCAAAGAACCCAACAATACTCTCAGATATTCAATCTGAGTTACCATTTAGAAGTTATGAATTTTACAATAAAATAATTGTCACTTAATTATTTTATTTGCGGCGAAAAACTAACTTTTTCTGGTGGCCCTCACCGGCCAAAGTTAGTATCTTATTAAATAGTTAATGCTATCATGAGTTCAATGGTTGTATCATATTTTTAATCCAATATATCATTTGTGAGTTATAAGAATTTGAAAAATAAATTAATTTATTTAATTATTTTATTTATGGTTATGTCAATTTTGAGTTTTCTGATAGGAGGCCCGCGCTGACTAATCTTAAGTCACTCCTAGGGTAAACCTGCCATCCTCAGCGTAACGGTGCCCTCAGATTTCTGATCCCAATAACTGTTTAAGAGTTATTCTACTTTTTTAGGAAAATTGCTTATGTGCATTAACTTAAGCTTAACAAAACATCAACAGATAATTATGGGCACTTCAGACCTCGAAATCGCGTGCCATATAATTTTGAAGACTCAAAAAATGCCCATATATTAAAAATATTACATGGAAATTACGGTTCTTTACATTCTCACCACCTCAGGGCTCTACGTCCTCATAATCCACAACTCAAAATAAGGAAAAAAATGGGGGTATTGTGCACGCATATGAGCCTCCCACTCCCATGTGCTCTCCTGGAGGTTATTATGCTGTAAAAAAACATGAACCATAGGTATTGAACATCCACGAAGGATTTGCTCCTATCTATCCTCAATCTCTACTGGAACCTCTGTAAATGTTTCTCCATCATCGACATCCAGCTCTCCGTGGTCGATGACGTCAGGAGGGTTGTTCACCTATCTCCTCAGTTGGGATACATGGAAGATATCGTGCACCTGGTGAAACTGAGGTGGAAGAGATAAGCATTAAGCCACCTCACCAACTTTTTTGAGGACCTGAAAATGTCTGATGAGTCTCAGAGATAACTTTCTGCCTCGGCCAAATCTCTGTAGACCTCGTCGGGGTGAGACCCGTAGCAAGACATGGTCGCCATCCTCGAACTCTAGAGGTCTCCGTATCTTGTCGGCATATGAATTCTGCCAGCTCTGTATAGACTTAATCCACTCCTAGATGATTTTCACTTTCTCTGTGGTAGCCTGTACCATGTCTGGTCCCACGAGTGTTGACTCCCCTAGGTCAGTCTAGTACAAAGGTGATTTGTAAGGTCACCCGTACAATGCCTCAAAAGGTTCCATACCTATGGTGGAGTGATAACTATTGCTGTATACAAAATCCACAAAATGTAAGTGATCCTCCCAGCTGCGACTGAAGTCAAGGACACATGCACAAAGCATTTCCTCGAGGGTCTAAATGGTACACTCAATCTGGACATCCGTCTGATGGTGGAAGGTGGTGCTCAAATGAAGCTGCGTCCCAAAAGCCTCATGCAACCCCTTCCATAGCTGGGAAGTAAATCATGTGTCATGATCGGAGATAATCGTCGAAGGTACTTCATGTAGCCACACAATCTTATGCACATAGAGGCGTCCCAGGCTCTCTACTGAACCCTACTCTCTGATCGGTAGTAAGTGGACCGACTTGGTGTGTCTGTAGACGATCATCCAAATCAAGTCATGTCTTCTGGATGTATGGGGATATCCTATCACAAAGTCCATAGATATCCCATCCCACATCCACTCTAGGAACTCCAAAGGATGAACCAAGCCTGCTAGTACTAGATGCTCCGCCTTCACTTACTAGAAAGTGAGGCACCAATAAACAAACTCTGCTACTGCTTTCTTTATTCCCAGCCAGCAGTGCTGTCGTCGGAGTTCCTGGTACATCTTTGCCACTCCTGGATGTACTGATAGAGGGGATGTGTGGAAATCCCTCAAAACTTCCTCCTGATGAGAAAATGGTACCATAGTACGTCCTCTGAAGAGGATGACGTGATCCACACCTTCATAAAATCCATCAGGTGCCTGCCCTGTAGATATCTGAGCACGTTGTGTCTCACAGTCAGCGTCCTCATGTTGTGCCTCCCTGATTCGCCGAAGAAGTTGGGGAGTGAATGTAAGAGACTAAAGGAAGTCTGATCCATCTCTATCTACACAGGATATCTGTAAATCCACTAGCTTTTCTCTCACCACACTCAACAGATGCAGGCCAAACCTCCTGCTGAGTGCGTCTGCTACCAGGTTTCCCTTCCCAGGAGTATAGACTATCTCAAAGTCAACTTCTGCTGCCATGAGGGTGAGGTTGGTCGAATGACAAGTGATTGACTGCACCCTCCAATGCATGAGTTGATCTAGTGATTCCTGGGTTTCCTTTTTCTCCAGCCAAGGAAAACCCCATCCCAACGTTGAAGATATACCACAACCTCTTTGCCTAATACAGTTAATCTAAATGTGAACTGCGGATGTCAAGTCCAAACCCAAACTAACATTGTAAGGCCTCAATGCTGCCACCAAGAGGTTCCAACTGAAACTCTCGCCGCAAGGGTCATATCACACTATCGTCATAAGTTTGATTATAGAGTCTCCTCCCAATGGTATCTCCAGACGTGAGGGTCAAGTCAAAAGTTTAACCGGAAACTCTCGGTCATGGAAAAGATTCGTGGAAGGAAGGAATAATTGGTACCTATGTCTATTGATACTATAGCTAGTAGTATACATAGACCGTACCTCGAATCATTCATAGAGCACTTGGGTCGCATTCCTTGACTACATGCAACAACTCTCTTCCCCTGTCCTCCAGCTCCCTGAGCCTGGCTGGATCCACAAAAAGGGGGTGGTTGTAACATGTCGAAAAGTACACCACCACATGTTGCTCTCCTAGATATGCTTCCACGTCTATTGCACTGAAGATTCATCTATCCCTAACACATTTTAAATACCCAAGTCTCTGAGACTAGCACTGATTCCCTACTTTACCACTACTAACATTCACTGGCTTTATTCATTCATCCAAAGAACATTCAACCACAAAGGTTCTCTCTAGCACCATAGCATAAGTAGGAATTCATAGAGTAATAGTTCGGGCTCAAATATTCTTTAAAAAAACCTCTCTCGGAATTTCGAGTCCTGATCCACTGATCATATCATATTCATAGAGTACAAGGAAATATAGGTACGCCTCGATGAATACTCAACTACCGACAAGTCGTCATACCAAAGCTGTAGAAGTTCTAGAGAACTCTTAGCCACCTCCTCAAGCCAGTCCTCGGATGCCTGTAAGTCAGGCTCTCCTCGGAACTTGAGGGGTATCTGATGCTGAAACACGTGTAAGGCACTAAGTATACATGTGTCCTCTACTGGTACCACCAGTTGTAACTTCTGACCAATGGGTAGTGATATAGTTGGTACACTACCCAAAGGTACTATCTTGGGAAATAGTCCACGTACCGAAGACTCATCACTAAGCAGACCATCCTCATGGTCACTCACAGAAAAATTCTAGTAGCTAAGATCACCGTCTTCTCTACTGGTGTCTCAACTAGACGAGAAACTCTAGAAATTGCCTCCAGCCATCCCTCAGCTGTGTGGAAATCTGTCTCGCCTTGAAACCTCAGAGGCCTCTTCTGTTGGAACTCGTGAAATGCGCTCAGTCGGCGTGCACCGTATGCCAATGTGGCTGGTGGTATTTTCTGACCAATAGGTGGTGGTTCTGCTGGTACACCACCCGAAGGTGCCAATATAGTAAGAGGGCCCTACACCGGAGCCTCGTCGGTCGGTGGGCTATCAGCGAGTAGAACTCTTGGAACTCTAACTGGCTATTTGCGTAGAGGAATACTAAAAGAAACAGATGTGACACGGTCAAAAGATTATACCTGGTGAGCTAACCTAGTGAGCTGACTTAAGAAATCACAAATAAAACACACACTCAATTAGTGTTTTCATGCACTGAGTCGGAAATCAAAAGTCAAGGTCCTGGTGTATGGATACGTCAGCCACCACACCAACACTGGACTCTCTGAACTGAAAACCACACTCAATACACTTAACACTTTTACTTCACAGAAAAGATCATAGTCCTCAGTTCTGTGGTAGAACCGACTCCTCTAATACCAATTTTGTCATGACCTGTTCCTCGGGGCATGTGCTGTGACTACCCCAAGCCCACCTTCCATAGGACAGGGGCTGGAGACTAGAACTAAAGGAGTAAATCTGTAAAACTGGGAAGGAATTGGGATTATAAACTGTAAACAAAACAACAGATCACACAGCTGGATACGAAACACTAATTAAAACTGTATAAAAAAAGTGTGATGAAATTAAAAGGTGCTGGAAATACAAGCCCAACTGTAAAGTACAAGAAGCTGAAAGGTACAAGTAAAACTGAAGAAAAGAAAAACGGAAGCTGGGTTGTCCTCTGAGGTTTCTACCTGAAAGGTAGGCACAAATAGCCTCCTCATCACTCCACGTCCGTCAGTCTCCTCTGTGTACCGACTCATCGTAAGGTCCACCTTTGGGTACCATCAAGTCCTGGTACTCTCAGCCTCAATCAGCATTGTCCATCATCTGCATCCAACACAACAAGGTGCGGGAATAGCCCATGCAGGGGTGAGTATAACGATACTCAGTAGGGAGCCCGAGACCCTAAAGGTCTCACAAAATCCAACAAGGATAAACCACAAAGTATGAAAACAACAGTTAACCCCCACTTAGGTATATGCCCATACATATACCTAAGTTATCAAGTAACCCATCTCAATCATGAGATAAACACAAAAGTTACTGACTCACCTCACACAGGTATACAACTTATGTAGAGAGATAGAGATTATTAGATGTAGCCACTGAATCATCTACTATGTTGAACCCATGTAGGATCCTGGAATATAAAACAGAGTTGTCGAACCCACATAGGATCCTAGAACCATAGTAAGAGCTTTTGAACCCACATAAGATCCTGGAATAGTAGTCAGAGATTTCGAACCCGCGTAGGATCTTGGAATAGTAATCAGAGTTGTCGAACCCACGTAGGATCCTGGAATAGTAGTCAGAGTTGTCGAACCCACGTAGGATATTGGAATAGTAGTCAGAGATATTGAACCCATGTACGATCTTGGAATAGTATTCAGAGATGTCGAACCCACGTAGGATCCTAGAATAGTTGTCAGAGCTATCGAACCCACGTAGGATCCCCGAACAGTAGTCAGAGCTATTGAACCCACGTAGGATCCTGAAACAGTAGTCAGAGTTGTCGAACCCATGTAGGATCCTGGAATAGTAGTCACAGCTATTGAACCCACATAGAATTATCTCAAAGGTCCTCCACATCATAGAGGTCTCAACGCAATAAATTGTGCATCAATCGGATGCCCGGTCTGTGAGTTATTAGCCTTCTAGTCCCAGAGGCCCTGTTGGATTCTTGCACGATCTAACCTGACCATATCTCAACTACACCCCAAACTCCAAGGGGTATACTCTAAGGGACCTCTAAGCTCCATGATTACCAGTGCCGCTGACATTTCTTCAAACGGATGTCTGGTGCCAAAGGTATGGCCAAAAGAAAGTAAAGGGTCGGTAGTGGGCCCGGGTCCGGTTTTACCTTGTTGAACCGACCTGGCCCGACCCAGTCTAGGTTGACCCGGCCTGACCCGTTGGGTCGGGCCTGGCCTGTTAGGTGGGTCAGCCCGTTAGATTTGGCCCAGCCCCCTAGGCCCAGCCCAGTAGAACGCGAGGGGTCGCGAGAGTGTGGTCCGGTCGCAAGGGCGTGGACCGGCCGCGGGTCGGCGTGAGGGCGGTTCTACTCGGAGGGTGCCGTGTAGGCGGCTCGGTCTGGGATTCCAGGGCCAGTTCGGCCCGAAGCACCGTGAGGGGTGCAGTTCAGGCGGCTCGACCTGGGACTTCGAGGGCCAGCGGGAGACTTGGAGCCGGGAGGCGCGGGATGGCGCGGTTCGTCCGGGGTGCACGAGAGGCGGGCAGAGACCGGGAGCTGCGTGGCATGGGCCGGAGTGGTTCGAACGGGGCGTAGGGGAGGCCGGCGGTGGCCGGGAACTGGGAGTCAGGGGTCGGCACAGTTCGGCCGGGGCGCACGGGAGGCTGACAGCGGCTCGAAGTCGGGAGGCGCGGGCTAGCGGCCTGGAGCTGGTTCGACCAAAGCGTCATGAGGGCAGCGTGGGTTGTGGAGTCCACGGGTAGTGTGGTCGTTGCTTGTCACCTCCATCGTCTCATTGTTTCGTCGCCATGATGAAGAACATCACAAAAGAGATCGACAGAGGGAGTCAGGCCATGTTAGTTTGGCCCACACCCTCCGCGTTCAGGGTGATAACAATCAGTTCAAAACCTCCATGATTTTTCAATGAATTGTCAAGAAAAGAAGAGATGAGAATAACACCCCACATCTTCCCACAAATAAAGGTTCCCAACCCGCAAGGTAAAATAAATCTACACAACTTCAACATGGAGGCTTTAACCAACAAAAAAAATAAAGCTACACAACTTTATTTTTATTTAATTTTTTCACTAAAAACCCAAAAACTAACTTTTATTCTCGACCCACTATAGTCGAGGTAAACATATTCTTAAGAGAATACTGGCACTGAGAGTTCAATGATTCCCTCATATTTCAATTCCGAGCACTGGTTCAAAAGTTATAAAATGCCTCTAGCGTGTTTAATGAACATACCCGGAAAATAGTTCGGAAAAAATATTATCACTCACTCTCGACCCACGCCGGTCAATTTTAGCCTCTTCCTAGGTGAAACATGCCCCAAAAAACCCAACGGTACTCTCTTATTTTGAATCCAAGTTACCGTTTAGAAGTTATGAATTTTACAATAAAATAATTGTCACTTAATTATTTTATTTGCGGCCAAAAACTAACTTTTTTTGGTGGCCCGCACATGCCGAAGTTAGCATCTACTTAAATAAAGCATGCCATCAATAATTTAGCGGTGGTCTTAGATTTTTAATCTGCGCTACTGTTTGTGAGTTATAGGCATTTGTAAAATAAAATAATATATTTATTTATTTTATTTAAGGTTATGCAAATTTTGGGTTTTCTCATAGGAGGCCCACGCCGACTAATCTTAAGTCGCTTCTAGGGTAAACCCGCCTTCCTGAGTGCAACG
Source organism: Viscum album (assembly GCA_963277665.1). Taxonomy (NCBI): domain Eukaryota; kingdom Viridiplantae; phylum Streptophyta; class Magnoliopsida; order Santalales; family Viscaceae; genus Viscum; species Viscum album. The sequence goes on along the minus strand of OY728158.1, from coordinate 967,014,617 downwards.
GTGCCCTCAAATTTTTGATCTGTGTAACTGTTTATGAGTCATTCCACTTTTTCAGGAAAACTGCTTACGCGCATTAACTTAAGCTTAAAAAAACTTCGACAGATCATTTTGGGCACTCCGTGCCTCGGAATCGTGCACCGTCTGATTTCACGGACTTGTAAAATTCCCATATATTTAAAAAAAATTACATGGAAATTCTAGGTTTTGCAACACCAGTGCATCACAAGGTATAAATTAAATACTGCAGGATAACAATCTTAATAAGGCAAGATACTGTATCAACATAAGCATATAAAAGTACTTTTTAATAAATAAATAATTCAGCACAAACAACTACCAAAGATCCAAAAATTCAAAATTCATAATTAATAAAAATTATTTATTTAAACTAAACACAACAAAAATAGGCTACACAACACATACAGTTAATTAAATTAAATCCACAGGCTAAATGAATTTATAATGGCCATATCAGCATGTACAAAGGGGTGTCCTACCACATCGAAACAATTTAAACAATTTAATTTATGATAAATAGGGATGCAACAATTATGCGAAATAAATAAATTAATGAAATTGGGTGAATTTTCACAGAGTCAATAGACACCAACTAACAACACAATAATGCATTTTTATAAATCGTAAAAAAACAGAGGAAAAGTGAGTAGACACCATACCTTTTAATTATACATGATTTTTTTGATCCACAGTAAGCTTTGATTTGACCTAAAATGGATGAAAACAGAAGATTTTAGAAAAATCCCAAAATAGGGTAAAAATCCTTTTGCAACAAACTGCGCACAGGATACACAACGAAATCATACGATTCCAATTGAGCAAGGTTATCCTTGCCTTGAGGTTTACTACATAACATATGACAAAGAAATTAGATGATGGACGGAGGTGCGGTGGTCTTCCGAAGGGGATTTAGGTTGGTGTGCCACCTAGGGGGAGGGAGGGGTGCGACGTGGGGGAGAAAAGGAAAGGAAGTGAGAAAAAAAAAAAGAAAGAAATGGAACAAAAAAGAAATAAAGAATAAGAGAAAAACAAAAGAAAAGGAAAAGGAAAAATTAATGAAAAATAAAATAGAATCAAAATAAAGGAAAGGAAAAAAATGATAAAAATAAATAAAAATGTAAATCTACCATTTTAATTATTTTTACTATTTCTGTAACCCCCTTTCTATTTTATTTCTAAATTTTTTTATCCCTTCTTGATTTCTTTTAAATTTCTTTAAATATCTTCTTATTTCTTTTCAGTCCTTAATTAATTATTTTATTCCCGAACACCGCGCTAAAGCACAATATAACATTTTTCATAAAAATCAGCATTTATTTAATTAATTTAAAAGTTTCCTGGGACCCATAGTGGGGTGCGCAGATGTGTGCCCTGGGTCGCTTTAAATATTTACACAATAAAAATTAAAAATTGGTCCTTACCTGATTAAGGTGAGGACGTTATAGTGGTGATGTACCTAAATACCTTAAATCTGGGCTTGTTAATGTTTGAACTCTGGATGATGCAGTACTACATGGGAGCATTTACCACATGGTTCAGACACCAACTACAATATATAATTATATATATATATATATATTACTCAAATAATATTTTTAAATTAATATTTTCATTCATATATATTATATTTATATATACCTTAAAATGTTTATTTGTGTATATAAAAATACTTATAAATATATATATGTGTGTGTGTATTAATATATTTATAAATTAGTATATTTATATAAGTATATATATATATTTTATATACATATATATATTTCAAATTAATATATATATATATATATTTATATTAATTCATCTGTGTCTATATATAAAATTTGTAATTTTTAATATTACAACATATATATTTTCACCATTAATAGTTTATTATTAATTATCCTTTATTATGTTTTTATTAACTAATTGTAATTGTGTTCTAACTTTTGTTTGTATGTGTGTTTACAGGTATATAGTTGTGTATTTATCTATATGTGTCTCTATGTCTATATATTTATCAACATTTATTTTTAATTTTATCTAGAACTACCATAAACAAATACTAATATAACGACTTTTAATTTCTTATTTAATCTTATCACATTTAAAACAAGGTTAAAATAAAAATTAGCCATATTTTTAAAAAAATGTGACAAAATTTAAAATTATTTATATTGGAAAATGCATCTAAAAATGTGGAAAAATTAGCCACATTTTTTTAACACTTATAAATTAAAATCTAACCCCATTTTTAAAATACACATTGAAAAAATGCATCTAAATTATCCATGATTGTATTAAAATGTGGGTTAAAAACACTACAAATTAAACGTTTTAAGTAGTGTTTATACCCAATTTTAATACATTTATTATTCATAATATTATAATTTATATATTTATTAATACATTTTTTAAAATATTAATAGTGAATTTATCATAATATTAATACATTTATTATAATTTTAAAACTTTTATTAATTGGTTTATCATAATATTTTTAAATTTATCATAATATTATTACATTTATTTATATATTTAACATAATTCATATTTTTTGTTCATATTTAATATTTTTATAATCTAATTATTTTTATTATAATGTAGTTTTTTAATTTTTAATGTATTATAATATTAATATGTTTTCTCACAATATTTATGATAATATTAACAAATTTATCAACACATTTCTTAATGAAATGTTTATTATAATATTAATTCATTCATTATAATATTAATAAATTTATTATAACATTAATACATTTATTATAATATTGATTCATTTATTATAATAAAAATAATAAATTCATCATAATTTTTAATACATTTTTTATAATATTAATCCATTTAATTTACATTAAACATGATGAAGGTTTTCATTTATTGTTAATTAGATCATAAGAATCATTAGTGGTAGCTAAGATGTTGTTTATGGTTGTGAATTATGAATTTGATATTTCATGAGATGATTTGAGGTGAAGCCAAGAGGTTCTCTAAGTGTTTCAAGATAATATGGGATTTTTTTGGAGCTGAAATATTGGCTATGTCAATTCTACAAAGGATTATTTTCCACTCTAGATTGAAGCCATGTTGGGTAGTGTATACTTGTTTTATAATCTACTTAACTATCATTGACAGCCTGTGTATCTGTCTTTGGAAACTACATATATGTCATCTAAAGAAGTGTAAGTTTCATTTCCTAGTAGACTTGAAGTTTGAAAATGGACTATCAGTATAAGTGTCAATCTATGACCTATTTATGCATGATTTGGACATGTGTATGTGTCATACTACTCAACGTACATGGAATGCAATACTTAGTGAAAAATATGAAAAATAATATGGATGAAGTATTTAAAAACAATTATTCTATCAATGAAAAATATGATCTTAATTTAGAAAAACATTACAAACCTTATGTTATTCAAGGAAATGAAGATATAATGATGCCTACACTATGAATAACATGATCATTAAGAAAATCAACTGGATGAGGATAAACTAAAAATGAATTCTTTTCTAATTTCAAAGAATAATGTAGATGAAAGTGTGATGATGATTTATTTTTCTTCATATATTAAATCACTTTATAATAAATAAATGATGCTAGATGAGTTTGTCGAATTTTTGATATGTTATTAAGCCAAGTTTTTATGTAAATTCCAACCCAATGAACAACCTTATTCCAAAAGCAGTTGAGGTATTCATTGTACTTTTTTTGCAAGTATTTGTTTCGCACTGTAAGCCAGTTGAAGAAAAATTGGGAGTTGAAAACTAATACACACATTCATGTTGCGAGAATTTTATATATAAATACAAATTGAGTTTGATATAGGCGAATCCGGAAGTGTTCGATGTAGTAGTTTTCTCGATGAACAAGATATGGGTAGTAATAGAGTTTTCATGAAAATGTGGGATGATGAAACTCTTTTCGGGTTGTTGTGATTTTCATTATTATCAAGTTTAACTAAAATAATATTACTTTCATTATATTTTCTTATGTTATGTTTGAGACATATTGATAAAACCATTTTTAGTAAGATAAAAAAACACTGAGACATTAATAATCCGCCTACACAAAAAAAAATAAAAAGAAAATAGAGAGAAGGTTTACTATATAAAAATATCAAGGATATAGATATTTGACACTACAATAGGTATTAAAGATATCATTGACCTTAATATTGAGTATTATCTAAACTCATAAAAATGTCGAAGGTGAGGAAGAAGCGGGGAGTGCATGGGGTTTAGATAGTTCTCTTCTTAGAATTCGATTGTACCAAAACTGATAGTTCTAAGGTTGATATAAGAATAAGTAGTAAATCCTTAAAGGATTCTACATGCATTGATTTTAGAAAACCATGGTCTTTATATTATATTCACCAGTTATTTTTTGAATTGGTTTCTATTAAAGAATGTGAGCTATGTTTTTGTTTATATTATCTTATTAGGTTTAAGATGAGGTTCTATTTCTTGTTACTGAAACAACCTACATAAAAAAGAATATGTTTATCACATCTGGTGTGATGTGTATTTCAATGTAACTCCAGAGTGACTGTAAATCCTGTGGGGAGTTTTGTGTGTGTTGGGATGCCTAGTTTTAGGATAATAACTGACTCAAACCAATTGTATTAATAATAACATATTAGTGAAAATTAACTCTAAGGGATAACATCTTGTTGTGGCACATATTAGGCTCTCACATTGAGGATAATACTTATAAAATCTCATGTGTCCCATTTTTCATCCTTAAAATTCATTTCATTTGAGTAAATATGAGATATTTAATTGAGAGGGTTTTTTTAATCGACTAATGGGGTTTATTTCAAAGAATGAAATTTTAAAGTAGCCTACAATGATTTAACCCCCTCTCTAGGAACACATTTGACTCATATAAAATAAGAAGTTGTTTCAAAGATAAATATCCCCTCAGTTTGACTCTCTTTATATAGAATAGAAAACATCAACTCTATCAATCGTATAGGTGTGCCTATATTTGATGGAACAAAATTTCTTTTTTGGAAAAATTTTATTCTTCGTTTTTTGTTATCTCAACATTTTTAAGTTTTTGAGAATTTTAAAATGTTATTTCTACCAATTAAAAGAGGTTATGATATAAAATATACTGATAAAATAAATCTTGGAGTTGTTAGAAATTATAAAAACTCCACTCATATATGCCTTACTTAAATGTTTTTTAAAATGTTTTGGTATTGGAAACTACTAATAAAATAATACATAAATTTGAAAGTATTTATAAAAAAAATTTAAAAGTTAAATAAGTCAAGATATAACTCTATAGAATAAAGTATAAAGTTACAAATATGTTTGATGTTAAATCCATTAATTATTACTTCACTAGAGTGAATATGATATTGACTAACATTAGAGGCTTTTAAAAAAATCTGGATGACATCTTTATTCTGAAAAAACTAAAGAGGAATTATCATGAAAAATTTCACTAAAAAATTTACTATTGAATATAGGGGACATCCTTTATTGTATTAGTAACACAATATCCTCATTTGATGTAAAATGATAAAAATGATTTCCTTTAAGAGTAAAGTGGAATTTCAAATGGATTTTAAATCCATAAGAAAGATGAAGTTGAAGAAATAAGAACCTGTACAGTATTTTGAGTCTGATGATGTGATGATATAGATAATGACAATAAGATAATTATGTATCTTATCTCTATAAATTTCAGAAAATAAAAATGGAAAATATAAATTGGAAACATCCTTTGAAATGATTCAAGTGTATTGGCATTCAACAATTTCTAACCAACAATCTAAAGAATAAAAACTATGATTTTGATGTTGATGACCAAAAAGAGAAAACTCAAAATAAGAAGTTGGATAATGAATCTACATCAGGGAACAATACAGGTGACAACAATAGATGATTTCTATGATGAGATAGGAGAATCGTGATGAGAATAAAAGAACAGAAATATTCTTACTTGAGAAGAAAATATAATAATTAATCACCTAAAACTACTACAAACATTATGGAACATGTGAAAGACTAATAGACCTACTTAAGGAGCACTAAAAAATGATGGTTAAGATATTTATAGGAATAAAATACTCACATATTAATTAGAGGCTTGTTATGATAAAAATACCAAGTTGAAGAAGTAAGTTAAAAGCTTTTATAAATCTGATAGAAATAAAATTTAAGAAAAATAAGAATATATAAAAAAGTGACTAAACTCGTTGAAGATCTTAAGTAATCTTTGTTAAAGTCTATTCAAGATGAAAATATGAAGAAGGATCATCAATAGAGACTAAAGTTAAAAAAATTATAAATTAAAAAATGGTGATAAAAAATTATAGGGTTGAAAGAGAGTTAAAAATCATTAATTGTTACTATAAATTTTTTGTTGATTTTAAGCTCAATTATTTACAATATTAGATATTTCTAGTACATCAATATAGGTAAAATAATTACCAAAACCTAATTAAAAATATGTATATGTTTTTCCTAATGGTATATGTCCTATTTTAAAATTTTTATAATTCTAGTATAGAAATTTTATGCAAAACTCTCTCTTACATCTTGAAAATAAATAAGAATACATGATAATTCAAATTCATTTAAGAAAAAATAAAATCATAGCATATTTGGATATAAATGTTCAGAATTTAGAATTCAATTTTATGAACATAAATATGGTATTAATAGAAGATTTAGATTCAGTGGTTATTATTGGTTCTATGGTATTTTTTTCACACAAGGCTTACACATGTTAGTATAATAATTCCTTTAGTGGAATAAGGCACAAATAAATGTGGAGAAGCTCTAATGTGGAAAAAATGAGCTTACAAAGAATATGTTTATATAAGTCCTTTACATGTCTGCCTAATCAGAACTAGTTTGACTATTAGAAAGAATTACTTGTTGGATATGAAATTACAGGGCATTAAGCTGAGAGCTACATGAAAAATCCCCCTGGATAGATCGCTAACCGATAAAAGGAGGAATAATTTTATAAAAAGAATCAAGATTAGAAATCAGTTATAGTGTAAGTGGCACTGAATGAAACTAATAAAGGAGGACCATTGATTTTTTATAGTGGGTTCACTTCCCACATGTTGAGAGATAATAAAATCATGATATACATTTAACAACATAAATTTTGAGTTATAATGTTCAATAATTGCAGTTCCTTAAGGATTAAGAGCCTGCAAACAACTAGAATTGAGTCTAAAGGGATCAAATACAAAAAAACTTATTTTGGGATGGGATTAAATATAACTTTCTCATTATTAGACCACTGTGTAGTGAGGGAAAAAGTTTAAAATTGGAAACCTATATAATTCATGAAATTTGAGTGTTAACGATGAGAATGATTTTTGGTATATAATACTTTTCTATCATTTCTTGAAAATCATATGAAAGATTTCAAAACAAGAGTCGCTAAGAGAACATCCCAATCTAAAAATGTATAGAGAATCAGTTTGTAACACATGTCTATAAGGAAATATGATTTAATGGAGAAATAATAAAGTGGATATTTAATTCACTAAAAAATTGGAGCTTATATATATGTGTGTGTTTGTAGTCTCATGAGGAATAAGTTAACTAGTGGTGATCTTTACTTCATTACATTTTTTTATGACTACTAATATATGTCTAGTTTTATCTTTATAAAGTATAAAGTAGAGGCCTTTCAAAAGGTAAAAAATATTTGCTGTAATGTTGAGAGGGAACATGGTGTCGAAGTTAAGAAGGTGAGGTTTATTAATGGAATTATGTATACACAAAACTATTTTGGGAAGTATCTATAAAATCATGGAACAAAACATTATTATATCACATGATACACTCCATAAAAAATGATTTGGATAAATGAAAGAATAGGATCATTCTAGAAATGTGAAGGTCTATTCTTATTGAAAATAAGTTTCCATATTTATTTTTGATAAATTCTATGAGCATTGTTATCCATATTTGAAACATATTTTTTCTAAGACAGAAGACACACAATGTCCCATACGACATGTGGTACTACAAAAAATTTTATTTTCAAATACTTCAACATATTTTGAGTCACTTGCTACATAAAGATATAAAAACCAAAATTAGGGTAAGTTTAAAGAAAGGGATGAATAAAGGACCTTTTTGGAATGATTTACATATGGGATTCAGAATGATTTCTAGAGAAAAACTAACATAGGATAGTGAAGTGTTCATATTTCAATATCATTGAAAATAATAACAAAAAATTGAGTTATTTGAGGCTGAACTTGAAGTGTTTTGATCATGAAATAGAAATATTCCTAAAAAAATATTATGGAACAAGCTATAACTATGTAGATTCTGTTTAATGTTGACTCATACGTTACTAGTGATGAAGAAGATGTTCAAGATCTGAGGATGAATAATGAAATTACAAAGAAACATATTGATTTTGTGAATGTTTTTTCTAACAATAATCACCTGTAAAAACTATAATAAGGTTCATAATTGAGAAAAAAATGTAATTATTTCTCAAACTGAAATTTGAACAATATTTGTGGTCATTGATCACAAAGAGTGGATAGCCCTGAAAATGGCTATGTGGGTAAGATTTCCTCATCTCCCTCTTCCTTTTAAAAACACTTTAATAATCCAAATTATAAGGAATTTGGTAGTTCATATTCTGTGTTTTGACACTAGAAATAGTTTTATCTATCATCCAATTAACCTGTGTATTTGTGTCAAAGTAAACCTTTCAAAACCTCATATTGAGTGGGTGTGGATATTGATTGGGGTTGAATTTATGTGGAAACAACCAGTGGTGTTTGAGTCTTGAACAATTTTTTTCTCATCTTGCCTACATATGTGGCATCTATCCTCTTCATGTAGGTTTCCCCTGTTGATTCTTTACCGAAAGTCCCGGGTATTGTGTGTGTTGAGCCAAAGGTAGAAAATATATTTGGCAGATTGAAACATGATTTGGGTGTCTCTAGTTTTACATCTAAGGTTCCGGGTTATGATGTTATGTTCCCTTCATTGATTTCCTTTGATGATGCAGTTTGAGCTAAGAGGCTAGTTAGAGGGTAGGTGCTCACACCACTTTTCATGAATACATCCCCCCCAAGGTAGAGGTCCACTAGTAACCAAGGCCCTCCTAGACCATTACATATCTAGAACCACTTCTCATATTTAGGTGGGGAGAGGAGGAAAATGTTAATCAAGAAGGATAGTGTACTATTATTCTGAAAAGTAAAAAGAAACAGGTTGGATCAAGGACCTTGAAAAATTCTGATATGAACAATAAGGAATTAGATTGGTAGATAATTTAATACAATAAGTAGGAACCTCACATAGTGATTATGGTTGGGTAAAGATCAAAGAAATAAAATAAGTTAATTTTTCACCATAGTAATTTCCTAGTAATAAATTTGAAGAAATAAAGGCCTCACAAAGACAACTCACCCTACAAAGAACTTTGGTTAGTAGATATTCAGAAAAATCTAAAAAGCTTGGGTCAAAGTCAAGGTATGTTGGACAATCACATGTTGATGATATATCTCAGGATCTCAGTATCCAGGGTAACACCATTACAACCTCCACTTATAGGGTTGATAATGATCAATGTGACTGGGTCTTGTATTAATAATCCCTAAGCGGATCTCGAGTATATAGGGATCTCACAACAGTGCCTAAGTTGGCTGTAAATTTTATTCTTCCAAAGGAGGATAATAAAGAGGTTGCTCATGAAGTAGTGGTTTAGGAGATTCTCCTTCATTATAATGAATAAATGATGGAGGAAGTTTCATGGTCAATTTTCCTAAGTAGTATGCACATCAAATGACTGAAAGACCATTTCTGGTCTATTTGTGTGAAGAATAACTCTCGAGGGTTGATAAAAAAAATAAAACATTGATACATGTCTTCAATGAGGTAAAAAAAAGCTTGGAGAAACATATATGGGGATGAAAAAATTTGTCCTTTCAATTTGAGGAGGTCATCATGGAAAATAAATACCTTGAGGTAGCCTCTATCTATTAGAAATTAGATAGAGTTAGTCCTTCCAACTATTTTAATTTTATTTAGAATGATCATGCATCTACCTTTGAGGTTTGATATCCCTTTGGTTTTGTGTACTTGGATTCCCACTTTTCATTAAAAGTTATTACTTGAATAAAAATTTAAATTTAGTAGTAAAAAAATAATCATTTTCACCAGTGGAAAGACATAGGACCAGTAGGATTTTCTTAACTATGGTAACACACATAAAGTAAAAGATCTACCAAATGGATTTGAAATCATCATGTTGTAATGGTGAACTTGAATATGAAGTATTTATCGAGAAACATAAATATTTTATTCTTGATAAATATGGGATAATGGTATGAAGAATTAATAAGGCTCTTAAGGGTGTAAATCGGGCCCCAAGATCCTTGTATGACAATATCGATAGATTCTTGATAGGTGTGAATTTTTCTAAGGGAAAGGTTGATAGTAATCTATACGTGAAGAAGATATCCACAAGGACACTGATTTTTAAAGTATTCGTAGATGAAATAATCTTTTTATATGAGAAATATGATATTTGTGAAGACTTTAATGAGTAAATGAACATTCATTTTCATATATCAATGTTAAGTGAGATTTCATATTTTCTTAGGTTACAATTCATTCAAATAGATGATCAAATTTTCTTATCTCAAGAAAAATATTACCCAAAATTATTGAAGAGGTTTTGAATGTAGAAATGAAAAGGGAATTATAACCCATTAACTATTTGAAATGATCTAACAAAATATGATAGTATAAATAATTTAACTCAAAAGGATTATATAATACTAATTTTTATCCTCCTATATCTAAAAATATCCATAATTGACAATGGTTTTTATGTGAAATCACATTCTTGATTTTAAAGTGCCCCCCTAAAATATAATATATCATTATCTAAGATAATTATGAGATAAATCAAGAATAAAATTAGTTACATCCATATATTTAGTTCAAATATAGATTTTACCTCGCAGGGTTTTACATATACTAATTTGATGAAGATTTTGTTGAATGGAAGTCTACTTTAAGAGGAATAGTATTTCTTATGGATTGTTGTGTGTTATAAAATATTAAGAAGTAAAATTTATTATTATTAATCCCAAATAAAGATGAATACATTTTATCCATTCGTGATTTTACTTGAATTATATTGATTTATCTTAAACTAACTAACTTTATAGTTGATGATAAAGAAGCCACTATGCATTTCCTGTGATAATCAATGTTTTATAGATCAATCCAAGAATCCAATTCCACACTCTATATATAATCACATTAATCTTATATACCATTTCAGAAAATATAAGGTGGTGTAAGATGAAGTGAAACTTGATTTTATTGGAACAAATGTACAATTTATAGATATTTTAATAAAGGAGTTTCAAAAGGAGGGGTTCTTTATGTTAAAGTAGAGGCTCTATGTTTATCTTTCCCCTCTAACCTAAATCAATGTGGAAATAGACCCCCACTAGGCTTTATATTATGTTAAAAAAGGCAGAGAAATAGTTTCAAAACTTTTAACATGTCTATTGACCAAAGGGGGAGACGATTATTATTGAAAGGGGAGTTTTTAAAACCTATTAATCCAAATATCCAGATATTACAATATGAGGAAACATATTTAAGTGATATATAAATGTGTTATTTGAATGGGAGTCTATTAAATCAAGTTGGACACAATTTCATATAACCAAGTGATGAAATACCATAAAAAGATTACCCTATCTGGTATTATTGTCCAAGGAACTTCTCATATGAGATAGGATATGATTTGTTTATTCTCATTATTGGGACAAAGTTAGCTAGAATTTGGTGTTCATATGTTAGAAGAAGTTTGGGGTCTTTGTTTTGAATTTTATTATCATTATGAGAAATCATGTAACTTTTTAATTATTTTTTATTATACAAATGAGAACTTGGATCATATGATCGGATGTATTATTGATAAAAAAAATCATTGGTTTTAGTTTTCTATTCTAGACATGTTTTCTATGTGAAGTTGTTTTTCAAACTCAAATTATATTTGGAATGATGTTTTTCATCAGAGTGATAAGTTGTTATGATGTCTGAATTTCATTCAAGATGTTCAAAAATTAATTTTATGATGCTTTAATATTTTAAAAGTTTTTAACATCATATGTTGTACAAAACTTGTAGTCCAATATTTTTGAAACAAATAAAGAGAAAAGTTTTTATAAGTAAGAATATATATTGTCGATCCTAATGTTATTAACATCATAAAAAATCTTGATAAAAAGAGTTCGTATAAAAAATAGAGTATGAAGTAAAAGTTTTCGGATCGAATCTCCTCAGTGTAAGACTCACCAGATGTGGAATTTTTTTGAAGTCTAGTAAATTTGAAGTTTCTAAAGTAAGAAGTTTTGATAAAGAATTGATCAACTGATCCATCAGAATGTATGATTTTTTAGACAATTTGACCCATCAATTGAACCAATTATTTGGATAAATCATCATTTACTAAGAATTTAGAAGAAAGGAATTCTTTATATCATTAGTACATAGAAATATATTTTCCACCAATCAATCAGAACAATTTTGGCGCTGATCCACTAGACACATTATTGGTATCTTTATTGCATCATAAACAGATTTCTATTAGAGGTAGCATAGATTTGTAAAGTTGTTGGGACTGATAATCCAAATGGAATCCGAAGAGAATCAATCTAATGAATTTCAAAAATATTTCCAACCATTTTAAAAAAAGTATTTGAATTATTTTCAAGTTGTTTATTTTTTATTTTATAGGACATGACACCGATACACTGAAGTAGAATAGATATGGATTCATTAGACATAGTTTGACACCAATAAGTTATTGGACTCTATACCTCACCGTATGCATTTTTCAATCTTTTTGAGAGTTTTTTGAAAAAATTAATAAAAGGATAAATGTTCTTAAGATACTAATGAAGTTTTATTAAGGGTTTTTTGAAGCCTTCAGAAGTTAGAATGAAGTTTAAGGAAGAATATTTTTAATGTTTTATTTGGTTTCGAGCAATAGAATAAAAAAGTGAATTATAGTGATAAATTGTAACAGAATGAAAACTTGTATTAGACTGAATAATAATTTTTAAGTTCAATATAGGATGACGTTGTGATAATATTCAAGAAGTTTCAAGAAGAATTAAAAATAGTTTAGAATCCCTGATGTGGTTAAAAATGAAGTTGAAATGAAAGTGAAATATGAGTTTTTAGAAATTTGGTTAATTAGGAAAGTGAATGTGGTTTCTCACCCACTCCATTTATAGAACACATTTAAATAGATGTATAAGTAAAATTTACTTTAAAATGAATATATTTTTCCGATTCTATACAGAGTGAGAGATATTGTGATTATGTGGATGAAGTAATTTTTCTAGGCCGAGTTTTTTTGAATGTTTCTGGACAATAAAAGAGTATGGAAGAGGGTTCAGTCAGAGTTTTATGGATTGAACCAAACCATTATTCTAATGGTTTTGGGAAATAAATAAGTGTTTCAAAGTATTTTTTAGAGTATCTTTTGAAACATTTTTTATATTGAATAATCAAAATAAAGAATCAAGCAAAATAATTAGTAAAATAACTCTGACTGAGTTTTCATACAAATTCCAGAGATGTTGCTTCTACCTATTATAGGGAAGGAAAGTGTATAATTGTGTTTTTATAAAATAAGAAAGTGGAAGCTTTTGAAGAAACACAATGAATTTTTTAGAACCAATCAGTGAAGGATTATTAACTTATTACAAAACTTAGTTTACATCATTAATGCTAGAAAAAGTATATGAACTATTATATTGATCATAGTGACACACATCTGTAAGTTTATTTCCTACTTACTGTATACAAAAAATTATTTTTTTCTGAGATATTGGGTGGTTTTATACTATTTCCAAATAAAGTAAAATACTATAAACTCTTATTGAGTAGTGAACCTTGTAAATATGTGTGTTCTTATGTTTGTATGAATGTTTTTTTCAAGAAACTAATAATTCTCAGATAAGAGGAAAAGGTTTTTATTCCATAGATATAACATAAAATAAAAATATATCACTTATTAACCCCCCTATCATTGATATATTGATCATGGTTGGTATGTTTCAGTTGGTATCATAATAAAGGTTTTATTCATTTACTCTTTTCTGAAGTTCTTAAACAAATTTTTATTTTTAAAATTTGAATTGTGTGAAAATTAATGGGTTTCTAGTCTTACATAGAAAGAATTATCAAATCTATAAAGATAGGATATTGCCTTATCCTATGAATATAGTTCATGAAGTTTGTGAAAATGGTACATATTTATTTCCTCCTCTTATTGAGAATTTTCTACTCATATCTATGGATAAGAAAAATATAGAATAATGATGGAAGAGCTAAGAATTCTTTAATATTATCACTTTTTGAAAGTGAGTTCCTTAAATTGAAGAAAATTGCTTCTAAAAGAGTTATTTGGGAAAAGTTGAAATACATTTATAAAGGAAATACATAGGTGAAGAAAACAAAGTTACAAATTTCGAGGTAGAAGTGTGAAAATCCCAAAATGGGTTAGTATGAATCTATTGGTGATTTTTTACAAGGTTGGATGATATTTTAATCACCATAATATGTCATTGTGATAATATATAAGATTAAACTGTTGTTGAAAATATCTTATGAATTATTCCTGATAATTGTTATGCCATATTTTCATCCTCAGATGATAAATATCTAAAAACAATATCATTGGATGACCTTCATAGTACACTCATTACTTATTAAATGAAAAGGGAGAATGTTATGAAAGAAAAAAATTATTGATAAATATCATTCAAGGACACTAAGCATGGAAAATCTAACAATATTATTGAACATCAATAATTTGGTGATTCTGAATCAAAAAATGAGGTTAGTAAGAATCTTAAAGAATATTTATCCTTGTTTTCTAAAAATATAAAAATAGGTATAGGAAATTAAAAATGGAAGATACACATAAAATGTTTTGAATATAGAGATTTAGGATACTTGATTATAATTTTTCTTGAAAAATAAATGAACAAGATAGTGAATTAGATGACAGAAGGATGAGGAGATCTTGGAAGAAGCATAGTGATAAATCAAAATCGTATTCCAATAGAAAATAAAAAAAGTTTTCTAAATCCAAAATGGGAAGATATTTTTATAAAGACGATGAATATGAATATAGTGAATTCCAAGCTAAAAGGATTACTAAATTTTATGGAGATAATCTGTTTATTGAAACTATTAATGATTAATAGTTTCAAAGAATTAGTTTTCAAGTTTAAGGGATCGAGTAGGAATTTCATATGAAAAGAGTGTTAAAATAGTTTCTCAGAAATATTGTGTGACTATAAAGAGGAATAAAGAAGTTTAAGAAGGAATTTTATAGATAAACATATCTATATAATTTTCTTGATGAAAAGGTAAAGATGATAGAAGAAATTTATAGTTTGATGAAATCTCATGAAAATGAAAATAATTGGAATGAAAATATAGAAGTGAAGTTAAAAGAAAAGGAGGAAGTGTTGTAACATGTTCAACAATAGTTTTCTATAGCTACGTAGAGAGTTACAAGTTTCAAGAACTCTATATCTAAATTTGGTGAATCTTCTACAAAGGGGTAACTTGAGAAGGATTTAAAAAATATATTGTTGGTCGGAGTGGACACTCAAGAGGGGGGAGAATTGAGTTCCAATTAAAATTTCTGTTAAAAATATTGTCTAGTTAAAATCCCCCGATTTATAAAATAAGTTAAACTGTAGTGAATTTATACAGATTTTAAATGTTCACTTAGCTTCTCAAAGATTGATTAGGTCTCAGTTAGTTTAACCACAAGATCAAACTAACTTTTGAAACTAATCTAATGATTTACAATAAGTGTAAACACTTGCTAATTTAACTATCAAAGTAGCTTCAAAATAATTTTGTATTTTAAAGTAATAGCAGCGGAATAAATATAATATATGTTGTATACATTAAACTTAAATAAAAGATGCATAGCAGATATAACAAGAGGTTCAGTCTCAAGCCGAGACTTAGTCCTCTCCAATATATATATATGAATTTGATCCACACCCTGGATCGGGGTTAACAACAGTTTTACAAAAACTGTCCAGGTCCAAGACCTCTACCACTGTTATTCATGGGAAACAAAACAACAGCAAAATAGCTATCTAGGTCAAACACGACCTCTACCACTATCCCAGTGGGAAATAAAAGATATAAGAGTTTGAGTGAGGATTTACAGATCCTCCAGTTAAAGTTCAGGAGACAGTGTGCGTGTAAAAATACAGCAGATGACACACACTGCTCGAAAAGTAAATAATAAATCACAGAGGCAAAGATGTAGATTTTAGAATGGATCTAGTGACTATCAATGTAGCTCTGTACTCGTTGGATTGAGCAGGAATGCTTCAGAGTCCTTCTCTGGTTTTTCTGTTGAAAAACAGAGTGTCGTAGTTCAGCTTGTCTTCTTCAGAAGTGAGAATGATCGCTTGATTAGTCGTGTGTTATTCAGTGGTGTTGGATTGCATGTATGGAACTTCTTTAAGGATTGTGCAATGTGTTCTTCATAGTTTTGCTCAGGATTGTTCTTTGGTTCAGTACAGAGCTCGCGTGTATTGTAGTATGTGTCGAGATGTGTCAAGTGCGCGTGTATCCTCTACTGCAGCTCAATCTTCTTTATATTCCATGAGCTCTGGCAATAGGAATGATTTACTTTTCATAGGTACGAGATATGGTTTCCTGACATTCCAACAACTAACATTAAATAACATTAATTGCATTAAAAACAAAAAATATGACCGTTAGCATCATTTCAAATATTATTGGCAAAAGCTTAAGAAACAGTGTCACAGTGATCATGGAAACAGTGTCTTCTTCACGATGTCTGGTCACGGTGTCTGGTCATGGTGAGTGGTCACGGTGTCTGGTCACGGTGTCTGGTCACGGTGTCTGGTCACGATGTCTGGTCATGGTGTCTGGTCACGGTGTCTGGTCATGGTGAGTGGTCACGGTGAGTCCTTCACGGTGTCTCCATACTTAGACAAATATCTGTATTTGGACTAAGATAGTGATATCCAGAATATGGTTAAGGTTAATCTTTAGAGATAATATATGATAGAATTGTGATTATGCATAAGACTTGTAAAGAGTAATTAGCATCCATAAGAATTGTTATTATAAAAACATGATATGTACCTATTGTTGAGTTTGAAGAGCATTAGCAAGATGTGCACTAAAGATCAAGATTAATTAACAGTAATGAGATTTGTGATCATTAAAACATGGTTAACACATGAGGAGTCCAACAATCTACCACTTTTTGATAATCACAAATCATATATAGGCAGAATATAAAAGACATGTAATATTAAAGATACTAGCATAGAAAAAACATTATAGAATAGATACTTACAGTTTTTCTCCCCCATTTATACTATTATAGAACTGATACCTGTAGGTTTTCTCCCCCTTTTGGGATTATCAAAAAGTAGATAAAAGGAAATGAAAATCTGCATTTGTCATTAAACAAAGGGTTCAGAATACAAAGTATAAGAGAAGTACAAACTGTAAACAAGAAATGACATCCCATCAAAAAGAAAAACAATCGCTAGACTCTTTAGGGATCCATTTTTGTCTTGCCTTTATCAGCAGCAGGAGCTGGTGCTGAAGTAGAAGAAGTCATAGATGTGGTAGACAACGAGGGTAAGGGTAGATCTTCAAAAACAGATGGATCCAAAGTAGGATCAGTAGAAGATCTAGGCTTAGGTTGGTCAAGAATGACTGGCCGGATCTGAGAAAGGGCTTGGATAAATGTCATGGTAGTTGATGCTAAGGCAGGTAGTCCAGGTCTAAGGGGTGCAGCAGCTGGAGCAACTATAGCAGTACTCTGCACATGAAGATATAGATTCAAAATATTGATGAAATCATTAATGATTTCACCACCATACTGCATAGCCTTTTGAAAATCATCCTTATTCTCCAGAAATCTGTCCAACAATCTGGTGAACTCTGAAAGTTTCTGAACTTGAGCATTAAAAGCTTGAGTCACCTGAGGGATTCTCAGATTTTCCACAAGATATCTAAAGTGATCTGTCATGTCACTTTTAGAGAAAATCCGGGAAAGATACAAATCTATTTTCTTGGAGATCTATTGTTGAGCATCATTGGCTATCTTAGAATGAATACTAACCAAGTCTAATGCTCTATCACTGTTCTTAATCACTTCTGACCAAGAAGATAGATCCAAGCCACTGAAGGCATTTTGAAATTCTTCATTAATTATGGATCTCAGCAGAGAATCATCCAAAGAAGGTGTGGAGGTTTGACCAGAAGCAGGTGAAGCCTTGACAGCTTCGGTTAGAACTTTGAGCTGTTTCAGAACTTTTTGCAGACATCCAGTGTATTCATCTGTAAGCTTATTCAGAGTTTCCACAAGCTCTCTCATGCGTTCCAGCATCTTCGTGTGCCTTTTTCTAATATTTTCATCAAAATATAGTAGGTAAGGATGAACTTGAGACACAATCTCCCTAGAAAGGAGGGAATTAGAAGACTCAGGAGAAACAACGGAAGGTGCAGGGGCAGAAACAGGAGCAGGCTCTGATCTCAATGATAACTCATTCTGCAGACTTGCTACCATACTTTTCAGATTTGCAACATCAGCACTCACCAGCTTATTCTCTACTCCGACTTCTTGAATTTCTCGAATCAACCTTGGTTGAATATGCAAGATAATATTTTCCAAGAGAATTGATGCATCTTCTTGACTTAATTAAGTTACTGGGTGAGGTTGAGTGGAGGAAATTTTCTCAAATACAGCTATCAAAGTCTCGCCAAAATCATTCAGATCATCTTTGGTTACAAAGGAGTGAAGATCAGGTAAGGATGCTGGTAAAGGTAGAGGTTTAAATTCTGGTTGAGGGTCATATTCATCTTCAGACACAGATTCTGATCCAAATTGAGGTTGGGGCTCTGGTTCTGGTTCTGAATGAGCTAGGGACTTCAGTTGAAATAGAGAAGAAAGATCCATTCCAGTTGCAGTCACTTGTTGTGACTCATTCACATCATAAAACCTTGGGAACTCATACCGAGAGTGAACAGAGAAAGTGACCGAAGGTTGAGAAGCTTCAATAGATCCAGCTTCAACAATATCAAGATTTTGAGTTTCCTCCCCCTCAACTTGTGCTTCCCTTTCAGATTCTTGAGGTTCAGGAACATGGATAAGATCCACAGGATCATCCCTAATCTCTTCAGCAAACTCTTGCCTTGCCAGCTGAAAGGAAATTTCTATTCTTTCTTCAGTAGATGGAATAATCTCAGGAAACGATTTTTCCACTGGATAAGCATCCATACTTGCTTCTTTCTCAATAGAAAAAGTCTCTTCACCGAAATCTGCCTCAAAGATTTCTTGCTGTTCTGAACCAAGAAAAACTAATTTCCTTGCAGCATTGGAATGAACTTCTTCCTCATGAAGAACAACTGAAGGATCCTCAGTCCTTTCCTTTTCAAAAAAAAATTCCTCTCCTTGAGGTATTTTAGCAGGGATAACAGCAGGGACAATAGACCTTTCCTCTTCAACAGGAACTGTTTCCATTGGAGGTATTACAGATTCTTCTCTAGGTGGAACTTCAGTTGTTGCTTCTTCTTGTTATTCTTCTTCTGAATACTCAGCCACTTCATCTGGTTCCAAACCAGGATCAGCTAGGTTCTTAGGACTTCTTGGATAGTCAACAGGATTAAAATTTTTATACAGTTGATCACTATCCTCAACCCATTGCTTTTTCCAGGGATTCTAGCTAATCTTCATCCTTCTGATGATATGCATGGATAGGCAGAAATCAAGGTCCTCTAATTTTTCTTCATTCCGTCCAACCATCCCTTTTGAGACTAACATGGCTGAAATCATCCTTGAATAAAACAGGGAGGTGGATTTGGAAGTTACTTTGATTAGCTCACAGATATGGTTGATAACATACTTACATAGATTGATCTTTTGTCCATTCTTCAACAGGTGAATCAGGAACACATCTTGATACTTCATCACAAAAAAATCTCCTTTTCTTGGACTAACCAAATTCTGAACAAACTTGAACAAAAGCCTTGTCTCCCCATCCAGTTCAGCAGCTATGGCCCTTCGCTTGGTGCCATTTCCAGTTAGATTTTACAAAGCGGTTTCTAGGTCGAAGATGTCAGTTGTTGGAGGAGGGTCTCTCTGGTAATCTTCACACACTCCTTCATGTGGAATTCTTAGGCATGCGGCCCACAACATTGAAGAGAAAGAGCACTTCTGACCATCGATCTAGCTGGTCACCAAAAATATTTCTCCAAACTCAAAAGGGAAATTCACATATTGATAGAATTGAGATACAAGCCTCAGGTAAATCGGTCTATTCTGTCTAGTGAACCATTCATGCCATCCTTGTTCTTTTAATACTTTCAAAACTAACGATCTGCTAGACAACAACCATTCTGGGCAAACCTCTTTTTCAGTTACAATGGTACGGCTTACCAGGTTTGGGTTTAGAGGTCCTTCGAGAGCTATCCTCGGTATCCTCGTTTGCTTATTAGAGCGGCGCTTCTCAGACGAGGGTGAAGATGGACGCTTCATCTTTGGCATTCACTAAAGGTTCGGGCGAGAGGGAAGAGAAGGTTCAGGAGAGAATTAGGGTAAGGAGTCGAATGAAACCCTTATGTTTTATCATTTGGGAATGTCAAACATCATAAAAACACAAACGCGGGAAATCAAATAGCGGTGAAATAAAAATTACTGCGATACGGGTAAAAATAAAATAAAAATAAACATACTTCTCACGGTGAGACCGTGAGTAGGTATTACAGTGAGATAGAAAACTAGTCATCACGGTGAGACAATTTATAGTCATCATGGTGAAATAGTGAGTATTTTATATAGTCACGGTGAGACAGTGAGTTGTCAGACCGTGAGCATAAAACAGTAACTTAGAAACAGTAAGTATGAAACCGTAAGGTAAAGTACAGTAAAGTATTAAACATTAAGATTAGTAAGATATTCGTTTATGATTAATCATACCAAGATCATGTATGATGTAGTCTAATCTTTCAGAATTTAATGGTTTAGTGAATATATCAACAAGTTGATATTCAGTACCAATGAATTCCAAAGTGATATCACCTTTTTGATAATGATCCCTCAAAAAGTGATGTCTTACATCAAAATGTTTTGTCCTAGAATGAGAAACAGGATTCTTAGAAATATTAATAGCACTTGTGTTGTCACAATTTATTGAGACATGTTTGAATTGATATCCATAGTCTAGTAATGTGTGTTTCATCCACAAAATTTGTGCACAACAACTTCCAGCAGCTATGTATTCAGCTCCTGCAGTTGACAATGCAACATAATTTTGTTTCTTACTACACCATGATACTAATGACTTGCCTAAAAGATGACATGTTCTAGAGGTTATTTTTCTATCTAGCTTACATCCAGCAAAGTCAGCGTCAGAATAACTAACTAATTTAAATGATTGTCCTTTGGGATAGAACAGTCTTAAATTGGGAGTATGCTTGAGGTATTTGAAAATTCTCTTTACAGCATTTAAATGTGACTCTTTAGGGTTTTCTTGAAAACGAGCACACATACACACACTAAACATAATATCAGGATGACTAGAAGTCAAGTAGAGTAGACTTCCAATCATTCCTCTATAAGTGGTTTGATCAACAGATTTACCATTTTCATCAAGATTCATCTTACAGGTGGTACTCATGAGAGTGTCATTACTTTTTGTGCTATCCAATCCAAAACATTTTAAAAGATCTCTAGTATATTTACTTTGAGTTAAAATAATTCCATCATCATTTTGAAAGATTTGAAAACCAAGAAAGAATTTAAGTTCACCCATTAAACTCATTTCAAATTCATTTTTGCATCATTTTAGAAAAATTAGTACATAAAGAATTTTTAGAAGATCCAAAGATAATATCAACAACATAAATTTGTACAACTAAAACATCTTTAGAAATTCGTTTTATAAACAGAGTAGGATCAGCTATTCCTTTTGTAAAACCTTTATAAATTAGAAAAGTACTTAATCTATCATACCAAGCTCTTGGAGATTTCTTTAAACCATATAAAGCTTTTGATAGTTTAAAAATATGATTTGGAAAATGAGGGTTTGAAAAACTAGGTGGTTGTTCAACAAAAACATCCTCAACAATATATCCATTTAAGAATGCACTCTTGAAATCCATTTGATATAGTTTGAAATTTAGATGTGCAGCATAAGCAAGTAAAATCCAAATAGCTTCTAATCTGGCTACTGGAGAAAAAGTCTCCTCATAGTCAATACCTTCTTCTTGACTATAGCCTTGTGCAACTAGTCTATCTTTATTTCTAACTATGTTTCTGGATTCATATACTTTATTTCTAAACACCCATTTTGTGCCTATTGTGAAAGTTTCCATAGGTCTTTCAACAAGATTCCAAACTTTATTTATTTCAAACTGATTGAGTTCTTCTTGCATATCCATTACCCAAAATTCATCATTAATAGCATCATCAATGTTTTTAGGCTCAAGCTGTGACAATAAGGCTTGATGTTAAACCTAATTTCTAAGAGAAGCTCTAGTCCGTGTCCCTATATCAAGATTTCCTACAACAGCATCTAAAGGATGATTCTTTAGAATTCTAGTTGATCTAGTAAAGGTAGGACTAGAAATTTCAGGTTCATCAACAGGTTGGGAATAAACAGAAGCAGGTTCTGAAAAATTTCCAGAACTGAATGTTTTAACTATAGGTCCACTGTCTTTATCATTAAAGTTCAAAACAGAGAGATCATATTCAAGATTTTCAAGAGAGGTTTTAGGCTCATGTGGATCAGTTTCATCAAACTTGATGTGAACAGATTCTTCCACACAATTAGTTGTCTTATTGAAAACTCTATAGGCTTTACTAGAGATAGAATAACCTAGGAAAATTCCTTCATCACTCTTGGCTGCAAGCTTGTCAAGATTATCTTTGGTATTAAGAATAAAGACTTTGCATCCAAAGACTTTGAAGTAGTTAACCTTAGGTTTCCTATGGTTCCACAACTCATAAGGGTTCCTCTTAAGAATAGGTCTGATTAAGACTCTATTTATAATATAACAAGCTGTATTTACAGCTTCAGCCCAAAAATAAACAGGTAGGTCATACTCATTAAGCATAGTTCTAGAAATTTCTTGCAGGGTTCTATTCCTTCTTTCTACTACACCATTTTGTTGAGGTGTCATAGGGGTAGAGAAATTTTGACTATAGCCATTGTGTGAGCAATAGGATTCAAATTCATGATTCTCAAACTCACGACCATGATCACTTCTCAGAGTTTTAATCTTAAGTCCACTGAGGTTCTCTACAGATTTGGAATATTTAACAAAGTAAGAACAAGCTTAACTTTTGTGAGCTAGAAAATATACCCAAGTATATGTAGAAAAGTCATCTACTAAGACATAGACATAGTGCCTCATATTTAAGCTAGAAACTGTAGATGGTCCAAACAAATCCATGTGAACCAACTCGAGAGGTTGAGAAGTTGAGACTTCTTTCTTTGGTTTGAAAGAGATTTTATGTTGCTTTCCCTTTTGACAGGGATTAAAAACTTTTTCATTTGGAAACTCAAGTTTGGGTAGGTCTCTAACTAAGTTCTTCCTAGTAAGTTTTCTAAGTGAGTGTATATTGCAGTGTCCTAATATTCTGTTCCAAAGCCAAGACTCTTTATGAAAAGCATTTAAATAGGTAATATTCTACTTAGCTAAAGAATTTAAATCAATAGCATAAACATTTTCATTTCGCAGGGCAGAAAATACTAAAGCATTTTTAGAATTAAACACATTGCAAGAATCATTTTCAAATTTAACATTAAAACCATCATCACATAACTGATAAATACTTAACAGATTATATTTAAGTCTATCCACAAATAAAACTTAAGAAATTAATACTGAGTCAGTGTTACCAATTTGGCATAAGCCGATGATTTTCCCTTTAGAATTATCACCAAAGGTGACAAAACCTCCATCAATTCTGACTAAGCTTTTAAAGCATGAGAAGTCTCCAGACATAGGTCTTGAACATCCACTGTCCAAGTACCAGGTCTTCCTACAGGACTTCTTTAAGCAGGTTTCCTACAAAACAGATTTAGATAGGAAATGATTTTGGTACCCAGATCTTCTTGGGTCCAGACAGGTTAACAATCAAAGCTTTTGGTACCCAAATTTGTCTTATGGGTCTCATGAAATTTGTATAATCAACAGACTTTGAAAGATAAACCTTATTAGATCCATAACTATGAATATAACTAGTTGAAGCATATAAATGTCCATAACTAGAATTAGCAGCATTATTTCTAGATTTAGGAATAAATCTATTCTTAGTAAACTATCTCTCTCCAGGTTTGTAACCTATTCCAGTAGTGTATTTTGGTGCAACTTTCTTTCCTAGAATTTGAGTTAGTGTATCCTTTACATTTGTGAATTTCTCTAAATCCTTTCTGAGTTTCTCATTAGATAATTTCAGTTCAGTGTTTTCTTTAAGCAACAGAGCATTCTTTTCCATTTCAATATCAAGATCAGATTTATGTTTAACAGTTAAAGCGGACTGTTTCTTTAAACCATTGTATTATTCTTTCAGCTCATTAAAAGTTTCTTCTAACATATCACAATATTAAAATAGTTCAGATTTTGACATGTTATCAGAGTCAGTATCATCTTCAGAATA
The DNA here is from genome assembly GCA_963277665.1 of Viscum album. Lineage (NCBI taxonomy): Eukaryota > Viridiplantae > Streptophyta > Magnoliopsida > Santalales > Viscaceae > Viscum > Viscum album. The sequence goes on along the minus strand of OY728158.1, from coordinate 966,989,875 downwards.
ATAAGAAGTTAAAGCAGGAGTTTCAACTGTTACCTCAGATGTGTTTTCTATAAAGCACATGTTTGCCTTATTTCTGTGTTCGGTTTTAGAAACTTCAGATTCAGTGGAGCTATCCTCAGAAGTACTCCAAGTAGCCTTCATGGCCTTTTTGTACTTACTATCCTTGTAATCATATTTCTTCTTGAATTTGTGCTTTGGGCAGTCTGCTTTAATATGTCCTTTTCTTTTGCACTCATAACAGACAACTTCATCACTTTTATCTGGCTTTTTCCAATCCTTCTTCCAATGTCCCTTATTGTAATACTTTCCTTTGTAATTTGATTTTCTGAAGAATTTCTTCTTCCTATAAAATTTCATAAATCTTTTGGCAATGTGAGCCATTTCAGCATCACTATCAGAGTCTTAATTTTCACTGGTGGAACTGTCAGTATGTAGTTGGGCTTTATCTTTGTCCTTGCTCTTTGAAGTTGAAGTCTTAAAAGCAACATATTTCCTTTTAGGTTCATCATCTTCCTCTTTATTCACCTTGAGTTCTTCCTCGTACATCATAATCTTACCAATGAGTTCTTTGACAGGTAGAGCAACAATGTCACATGACTCTCTGATTGAAACATATGTGCCTCTCCATCGGTCTGGTAAACATCTCAAGATTCTCATAATTTGTTCCTTTGCTGGAACAGATTTTCCAAGTGAATTAATTGTATTGACTATCTCATTAAACCTGAGATACATGTTAGAAATAGGTTCATCGGTTTTCATTTTAAAATTATCATATTTAATAGTATAAGTATTTAATCTCATTTCCTTAACATTGGTTGTTCCTTCATGAGAAACACCCAAGGTATCCCAAATTTCAAAAGCAGTTTTACAAGCAGAAATTCTGTTAAACGCTTCATCTCCTAAAGCACAGTACAGGGCATTCATGGATTTACAATTATTATTGTAATCAGTCTTTGTAGGTTCATCCCAAGTGGATCTAGATATAGTGGGAAGTTTATATTCTGATTCTATGGCAGTCCAAATATCAAAACCTATGCTTTCTAAATGAATTTTAATTTTAAGTTTCCACTGAGCATAGTTGGTACCATTGAAGAAAGGTGGCCTGTTAGTAGCAACACCCTTTAGTCTATTATCCATAACTAGATTTTAGAAAGGCAATTTAAAGAGATAAAAATTTAGAACTAACAGAAATTTAAAATCTTTAAAGATGAAACTAAAATCACAATTGAAAAATAGAGTATTTCAAAAAATCTTTGAACAAAACAAACTAATCCTCTGATACCAAATGTTGGTTGGAGTGGACACTCAAGAGGGGGGTGAATTGATTTCCAATTAAATTTTTTGTTAAAAATATTGTCTAGTTAAAATCCCCCAATTTATAAAATAAGTTAAACTGTAGTAAATTTATACAGATTGTAAATGTTCACTTAGCTTCTCAAAGATTGATTAGGTCTCAGTTAGTTTAACTACAAGATCAAACTAACTTTTGAAACTAATCTACTGATTTACAATAAGTGTAAACACTTGCTAATTTAACTATCAAAGTAGCTTCAAAATAATTTTGTATTTTAAAGTAATAGCAGTGGAATAAATATAATATATGTCGTATACATTAAACTTTAATAAAATATGAACAACATATATAACAGGAGGTTCAGTCTCAAGCCGAGACTTAGTCCTCTCCAATATATATATGAATTTGATCCACACCATGGATCGGGGTTAACAATAGTTTTAAAAAAACTATCCAGGTCCAAGACCTCTACCACTGTTATTCGTGGGAAACAAAACAATAGCAAACCAACTATCCAGGTCACACAAAACCTCTACCACTATCCCAGTGGGAAATAAAATATGTAAGAGTTTGAGTGAGGATTTACAGATCCTCTAGTTAAAGTTTAGGAGACTGTGTGTGTTTAAAAATACAGAAGATGAGACACACTGCTCGAAAAGTAAATAATAAATCACAGAGGCAAATATGTAGAGTTTAGAATGGCTCTAGTGACTATCAATGTAGCTCTGGACTCGTTGGATTGAGCAGGAATGCTTCGGAGTCCTCTGTTTTTTCTGTTAAAAAACAGAGTGTCGTAGTTCATCTTGTCTTCTTCAGAAGTGAGAATGATCGCTTGATTCATCGTGTGTTCTTCAGTGGTGTTAGATTGCATGTATGGAACTTCTTTGAGGATCGTTTAATGTGTTCTTCACAGTTGTGCTCAGGATTTTTCTTCGGTTCAGTACAGAGCTCGCGTGTATTGTAGTATGTGTCGAGACGTGTCAAACGTGTGCGTATCCTCTACTACAACTCAATCTTCTTTATATTCCACGAGATCTGGAAATAGGAATGATTTACTTTTCATAGGTACGAGATATGGTTTCCTCACATGCCAACAACTAACATTAAATAACATTAATTGCATTAAAAACAACAAATATGACCGTTAGCATCATTTAAAATAATATTGACAAAATCTTAAGAAACGGTGTCACAGTGATCATGGAAATGGTGTCTTCTTCACGGTGTCTGATCACGGTGTCTGGTCACGGTGAGTGGTCACGGTTTCTGGTCACGGTGTCTGGTCACAGTGTCTGGTCATGGTGTCTGGTCACGGTGTCTGGTCACGGTGTCGGGTCGCGGTGTCTGGTCACAGTGCCTGGTCACGGTGTCTGGTCATGGTGAGTGGTCACGGTGAGTCCTTCACGGTGTCTCCACACTTAGACAAATATCTGTATTTTGACTAAGATAGTGATATGCAGAATATGGGTTAAGGTTAATCATTAGAGACAATATATGAGAGAATTGTGATTATGCATAAGACTTGTAAAGAGTAATTAGCATCCATAAGAATTGTTATTATGAAAAACATGATATGCACCTATTGTTGAGTTTGAAGAGCATTAGCAAGATGTGCACTGAAGATCAAGATTAATTAACATTAATGAGACTTGTGATCATTAAAACATGGTTAACACATGAGGAGTCCAACATATACCTATAAAGTATGGAAATTAAAATCAAAATGTTCCAAAGAAGAAGAAAGTTGGGAAAATCATGTATGTGGAAAAAAACAAACCAATGAATTCTAGAATATTCAAAATTTATGAGTATAAAACAAACCTTCTACCACTTATAATTACAATAAAGTTTTAAGGAAATTTTAATTGAAGATGATTCCATGTGGTAATAGAAAATTTAGGGAATAATAACATTCTAATGTGAAAGATAAAAAAGTTTCTAGAAAACATGCTCAAAACTCCAGGTAGTATGGAAGTCATAAAGGTAAATAATCCTTCAATCGTTACTTCTAGTATTGTGGAGGATTTTAGAATAGAGAAAACATGCTTTGGTGTCACCAAAAATGTTACAATTATCCCATGAGTTAGAGAAAGATAAGTCTGAAGGGGTGTACATCCTATAGGCAGAATAAATCTGAGAAAGATGTTTTGAAATTTGAGAATAGATTATATCCTTTAGATAATAATTTTTAAATATTTGAACAACATGGAAATATTGAAAATTTGTGTCTTATTTTGTTACTGGAACAACCATATGTGAATAAAAATTATCAGAATCTTTATGTGAATAAAGATAAATGGAATAAAAAAGATCTTGTTGTAGAAACCACTCTCAAAGCCAGAAAATGAGAACGATCCAAGATTTTGATAGTGGGTGTTCTTCCTATGTGATTATAAATTTGAAATTTTTGAAGTTTGAAAATCATTTTAAAGAAGTAACTATGAAATTTGGTAGTGATGAATATATCATAATCAAAGGTGTTATATCTAGTATTATTCATGAAGGAAAGTTGAAATCCATAAAATATTTTCTTTTTGATGGGATGAATCAAAACTTGTTGAGTGTTTCACAATGTTGTGATCAAGGTAATAATTTTTTTTAGAAAAAGATATTTTTTTTAAAATAGAGGAATATGGGAAACTTATTACAGGAGGCCAGCATACAAAAGGAAACTAGTTCCAAGTTGGTGATGTATAGAATTCATGTTACTTAACAATGGTAGAAGAAAATAAATTTTGGAATAAAATGTCAGGATTTATTCTTCAAAGAAAATTGAGAAATTTATCAAAGTGATACAGTGTTCATGATATTCAAAATATGTCAAAGAGAATATATTAGTGTTGTGTACTTTGTCAAAAGGGGAAGATGGTATATTCAGTGAATAAGAATGTTTATATTTGTTCAATATGACCACTATATTTGATTTATTTTGATATTTTTATGCCAAAGATAAAAAATAAAGCTTTTTATATAAGTACTTCATCACTTTCATTGATGATTTTACCCTCTTTTCTTATATTATGTATTTGAAACACAAATCTAAAGCTCTAAAAATGTTTAAGAGTTTCAGGAGAAAACTTGAGAAGGAATGTGGGTATTCTATGAACAAGTCAAAAAATTATAAGGGTGGTGAATAGAATAATGAATAATTCATAATTTATACTAAAAAACCTGGAATTCAATATGAGTTCAATACACTATCCATAAAATAACAATATGGTGTTACTGAGAGGAATAATTAAAGTTTAGTTGAGATGGGGCATACAATGTTCCTTGATCATGGTGTTTCTCACAACTTCTGGAGGAAATCTATGAACATAACTATTTATATTCAAAATTGGTGTTTTTAGATTCTAAGTTTCAATGTGACTCTTAATGAAATTTTCTCTAATAAAACTTCATGTTTGAAACACTTACAAGTTTTTGAGAGTCCATACCTTTTAGTGAACAAAGGTGGAAATCTTGGGATGTTTAATTAGATAGGTGAAGATGGAATATTTCTTAGATATGATTGGGATGGAATGGGAAATTTATTTTTCAAGAAAGAAAGAGGAAGACTAATTGGGGTTTTTGAAGTAAAAGCTCTTGAAAAAGATGAGGAAGATGTTTCAAAAACACATGTAGATAATTAACATAGAGAAGATGAAAGAATTTCTATAGAGAAACATTAAAAGAATTATAAATGTGGTGATGGAAAAAATTTGGAAGCATCTAACTCAGATATTTGCAGTGATGATGAAAAATTTCATACATCTCATCCTAGGCTGAAGAAATAGGTGGAAGTCCAAAACATTATTAATGATCAATATAAAAAGGTTCAAATAAGAGGAACATCTAAAGTTGTAACACGTAATTCTGTGTATTCAAAGTTTGGCATTAAATATGTCAAAGAATATTTTTAGAATCTAGAATTGGTTCATGCTATGAATAAAGAGTTGAATCAGATTGAGAATAATGATACTCGTGAACAGATACCTAAACCAAAGGTAAAAAATATTATTGTTGAAAATATCTGTTTCGAAACAAGTTGAATGAAGATGGTGAAGTGACAAGAAACAAGGTAAGATTTCTTTACAAAGGATACTCAAAAATTTTAGCTATTGATTTTGATTAGAATTTTTCACCAATAGAAATATTAGAAACTATATGAATATTTCATGAAATTATTACAGAATGATGTTATAAAAAATTTTAGATGGATGTAAAGCCGTCATTTAAAAATATAGAACATTATGAATAAGTCTATATTGAACAACTATGTGGTGTTTTTAATGGGAAGGATTAAAGTTAGTACAGAGGTTAGATAAATCCTTGTATGGGATAAATCAATCTTTGAGGGGATGTTATTCCAAATTGGATATTTTCTTAATAATCTTTAACTTTAAAAAAATAGAATTTTATATTAATATCTATACCAAACAATGTAAAAAACATTTCCCTCATAATAATTTTATATGTTGATGAAAGTACATTTTATAGGAATGATGAAATAAATTGTGAAAGGTTTGTTGAAGAAATAAATAATTTATTGGACATATTTCTGCTTGGTGAAATAAAATAAATTATTGGGATACAAATCTCAAAGAAGAATAAATACATTTTCTTTCTCAATAAAAGTATACAAAGGAACTTATTAAGAGTTTTGGCAAGGAAAATTAAAAACCAATTACCACACCAATTTCAGTGGGAACCGATTTGACTAAGTATGGAAAAGGTAAATAAGTTGACTCTAAATAGTTTTGGAAGCCGATTGGATGTTTGTTATATCTGATTACCTAAATACTATATATTGTGCATGGTGTTACCTTAAGTTCAAGGTTCTGAAATTCTCCAAATTATTTACATATCTTGGATGGTAAAAAGGTTTAGTTACATCATAGGAATACCACATCAAGAATTTGATACAATAGCTCAGAAATAATTGATTTGTTTTTCTATATAGATATTGATTGGTTAGGAAGTTTAGATGATATAAGACCCACATATATGAGACTTTTCTTTCTAGAGGAAATTTTTTATGTGGGAATACTAAGAAAAAAATTCTGTAACTCTTATTATGTCTTAAGATGAGTATGTTATTTCCACTCAAGCTAAAACATGACTTATATCGATGAGGACTTGGTTGGAAGACTTACTTTTTGAATGGGAGTGGTATCTTCTCTTGAGTAGTGTTAATAATATTTATATTAAACATGATATTTACCTTAATTAAAACCCAATGGGATGCCCTAATTCATAAAATATTGATATCAAATTTCATTTCATCAAATAGCATGTAGAGAATTAGAAACTTGGACAGGAGTAATTTCCTATATCAGAACAAGTTGCTAAAAGTTTCACAAAACATTTACCGAATGAGTAAATTTTCAAACTGAGGTTGAAAATGGGAATCCAACCTATTTCACTACATGTTTTAATTATGATTTTATGTCCCCTATCTCATCTAGTATTTTGATAGTGTTGTTATGGGGATAAAAATGATCTCTCATAAATTTATGCATTGGTATGTGCTAAACATCTTAAGGAAGCATGTATTTTGGGTGGTTGGTGTTATGATATAGACTCATCTTTAAGTGTGTTAATTGTTCTAATAGTTTTTTGAAGTTTTTTCGGAACATTATTGGAAGAAAGAATGTTTTGAAGAGGATGATGCATTAAAATATGTTTTAGGAGTCATTAATTTAGGAAATCATGGGTTTTCTGTCAAGTATTCTTGTTTCCTATAATCAGTTCACTCACATAGGCTTAGCATTATTGATTAGTGGTCTTAATCTTGCGTTACAATGTTTTTGTGATTTATCAAACGTGGTTCATAACAAAACCAAATGTGGATATTATTGGGACTATGTGGGATGGAAATTGGTTTTAGTATGCTGGAAGAACTTTTCATTATCGGTTTTATATTTTGTTGTCATTATGGAAAATAATGTAACATTGAAAGTATTTTTTATCAGAAGAAGGAGTAATAGACTCAGAAGATCATAAAAATTCTTGATAATAAAATCTATTGGTTTTAGTTTTCTATTATGGATATTTTTTCTACATGATTTTTTTTCAGACTCACATTGTGTCTGTGATGATGTATTTTATCGTAGTGAGAAGTTGTTATGAAGTGTGAATTTCTTATGAGATGTTAAAAATTTAATCAGATGATGATTTTATATTTTTTAAGTATTTAACATCATAAGTTAATAGAAAATTTTGATCCAAGCTTTGTGAAACAAATGAAGAGAAAATGTTTGGTATGTAACTTTTTGCATTGTATATCCGAAGGTTCTTAACATCATGAAAAGTTCTGATATATGCAAGAGTTTGTAGAGAAAAATAATGTAAATATTCAAAGTCTTTCGGTCATATTTCGTCTGTTTAAGAATCAATAGACAAAAGATTTTTCTAAAGACTGGGAAGTGATATGTTTCTAAATTCAAGATTTTTGGTGAATTTCTAATCAACAGATCCATTGGATGGTTTGATTTGTTGGAAAATTTGATCAACCGAAGTAACCAATTCATAGGGTCAATTATCAATTGTAAAGAATATTGGAGAAAATATTTCCTTATTGGCACCAGTCCATTAGACAAGATGTTTCACTAATACATTAGAGGAGTTTTTCACTATTCCATTAGACACATTGTTGGTATCTTTATGTAAATGGATACAGAGTTCTATTGAAGGATAAATAAAGTTGTTAAGTTATTAGAACTGATAATCCAAATGAAATCAAAGACTGATAAATATGATGAAGTTCAACAATGTAGTAAACCATTTTTATAAAGGGCTTTGAATTGTTTTCAAGTGGGTCAAGAGTCATCGTAGAAGACATGATGTCGATACACTGAAGTGAAATAAAGACTAATTCATCAGACATTGTTTAACACCCGAATGTTTTTTCCATCATTTTGAGAATTTGTTGAGAAAATTGAGAAAAGAAGAATTTTTTTTAAGAAACTCTGAAATTTTTTTCAAAGGGCTATTTGAATTATTTATAAGCTTATATGATTGTTAATGAAGAATATTTTTAATGGATTAGTTGTTTTGGATCATCGGAATGAAAAAGTGAGTCAAAGTGACAATGAGTATCAAAACAAAACTTTATATCATACTATATAATTTTTTGTATGAATGAAGCAGGATGAAGTTGTGAAAATATTAGAGAAGTTTTAAGAAGAATTTATAATATTTAATAATTTCTAAAGTGGTCAAATATGAAGTCTAAATGAAGTTCAAATATGAGTTTTTTAAAAATTTTGTTGAGTGATACAGTGAATGTTTTTTTCCTCCCATTCCATTTGTGGTTCACCATTAAAAACAAGTAATAGTACAACATACCTTCTAATAAAGACACCATTCACATATAGGAGAGAGTGAGAGCACTGATGTTTTTCTGTCCAATGTAAAGCTTCCAGACAGATTATTCTTGAAAAAAAATTAGACCAAAGAAGAGTAAGGAAGAAGGTTCAATTAATGTTTTAAATATTATACTGATCCATCAAGATGATGGTTCGGGAAAAGAAATAAGTGTTTCAAAATATTTTTTGGGGTATCTCATCATAATTTTTTATGGAATGAAGAATATAACTGAACTATAAAACTGAGTCATCATATTGAGTTTTTAAATAAATTACAAAGAAGCTATTACTACTTACTGCTGGTTAGAAATGTGGAGAATTACGTTTTAAATAAATATAAAGGTACAATTTATTGAAGCTACACAGTGGATTTTTTGGAACCAACTAGTGAAGGTTTCAAAACAAGTTATAAAAGATACTTTTGGTCATTTTTTATATAAGAAGAACATTCAATGTTGTATTGATCAAAGTTTTATACAAGTGTAATGGTATTTCATTCTTGTTGTATACACACAAAAGGGTTGTTTTCTTGTGGATTTTTCATTATTAAAGTATTTTCAAACTTTTCCAAGGTCTAGCTACTATTATTTATTAGTGAACCTTTTATATATATTTTTTTCATATTGATTTGTCAATTATTTTTTTATATAAATTTATAATTCATTAATATTAGATGAACGTTTTTATTCAAGAAATAAAACATAAAAGAAAAAAATATCACTGATTCACCCCATACCCCTCTCAATGATACATTGATCATGGTTGGGATTTTCAATCATGTGATTCTATAATTTGTAAAACTAATATGGGAAATTTTGGGAGAGTTGAATGGATTTTCCAACAAGTTCAAAAGGGGGATATTTAAATTCTCTTAGACTAGTCGAGGGATTTCGTATATTATAAATCTCTGATTGAAAATATTTTGAGGTGGTTGATATGTTGTTTAATGTTTTGAATAATGTTTTTAGGTGTTATTAGATGATATGTGGTGAATTCCAGAGGTTCAGTGAGTGTTTAAAGAAAATATAAAAAAATATTGGAGCTAAAATTTTGGAAAATTCATTTCTTCAATATAGTATTTTACACTCTCTGTAAGAGTCAAGTTGGTCTACATTTTTTTGTTTCTGGCTATGCATAACTATCATGGAAATATTTTTTATATGAATTTAGAAACGTTGTATGATTTATCTAAATAATCATAATTTTTTTCCCATTATACATTAAATTAGTAAAAGCATTATCAATGTTAGTGTCAATATATGAACTTCATATATGTGATTTAATCCTTCATATGTGTAATGTTTCACTATTTATGTGTAATATTATAATTCGTTAAAAATATGAATATCTAATGGATGAAGTATTTTGAGAAACTTATCCAATCGATGCCAAAGATAGTTCTTAATGCCTAAAACAATACAAACAATTAGTGATTAAAGAAAAAATGATACAAGGATGCCTACAATTTAAGGAACTTGATCATTCAGAATATCAAAAGAATTAGAATGAACCATAAGTGCATTTATTATAGTTTTCAAGAATAATGCAGATATAAGTGTCATGATGAATTGATGCTCTTGAGATCCTAAATCACTTTCTAATCAATCAGTGATTCCTACTAAGTTAGTCTAAAGTCTAAAATGTAATTATGCTAAATTTCAAAATTGATTGCATTATAAGAAATGACTTCATTCCATAAGAATTTGACATATTCAGTTTAGTTATACCATAATTGTTTTCTTTACACTGAAAGCTATTTGAATAAAATGAATACAATGATAACTAAGACACTCAGTCATGTCATGATTAGGTCATAAGTAAATGGAAATTAAGGAATATACAGTTGAATTAATAATAGTTTGTTGCAATTGTTTCCTCTTAGAAGAAGATAGTGGTAGTTATGATATTTGAATGATAACGTCGAAGGATGATAATCTTGTTAGGTTGGTGAAATTTTCAACAATTTCAAGGCTGAATACAATAGAATTACATGACTCACACTTTATTTTAGTGGGCTCAAAACATATAGATAAACCCTTTTCAGAAAAGATAAAAATCCTGGATAATTTAATGAACTACTAGTATAGAAATGAAAAAAATAAATAGAGATAAGGTTTTCTGCTTGAAAATATCAACGATATTGATATTTAAAAGTTTGAGAGGTATTTGAGATATATTTGAGATAAATATTGATCATTATTTAAACTGGTAAAAACATAGGGGGATAAGGAAGAATCAATGAGTTTCTAGATAAAAATAAGTTCTCTTATAAAAATAAGGTTTTACCCTTGAAAATATTGTTGAGGTTGAGAGAGGATGTTGTAGTAGTAGATCCTCAAATATTTCTTTATGTAGTGAGTTTAGTAGGTCGATATCTTTAGAGTATATTCACTAGGTATTTTATAAAGCATATTCTCTTATAGAATGTGAGCTATATTTCTCTTGATAATATCTTATTGTCTCAGAGAGAAGGTTCTTCAGTTTGTTTTCGAAGCAGATTTTTTTACCAAAGACTACCTTTTCCACATTTGGTGTAGTGTGTTTTTCATTGTAAATTTCGGGGGATAAATATTTCTATAAGAGAAATGTATGTGCTAGGAATCATGGTATTAGGATAATAACTGACTTGAACCACTTGAATTGATAATAATATATTAGTTGATAATCTATAGTAAGGGATAACAACCTACTGCAGTAATGATTAAGCTCTTATATTAAGTCTCAAGCATGTAAAAATGCATGTGTGCCTTTGTTATTACATAATCCTTACTTCATTCAAGTGAGGCTGAGATATCTACTTAAGAGGTTCATGTCCTAACTGACTATATGGTTTTATTCCATTAAAATAAGTTTTCAAATTAGTCTACACTTATTCACCCCCTCTTAGTGTAGGAATTCAATCCACTGAGAAAAAAATACAATAATTAATACATATATCATAATTTTAATAAATTTACTAATACATTAAATATAAACAATATTTCTTATTTATCATTAATATTTTTTAATTTATTCATTTTTAATATTTAGACATTTTTGTTATTATATAGTTTTGTAATTGTTAATTTATCCAAATATTAATAAATTTATTATTTTATTTATTAATAAGAAATGTAATATAATATTTATAAATTTATCATAAAATCATAATATTAATATCATTATTTAATCATTTATTATAATATCAATAATACATTAATCCTAATATTAATAAATTTATTATAATAAATTTATTATAATATTAACACATCGATTAATATATTTGTCATAATATTAATAAATTTATCAATATTGTTAATATAATTAATATTATTTTTAAATTTTTAATATTTATTCATTTTATTATAAAGTGATTTTATAATTATTTAAATTCATTTTCATATAATTTGTATCTTATTGATTTTTTAATGAAATTTATAGTTATCAATATTCGAAATTATTTAGTTGTTGTAAATTCAAGGCTGATAAACCCATCATTTATCAGTGTTGACTTTAGCATGGATAGAGTCCTCTGTATTAGAACTTATAAGTTAGTGCAGTCAAAGGTTAATATTTACCTAGGCTTTTTAATGCTAATATATGTAAGTACTTATCTGCACTAACTTTAGTACTGATAAAAGTTTTCTTTACCTATTCTTTTTATTTCTATTCTAATAAAGGGTATATTTATCAGTGATTTTTTAAGAATTGATAAAACCCTTTTCCTTTTATAGAAGAACCACTGATTTCAATTGGATCCTCCTCCCTGTTAAATCTCTTATAGAACTTGAATCATTTTATCAACTATTTTGGAATATTTTTTACAAAACAAACCCCAAAACTGAAGGTATTCTATTAAAAAAATTAACAATTTTTATTTGATCATTTATGGGTTTTTTCATGATTTTTAGTTATTATTCTAATATATAATGGGATCCCAGGTTTTTCGTTCTTCCCTGAATAATGCTACATATTTTCCACAATTTTGGGATTCTTCTTCCTGCTCGTATATATAAATTTACATATAAACGTTTTGATTGAATTTTCAGATTTTTGGTTGTTCTTCACAAAATTATTTTTTATATAAACATAAAAATATATATAATTATATATAATTATGTGTGTTTTGTTGGTTTTAATGTGTATATATGTGTGTGTGTGTGTTTTTATTTATATCTGTTTTTGTGTTTATATATCTATGTCTCTGTGTGTAGAAGTTTATATTTTTATATATTATTATTAATTCATATTATATTTTATATTTAGTGTTAATTTATATGTATATTTCATATAAACTATAGTTATACACACTCAGAATATTACAAATTTATGGACCTAACAAATGGACTAGCCAACTTTATAGCACATATATCAATATATCATGATTCAGTATAAACCAAGGCCCCCATTTTAGTCAACAATTTCATGAAATATTGCTAAATAAAAATTGTTGTGGTAAAACCTACCAAATATAACTTTATTTTGAGAATAACATGTTTTCATTCAACCAGAATTCAGCCAAAAAGAAGAGTACGTCACATTATCAAAATCACATGAAAACATCCTTTAATTCCTAATATAATTTTATGATCCATTATTCTATTTTCAATAAAAATAATTCTAATTAAATTCCTAATTTTAAGCCAATTTATCTGATTACTCAAGAAAAATGTCATTAAGAAACATTCTCCCAATTTATTATCACATTTCCTTATAAGAAGTAAAATTTATAACAGGACATCATCACTTTAAATCCTCATATTTCCATGATAAGAATAATCAAAAACTCATAGATAATTATTTAATTTCATTATATATATTTATCCCTTAAACACTTATAGTTCTACTAAATTATATATTTATTAAAATACCAAATAAAAACAAAGACACTAACAAAATAAATGAATTAAACCGAAAAAAATTATTGAAATTATATAACTCATGAAAATAATTTATATATTAGTGAACAAAACTTTAACAAATCAATTTCATGTAAAAAACTCAACCTCACATTCCCATTATTTATTTTACCAATAACGATTACATAAAATTAATAATTTATGTTATAATTTTACTTATTATAACATGAAATTATACATGAAATTATCTAATTTTAGCGTTAAAGAAAATTTATAATCTTTTCAAATGACATACCATATTATGAAAAGTCATTCTATAATGATATGAAAATATTTTCATGTCAGTTAAATCACAAAAGAACTAAATAATTACTAAGGCACATAATTTATATCAAATCACTCAATTAAAAACCAATAACTAGATGGATTAACCTACGACACACTAAGAAAATAACCCCCACCCCTCAAGTGTAGGATAACATAAAGGGTGATACACACAAGAGGGAATTAGTGTGTATATCTATTCACACCACTCATTTACTATCATGATTATTCGATAAATTTCTCTAAGTATATATACTGATGTTATGAATAAATGGACACAAAATATTTTTTAATGTGGTTTACCTCTTTTTAGTATGACTATGTCCCCTGAGTTTTATGGTTATTATCTCATGCACAAATCTCTATTTATATTATCAAAAGGAATGGAAATTTTTTTATAACCCTGAACTCATTATAATTGATGGCTGTAATCAATTCCAATCTCTTATCAATGGATTAGAAAGTATCCACTTGAATAATAATCCTTAATGAAGCTTTAGGTATTCACTTAAACTCTAAAAATGATGTCATTATTCCTCTTCTCTTTGCATAAATATTTTACGGTTTTCCTCAATACTCTTTTATTATTGAAAATCTTTATGAAATCACACTTTCTCATTTTTTTCCTTTTATATTCACATCACCACATAAATAGGGAATCCAAAATAACCATAACCTTTGGTATTTTTGTTAATAAAATCTCATCTATTCAAACTCAGACTTCCTGATCATCTATTCCATCTTGATTCTCCTTTTCTTCCATCTGCATGAATTATCATAATTTTATTATTTATACAATATTAATATCTTAATATCTTATTTTAGAAAAAAAATCATGACTTTAAATTATTTTGAATCTTCATCTAGGTTTATAAGGTGTCATGCACTATCACATATCTAAACTTCATGTGAGTTATAACACATATCAACATCCCATCAAATCCCTATGATTTTCCTCTTTTGATCATAATGTGAATCATGATCATTTACTTGGTCATTCTATTTTAATCCCTAAATAATTAAGCATTATAAATGTCTAATTTTTTATTCTTCTGTATCATATAATTAGGAAAATATCACTTTTCACTAAGTAAAAAATACCATAGTATCTATAAGATATTTTCTTTTATTGTATATCTGAACTAGACATATCAAATTTCATACAATCAAAAACATCTTTGGAATGAAAACGAGCTCCAATATCTAATATAATACACATAAGTAAAATATCCTACACACAAAATAATTCTCCAACTTTTTGATAAAATATCATATGCACGGAATGATTCCCCTACATGTAGATAAATTTTTCTACATGTGACAATGTTATCCTTTTCATAAGTAAAATTTCATACACACTCATTACTTTTCCATTTCATCAAACTCAAATAATGAATGCATAATTTAATTATAATACATCTAAAATAAATATCTTATGAATAGAACAAAATAACATATGTTCTCTCAAATTCCATATATCAAAGATATATTCCTTTGTTAATTTCTATCAAATCAGAAAATCAATGTGTAACTGAATTGAATTAGGCACGTTATAAATTTCCTCAATGTATAATGATTTTATTTTCCATTTTTTGACTCCTGACGTATAAATCTAAACTTCACTCAACTTGGGCCAAAACCATTTTATCATATCTCTAAGGACACTAAAACACTCAAAACTCATAAAAAAATATCTAATAAATTGAAAAATCCCTTGAAATATGTTATATATAGTGAGTTCTTGATCATCACTTGTATCTTGACTTGAAGAATATATTAAACAATCATCATATTTAAACATTATTTATCAAAAAAAATACAACATCATCACGAAGGGGTTAAAAATATTCCCCTTTATATTTATTATAAATACTACTCATCTATCTCCCCTTGTGGAAAAAAACGAAATTTATGAATGAAAATGGAAAAGTCAAATTACTCAAGGAAATTAATCATGAATCAATCAAATCTAAGTCTACATGAGATAGCTAAATGTTGAGTAAAAGTGTGATTAAATCAATCTTCAATGTTTTTAATGAAACAAATCATCTCAACACTCTTATACCATCATGCTTACACAACAAAATACTATAGTAAAAGTTTTTCAAGATTCTTTCTTATACAACTCAAATCACAAATTAAAATAACTTACAAACAAGCAGATAAAATTTCTCCCCTATATAAAACAACTCCTAAAGAAGTTAGTCCAGAAAAAATAGAGGGGGTAAATTGAAAAAAAATCATACCATAGGGTGATGTAGTCATTTCACTCCTAGCTATAGCCTCAAATTCTAAAATTTTTCAATTATTAGGGGTTTTTTAAGAGTATTAGAAAACTATTCCTTATAAATAATAAACACCAATTTCAATTTACCTTTTAAAATATTTTATTTTATGAAATGACAGTCGATATTAATATGTTTGGACCTTGAATGTTGCAAAGGATTTACGGAAAAATTTATTAAACTTTGATAATCATGGACTAAAACCAGTGGATACTCAACTTCAAAACTCAAATCATGTAGTTATGTATTTATTCAAAACATTTATGTAGTTATCTGTGATGAAACTGCATATTCAGTCATAGTTAAGCTCATTGTAACTAGTGTTTTCTTGGTTGAATTCCATGAAACATAAATTATTGAAACAAAAAAAACACTACACTATGTGTAACACCAATCATCTATAACTATTTTAAAGTTCTCATCCATAAATCCTCATACATTCAAACCAAATTTCTTCATGTAAACCATCCAATAATTCAAGGTATTTTAGATGTAACTCAAAATTCTATTTTTCTCAAGCAGGAGTGATTATTTAGGATTGCTTTAGAACCTATCATATAGAGTGAAATTATATAAAATATTAGGCCTAATGAAAATCAAATTCATAATACTTCAAAACAAACTTATAAACTATATCTCATTTACTTATTGTCCTCAATCGTCCTTACTCAATTTTCTTCCCAACAAAATTAGTGTAGACACACCTCTAGATTATTTCATATCAAACTTATTTAAGGTCTCTCTAATATACTTTTATTAGGAAATAATTTTTTGTTTCATATTTTTAGAAAACCCATAATCCTAAGAAATAATTACTTTAATCGATCATTAACATCTTAAATCTTACTCTCAAGTGAGTTGAGAACTCCTCACACAAACTTCTTCATTTCAAGAATAAAAAATTCATTAAAATATAAAATTACTTAAAGTGTTTTGGTGTTGCTTATATTCACATATAACTAGTTGTCTAATTACCCTTTATTAAACTTAATTCTATTTAGATATACATCTAGTTTAAAATACCATGTTCTTAGATCCCGTTTCATACCATAAAGTGCATTCTCCAACTTATATTCTTTATTTTTATGAGAGATAAGAGTAAAACCCATTGGTTATTCCATGTACACTTCTTACTCAATATAAATATTTCTAAAAACATGATTTCACATTCATATAAAATATTTTAATTCTTCTTTAACTAGATAAGGTAAGGAATATCCCAATGGACTCAATTCAAGTAACCCAATCAAAGGTTTCATCAAAGTGAATCCCTTTAATTTGTGAATACCTTTATAAACATGGCCTTTCTTCTAGACAACTCACCATTTTCATCCTGCATGTTTCAAAAAACCCATTTTTCCCAATGATATTTTTATACTTGGGTTATGGAAAAATCTTCCAAGTTTCATTTTATTCAATCTTATCTAGCTCTTTATACATATATTTTATCTTTTCCTTAAGTTTAAATTCATCCTAAATTATTTGAGGTTCAAACTTAGATATTAGGCTAATATGAGTGGTTTCCAAAAATTTAATTCTAGAATATGCATGACTATAATTCCAAATAATATTTTCAATATCACCATGTTTTATTAACCTTTTATTTTCTCCTTTAATATTTTTTCATCATCATCAACCTTGGAGAATCTAGAATCTACATCTTTAGTTTCAATATGTATATTTTCTGCATTTTCTTTAATTAGTTCAAGATTATCAATATCATCTTCATCATCTATAATGATAGAATTCTTGATTTATTCCTCTTTATCAAGAAATACTACATCATAACTTTTAACAATGCCATTATAGTTTTAGATACAACGCTGGTAAGAACTTCAATTTTTTTTATAACCTAAGATTATTCTATCTTTAACCATTTCATCAAAATTCCATCAGCTTATATTATTTTTATTAAATATAAATTGAATAAAAAATACCAAAAAATAGTTAACATTTGGATTCTATTGAAATATCATTTCATTAGGATTTGTGTCATATTTTGGCCTTAAGAGAAAACTATTTCAAATAATTCCAACTATTCTGATGGATTATTGGTAATAACAACTTGTGGTTTCATACTCTGTTATAACTATCTTATCCATATAAACTAGACTATTATTATTCTTTTCTTATAATCTATATTTGTGAGGAATATATGTGTCACTAAATTCACATGTGATTCGATATTTGTTAAGATATTAAGGGAACAATTTGTTAGCATATTCACTACCAATATCTAATCTCAACCTCTTTAAGCACAAACATGTCACCTTTTATTTTAGTATTTTATAGATTTTAAATATTTCCAAGGCCTATGATTTGTGTTTTATGAACATTATGCATTTCATTCTTGTGATTTCATAAATGGAAGTGATGAATTATCTTTCTACACACTATAAGAAAAATATCCTACCGCCACACATCTACTACCACTCTTTAAAAAAATTGTGGGAATAGGTTCTCTACTTCCACTATTTATTTTAAACTTGTGGCATCCCTTATCGTTCCTACCAACAGTTTTTTTTCTCTCTCGACTTTTCCCTCCCCCGATCGAGCCGTACCCCTATCCTCCTTTGTAGATCTACACTACCAGTGCTACTCCCGATGATCCTCCTCCTCTGACATAGGTAGGCTACCTCCCCACGGGTGTAGCTCACACACGGCCTCCCCACCTTTGTGCTGACGCAGTTCTAGAGTGACCTCTCCACCTCCTCGGACACCGGTCCAAAGAGACATATCCTACCTCATAAGGTATTCCAATTTCAATTAAACTTCGCCGCACCCACCACATATTCGATCCAGCCTCCCCAAAACCTTTTCAATGCATTTCAGACGTTGTGGTGTGAGTTTGGCTGAAACCTAAGTTACTCATATGGTCTGTTTTTTGTGTTTTCTCCTTGCATTCAGGGTTTCTTCTATATTGTTGGCTTCCTTGGACCTGATTGATGCTGGATTAGGTCTCACTTTGATAATGAGTCAATGGTTTTGGAGTACTATATTGGGATTTTGAGAACACCTTGTGTTTCTTATTATCGAGGGTATTTAGATTACTTATTGGGTTCTATTCAATTGGTATTTGATTGTTTCATTCCATTTTCACATAATCTTGGTAGGTGTTTCCATGCGATTTTATTTTCTTTACAAACCATGTGACTATTGTGTTTTATAAACCCATTATTATTTCATTACTTTTATAATTGCACATGTTTCGTTGATATGTTCTTATGGTTCTAATAAATAACTTCTATTTATATTGTTCTATATATATTTTTTATAATGTTTTGTTAATGTAAAAATATTCTATTATAACTTTTTAGATTAATGTTATGTTTCTAGTATTACTGGTTTCATTGTTTTTATTTTTATAGTTTATATTCCTGCCAATTATTCCGAAATAGTATTCTAGCTATGTGATTTTTCCACTGGTTCCAGGTAGGATCTCCCCTTCTCATATATTCTCTTATTCTCACATATCTTTTTCTTTCCCTTTACTATTAATAGATTCTATAATTTTATATTTCACTAAATTCATGGTGAAATCCATTCGAATACCTCAAATTATCCTTTTGGGTTAGAGAACACCTAAGTGGGTGATTTTTAATACCATACTCACTATTTGGATTAAATTACTTTATGCAATGAATATATTAGGGTTTTAATAGTTCTAGTATTTGATTCAGGGCTTATTATGTATGATTAAATTAGGGATTTATATAAATTAGTATTTTTAATGATTATATTTATATTTTACCTCTGTTCTAACTAGGTTTTAGTTTTGTTTCCAATATGGTGATTTGGGTTACTTGGGTAATTAATTGTAAATGATTATGGATAACACAACCGGCATATAAAACCAAGTACATAAAGAATAAATCATTTAAATGAATTAAATCAATTATTAAAACACAAGTCAAATAGTGACAACATTTTAAAACACATCCATATTCTAGATCCTTAATAAAATTATTTTATTTCTTTAGAGAAATTCTAATTATACCCCATGTCAAACATCAATGACCATTTTTTAAAAATACCAAAAATATAGTCTTTTGTAATCAAGTAGCAATGAACATAAAAATGTTGTTGTAACACAAAAATATTAGTAAGTGGTATAAAAATGATCTTCTACTGCAGCTCAATCCTATTTATAGCCCACAATGGAATACATGATACATATAAGACTCACAACATCAACATTCTCACAAATATAAACCATGAATTTGAACATAGCATACCAAAGGGAGATATTCTTGTTGGGACCACTTTAGTAATAGAGTTTTATTTGTTTTCAATGAGGTCAATGAATTGAAATTATGGTTAAAGACACTCTCCTAAGTGAAATGGAGAATGCAATTCAGATGATTGTTGAATGGATCCTAAGTTCAAAGAACTTGTGTCAAAGGTTACACATTGTTTACAACAATGAAGAATAGTGAGGTATCATCCATCTGAGGATGATTGAAGAAGAAAGAGGATTTGAAGAATACCATGAAACTCTTCAGGATTGCATGAGAACCATGTCAGAGCTTACTTGAATAACAAAATAATATGATTTTTATCAATTATAGAATGGTGGTTGAAGAAGAGAGAATGTGGAAGAGCTTGGCATTCTGAGGTAACCCTGCATTTCACATTGTATAAAAATTAGATGATGCTTTTCTGATTTGTATTTAAAAAATATCATAATTTTGGAGAACTTATGATGAAAGCCTTATGAAGAAAGGGGGAGTAAATGTGTTTCCAGTCACATGAAGTTTTAATTTCGATTTAATGATGCTGCTGGAAGATAGTGAGGTTTCAATACTTCCCTGAAAATCTGACGATGCTAAAGCCGATCGATCAAAGAATACATATCATGATAGTAGATTTTGTGATGAAAGCTAAAGAATGGTTATGAGATACAATGAAGAG
This sequence comes from Viscum album, assembly GCA_963277665.1. Lineage (NCBI taxonomy): Eukaryota > Viridiplantae > Streptophyta > Magnoliopsida > Santalales > Viscaceae > Viscum > Viscum album. The sequence continues at coordinate 966,968,874 of OY728158.1, read as the reverse complement.
AGAACATGAAAAAGGAATAGACGATCTGGGGGTGAAAAGGAGAGGCTTGCATGAAAGATTGGGCTTTTTCGTGCAAGATTGGTTTTTGCACGCAAGATTGAAGGTAGTTTTGAATCTTGCGTACAAGGCATGATTTGAGGTCCAAACTTTGAAAAATGGAAAAGGTAGGAAGCACGTGAATTATTCAATAAGTGCATGAAAGAAGAGGTTGGCACGAAATAGGCTTATGTTCCAAAGGCGACGTAAAATGGGGTTTTGTGCACGACGATTGATTTGAGGTAGAAACTTCGAAAAATGGTAATGGCATGAAGTGCGTGAAAAATTTCAAGAAGTGCATGAAATATGAGGTTAGAGCGAAATATACTTACATGTCCAAGGTGACGTCAAATGGGTTTTTGCATGACGCGTCATGATTTTGCGTGACACATTGGGGTTTTTACGCGTAGGGGTCGAAGAGGTCTATAAATAACAGGTGACCCCCTCACATCAATTATGCTCAATAGATAGAAGAAATCTGAGCTTTGAAGTGTGTAAGAAAAATACGCAAAGATAGTTGCGCGAGACAAATAGTGTTGAATGCAAGAAGGGGAAGTTGCATGCAAGAAGTGGGTTACACGCAAGATAGAAGTTGCATGCAATAGGTTTTCCATGACAAAAGTTGAATGTTGCATGCAAGTCATTAATGTTGCGTGTAAGTCTCCCAAAAGGGGGTGCATGAAATATTGGTGTCCCACAGGCCTTTGACAGGTGTATAACATTCTCTAAGTGACTCTCCGAGGAAGGATGTACCGTGAAACATTCAGTATCACAAAGAGAAGTTGAAAGACACTCACACAACAGGTGTTTAACACTCTCATTGTGCTTTGAGAAGTGAAGAAGAACTAGATATGAAACTAAATTCATATCTTCAAAATGGTAGAAGTTAGTATACTGATACAATTCTCTGTTGGTATCAAGAATTGAAGAAAGATATTAAGACACTGCTATATTATTCATTATTATAGTGTGTCAAAGAGAAATAAGAGAAGTAGAAGAATAACAGAGTATGCCCAACTGAAGGATGAAAATTATTCAGGGCAGTTTGATTCAGATGATTCCAAGTGAACCAATCTTCACTGACTAAATAATCACTTTGGTGTGTGTGATTTATCCAAGAAGAGAGAAGAAGTTTTAGTGCAGTCAGTTGTTGCACTATGAATAAGAAAGGCGAAGTCTAGTGCAGTTGGTGTTGCACTAGAAAAGAAGAAAAGGAAAGAAGGAAGAATGTATTGCCTACTGCTTTGCAAGTAATCAAGTGAAAATAACTAAAGAAGACCAAGAGAAGAACCTAAATTTTGAAGAAGGAAGAAGAATGTATTCATAGGTATTATAAAGAACCAACTACAGGCTACAAGTTGGAATAGGCTATAACCAGAATAGGTAAGAGGATTGTTTCCCAACCCCCCTTCAAAGAGTAGGGACTCACACTAGAAAGAGTATTGTTTTTCTAGCCACTCCACTCTAATATCATATCACATCATAGTGTATAATCAATGCACTAGTTGTATCCATTCATGGCAAGGACATAGCTACTCTTATTGACTGGTGAACATTGTAAAAATATTGTGTGCATATTTTTTCTGTTTTCTATTATTGCATTCAACGGGGAAAATAGAATAAGATAATCAAGATCCTAACATGTCAAGAGCTACAGGGATAAAAGTTGGAATTGGTTTAAAAAGTCTCCAACACTGATTCACCCCTCCCCCCTCTCAGTGTTAGGTATATCCAAAACTAGTCCTCTCAATTCTTTGATGTTAGGAGCATATATGAAGTCATAACCAATCACTGGGAAGAAATAAAATAAACACAACATGTTTGTTTTATCAATACTCACAATAGTGAAACAAATAAAATAAACACAACATGTTTGTAAGATCAAGCCTTTATACTGACTAAACAAATATTGAACTTTTTAGTCATCTTGTTTATCACACAATGGTATTCTCTCACGATTCTCAAAAAGGATTCTCAAAATACTATTTCAACTATTGTAGAAATGTCAAATAATCAGTTATACTATTTTCTACTCTATTATTTTATATTCTGAATCAAATAAACATATTTCTAAATAATAACTTAATCATGAATTGTGATGTGGTTCTCTTCCCACATTATGACTAACTGTTAATTAGCAGAACCACATTCGAATGATAATTCTCTCGAAATATCATCATCATGTGGATTTTTTATTCATGTATCACAAGAAAATAATCTTCATTAATTTTCCATGAAAATTAGCTAAAATTAGGGATTAATCACAACCTCATGATATTTGAATAAAACTATCTTCCAGAAGTTCCTCTTCCCATATTTTTTACAAAGTATCCTCATCCCAAGGGTAAATAACCCTTATGAAATCTTTCACACAGACATATGAAATCATCGTAAGTCTTATAAAAACACCATAATTGTAATATCATTTCTAAATGTCTTATTAAATCATCATATAGTCTTATCAAAACTCCATAAATCTTACGCAATCACCATAGGTCTTATGAAATCACAACAAGACTTACAAAAACTCAATAAGTTTTATTAGATTCCCATAAGTAGTCCTGAAATTTTCAGGACTTAACCAAATTTTATCTTCTAAATATAATTTATAAATATCTTTAATAAAACATATAACTTGTTCAATTCACCACAAATCATCTCCAAACACTCCAAATCAACTTTTCTCCTATCTCGCGATCGAACCCTACCTCTTGCCATCAAACCACTTTCACCTTCCCCCTTTCCTGCCTCTGTCGTGATCGAACCCCTTCCCATTTCCCTACCTCTTTCATGATCAAACCCCTCCCCCTCCCCCCACCCTCCCCCTCCCCCTTCCAATCCCCTCCCCATCCCCCTCCCCCCTGCCGAGTCCCACCCCCTCCACCCCACCAGCCCCCTCCCCCTGCCCATCCCCTCCACCCACCAGCCCCCTCCCCAAGTCCAGCCCCTCCCCCTCCCACTCCCCTGCCCTTACCCAGCCCCTCACCCTCCACCCCACCAGCCCCTCCCCCATTCCCAGCCCCTCTCCCTCCCCCCTGCACAGCCCCTCACCCCACCACCCCTCCCTGATGCACAACCCATCCCCCTACTCATCCCCTCCCATCCACCCCACCATCCCCCTCCCCCAACCTAGCCCTTCCCATCCACCCACAAGCCCCTCCCCCACTGCCTAGCCCCTCCTCCCACTGCCCAACCCCTCCCCCTTCTCCCCCACCATCCCCTACCCTGCTCCTCCCCTCCCCCATGCTCAGCCCCTCCCCCTCACTCCCCTTGCCCAGCCCCCCTCCCCCTGCTCAGCCCCTCCCCTTCCCCGCACACTAGACCCTCTATTATACACATATTACAACCCAATATTCTTAGAAAAAATCATCCTTAATATATAAACCCCATGCTCCACTCTAATTGTATCATTATAATATGATTCATTTCACACAAATCCAATATTTCAATCATTTTACACTATATTTGTATCTAAGAATGATACCCTTTGTACATATTATTATATTTTCATTAGGATATAAAATGTTACCTCCACTTGTATATCATATATTTTAGTATCTTATTTTTAGATAATCTAAATCACCTATGATTATGTTTTATTCGTTTAGATTATTTACAAATATTTATAAATCTAGGAACTTTCTAGCAACCCAAGGTTGACCTGTCATGGTGAAATAATTGATAGTAAGAGATTTCATTATGTATTCTCTTAACATGACATAAATATTATTTAGTGGATATGGTTATAGTTATTATATAATTATGATTTAGATATCTCATATACTTTAGTAAATGATAATGTTATAGTTGATGCATTAAACTTGAACATTTACTTTTGTTTCTCAAGAAGCATGTAAGGAATAAAATCCTATGAATGAGTCCATATACTAATTTTCTTAAGCATGAATGAGTTTAAAAGTTGTTATTTACAATAACAATTTTTACTAATTGTTTTTTATTCATATTAGAATGGATTGAATCTGGATGTATAATGTTGATCGAAACACTAATGAGTTTTAAAAGGAGTTGGAATATTTATTTGATTTTGCATTCAACAATGGTTTAGATGGTGGATTGATTCGATGACTAGGTTTTTACTTCATTAGAATACCATGGTTAACATGTGAGGAAGTAAGTTAGCACATCACTAAAAATAGTTTTCAAATAGTATGTCATGTTTTGTAACACAATAATGAAAAAGTTCTAACGGATAATGACGTTGATTCTTCTAAAAGGATCGGAATAGAAAAATTGATTTCCAATCATTTTCCATTTGGTTTTCGAGAAAAAACTTCATGTAGAGCAGTGGAATAGGAAATGAATTTGTGAA